>OZ023263.1:15128400-15662717 GCA_964006375.1 Tillus elongatus | reverse complement strand
ATTATCTATCATCTGAGAACAGTTTTTTACTAAAAAATATTGTGGAACTACAAAAATACTTTGTTAAATTATATTCTTGCAAGCGATAATTTATGTTAGCCATCCTCAAGTGATTAACATATTTGAGACAGAATTGTCTGAATATACAGGTGTCCATAAAGAGTTAGAAATACGCTTTACCATATGCAGTGGGTGAACATATTATTAGAGCCACATCCATAAGGTAACAATAATTTATACATTTTATATTTCATCAGGGTTTAATTTAACAAAACTTGCTTACATAATGCTCTTCTTCGCTTTCGTAATTTTTCGCCTGACATATTCCAGAGCCGGCAATGAGGATGTTTCATATAATTTACTTTTGATGAAAAACGTATTTAAAGTACAGCAAATTACTCTAAAAATATATGTCTACAAGTAAACCCCCCTTAGAGTGAACCACTAATTAGTAATTAATTATTGAAATATTGAATATAATTCAAAAAGACAGGGTGGGAAAAAACACGATCTGATTGGTGAGGAGCCTTGTGACGTCACGATCCGGTACATCGGCGCGATACACGGGCATCGCCATTTAATCTTGTCTTGTTTTCATTTGTGTTTGCATCGAATTCTGAGCAATTTAATCATAATTTTAAGTAGTTTTGGTGTATTAATATAGGTTCAAAGGTAGTAAGTAGTGCTTAATCCAGTTTAGTGCGTGACTGTGTAATGGCTTCAGCAGATTCAGAATCACAATACTACAATGCGGAAGACATAACAGTGACTGGACATAAATATTATAGTGCCCAAATGTACTTCCACAACAATAACTACCCCCAACAAATTATTCTTTAATGTACCTAAGGATGAGAAAATCAGGAAGAAATTGTGTTTAGCTATGAAGAGGAACCTGAAAAGTCCAGTTAGTGTAAAATCTACTTTGTACATCTGTGAAGATGATCATACAATACAAACATCACCGTCTCGTTTTACCTGAACCCAAGTATTGTCTCCATAACTTTCACGAGCAGATCTACAACAAATATATATATATATATATATATATATATATATATATATATATATATATATATATATATATATATATATATATATATATATTTCTTGTATATTATTTGAATGGAGGACATTTTGAGGTTATTCTTTTATTTACATTATATTTTATAAGAAATTACTAGATAAAATCCAACAAAGATATTTACAGGATAAAATAAGGTTCATATAAGACACATACCTCCCAGCCTTCACTTCTTTTAGCTCAGCACCCATGAAATTCGGGTTGTTTCCTAAAAACGCAAACATTGCTAGTACATCAATTTCTGGTAAATTATCAGATTGTCCTTGGACCAATCCAACTTCTGTAGCCATACTATAAGACTGTATGGTTTTTAAAATAATTAATACAAGTATATAAATATTAACAATAATATAAGTTGATAACAATAACTATCCGACGCACGTAAGTCGCATAAACACTAATGGTGAGATGAGGATCTCTGTGTGAGTAAGCGAGACTTGTTTTGGCCGATACCGGATCGTGACGTCACAGTAGGCCGTCTTTGTTTACGGCTGTGTTTTGGCACAGAGACAATTATTTTGATTTTCTATATTCTGTTGCACGAAAACTAGTTAGTTAAAAATTTAAATTTTATATGGCAATTGATTTTATACAATGTGGGGAATTGAATAAGAGGAGAATAAAAAAATGTGCAAATTCCTCATTCACGTTGATGATTATACCGCCATCTTTGGCAACGTTCCTTGACTAAATGAGTATTGCAAGATGTATTTGTGAACCTTATAATATGGGAAAGGTTGTAAAACGTGTAACATGTTACAACCCTCCTGGAATATATTGAGCTTTTATTCATGTTCGTAAGCATGCGACTCACCTCTTGACCTGACCTGACCTGACCTGACCTGCCTTCTCCCGAGGTTTAGCCAACTTATTTTATTTTTTATAATTTGAGAGAGGATATAACAGCACTTCACTGTGCTTTGCTTTTTGCATTAAAAATACAGCTCCTTGACTGTGTTTTCAGATTTTTTATTTTCCCCTGGTTATTAGATATAGCAGCACTCAGACTGTTAATCCTGTTTAGAATTTTTTTCCTTCTTTTTTTCGAAAATAGAGCACTTTGATTGTATTTCCAGCTTTGCATATTTAAGAGTTTATGGGTGATGACTAGCGATGGGCGGATCAGGATAATATTGTAAGGAACTGGTTAAAAAATACTCGAAGGATTAATGTAAAAGGACCTGGGTATAATACAGTGGTGTATTATTAGGGTGCTCTGTATAGAGTGGGATATTGGAAGATATGACCAGGTGCAAGAACAACACTACGAAAAGATTAAAATAAAAGGTGTTTTTTAAAGAAAATAGATGAAATATATATATATATATATATATATATATATCCAAAGTTGGCTGGTGTGGTATACTTGCAATATGGTAGGTGGTAGTGGAATTTTCCTTTACGTGATAGTAAAGGATTTTTTCACGCCCGAGGAGGTACCACCCCTTACATCAAGGGACCGGTGAAGTCCCAACGGACGTTTCCGGTTCTGGTGTATGAGTCGGTTTCCCTTATAAGCAAAAATGATGATGGCTCCTCCTTGTACAAAAGATTCCGGAGGCAAAATACCCCTCCATTCGGATCTCCGGGAGAGGGGTGTACAGGGGGCGCAAGCATCGAGATTTACAATATCCTTCTCGAATATATGTGGCCTAAATTCTAACCTGAACTCCGTCCACCATTTCCTCCAGGCTAATAGGCCCCAACTCCTCTTCCTCACCGAAATTCAAATCAGTGCCAAAACAGCCACTAATCACCTTAATTTCCCGGGGTATGTCTTTCCTTACTTCTTTTAGATTGCATGGAGGCGTGTGCGCGTACGTCCGTAACAATCTACCCTGCACCAGACTCCCCAATTTAGAAGCTGGAAGAAAAGACATACTATGGATAAAACTCTCTCTCAGGGCTGCAACTAAATTCATCTGTTGCATTTACCGGTCACCCTCTGACAACAACTTTGTCCAGCTCTTTGACTAAATTTCTCAAAAAACTGACCATCTGATTTCTGAATATCCTTCTTCCGAGGTCACTATTCTTGGGGACTTCAACGTCCATAATAAGGAATGGCTAGGATCTTCAAAAACCGATCCACAAGGAAGAGCAGCGGAGGCCTTTGCAGTCAGCAATTCTTTAGCCAATATGGTTCAGCAACCTACTTACTTTCCTCGCATCCCAACACACAGCTCAAATCCCTTGGATCTCCTTCTTACTACAAATCCTGACTGCTATAAGATATCAGTCACCGCCCCACTGGGTCGCTCAGACCACGGCATGGTCACTGCTTCCTGCGCAATGCAACCCGAGGTCACACAGTCATCACACCCACGTATCGTTTGGCACTACAACTCCGCGAACTGGGACGAAATGCGAGATTACTTTTCCTCATTTCCATGGGCGTCTGTCTGCTTCTCTCATCCTGACCCCTCTGATATCTCACAAAACGTCACCGAAATTATCCAATCTGGCATGGAATTATTTATTCCACGTACACAGAAAACCTGTGCAGCCACTCAAAAGCCCTGGTTCTCTAGATCCTGTCACAAGGCCAGACTTGAAAAGGTCAAAGCTCACAAAAAGCTTCTACACAATCCCAGTCAAGAAAACCGTCAAACATTTAACGACGCAAGAAACCGCTATGTCCGCATTCTTTCTGAGGCAAAACACTCGTTTAATAACCACATCAAAAACAAAGTCCTCTTAAGCTCCAATGACAGCAAACCCTTCTGGACTCTTGCTAAATCTATTGGGAATAATTTCTGCAAGAGCATGTTCCCACCGCTTGTCTCAGGGGATGAAATTGTTTCTACCGCCCTGGGCAAGGCTGAACTTTTTGCCTCGTTGTTCGCCGGCAATTCTACTCTCAACCCACCTCCAAATGTTCTACCACCAACAGTCCCCAATGTCGGGCATAAAATGACGGATATCATTTTCAAAACTAAAAAAGTACGAAAGATGCTCTCTTCTCTTAATACCAGGAAAGCCTCTGGCCTTGACGAGATCGTAGCAATTGTTCTCAAAAAATGCGCACCAGAACTTGATCCTGTCCTGACTCACCTGTTTCAGACATCTTACAATAGAGGCATATTGCCTAGTAACTGGAAAACTCCTCGAGTACAACCCGTCCTCAAGAAAGGATCGAAAGCGATTCCTAGCAACTACATGCCTATTTCTCTCCTTTCAGTCATCTCTAAAGTGATGGAAAAGTATATAAACACCGAATGACTAAAATTTCTTGAAAAACACAGTCTACTCCACGACAGGCAGTATGGATTCCGTCAGCGCAGATCAACTGCCGACCTCCTTTCCTTTGTCACCCATTCTTGGAACAAGTCTACGGAGTTACACGGCGAATCCCAGATTGTCGCTCTAGACATATTCAAAGCATTGGGTCAGGTCTGTCGCGCAGCGCTGCTTAATAAACTACCTGCCTATGGTCAACCACCAAAACTCTGTACGTGGACAGCAAATTTCCTCTCCATCCGGAGCATTTCTGTTGTCGTGGATGGCCATTCCTCTAAACTGTATCCAATTAATGCAGGAGTTCCTCAAGGTTCAGCTTTAGCCCCTACTTTGTTTCTTCTCCACATCAATGACCTCCTCTCTAGCACATCGAACCCAGTTCACAGTTACGCGTACGACAGCACCCTCCACTCAAACATACAATATTCTAAGCCTGTCTCTTTAGCCCAATTAGATGACGATCGTAGACTCATGGAGGGTTCTATCTCCGTGCATCTCCAAAAAATATTAGAATGGGGAAGTAGAAATCTTGTACAATTCAACCCCATCAAATAACAGTCTTGTTTTCTTTCTCATAAGAGATACACCAGCCCTAGACCCATCACAATAAACAACCAAGTTATTCAAAGTAATGACTCCTTTTCACTTGTTGGCGTCTCTGTGGATCGAAATCTCAATTGGCACCAACATGTCACATCAATTGCAGAAGCGACTGCTAAGAAATTAGGTTTCCTCTTCCGGGCTCGCAAATACTTTTCACCAGCTAATCTCTATACATTATATACTTCACAAATAAGACCAAACCTCGAATACTGCTCCCACATCTGGGGTGCTGCTGCCGCTTCTACACTCGCTATCCTGGACTCCATTCAGAAGAGAGCTATACGTCTCATCGGTGACCCTACTCTCACCCAAAGGCTGCCATCCCTTGCCCACCGACGTGCCGTTGGTGACCTCTCTCTCTTTTATAGATATCTGCACGGGCATTGCTCAGGAGAACTTTCTTCCATAGTTCCTCCACCTGCTGCCCCCAACAGATCTACCAGGGGAACAGAGCGAATGCACCCTTTTACTGTGCAGGTCACCAGAGATAGAACATCTTGTTATGCCCGCTCCTTTGTCCCGAGGACTTCCAAGTTGTGGAATTCCTTGCCGGTACATGTTTCTCCTTCTCCCCCTAACCTCCAAACCTTCAAGTCCAGGATTAACAAGTTGCCTCTTTCCTCCTTGTCGACACCCACGGTACGATAGTATTTAGGCTGTAAGCCCTCGTGGTGTGTTGTTGAAATTAAATAAATAAATAAATATATATATATATATATATATATATATATATATATATATATATATATATATATATATATATATATATATATATATATAAAACAGTGCGCAATTTTATATGTTAAATTATAATATTTCTATATTAATTGTTGGTAAACAGTTTTATATTTGCTGGTTGACTGCATTAGTAGCTGACGAGGTACTGCAAGATGTTGACCAAAAGGTGAGTGTTCTGTTTACCTCAGTCCAATGACAAAGTTTCTAGACAGCTTACTAAAAGGAAATTCATGCATTGCATTTGATGACATCAGACATTCCATTTACCTGTGTCACACAAGCTAACGTCAGGAATTACTTGTTTGTAGTTCTAAAAGGTGCATCTGAAACCAAAAAAAAATTCGATTGCAAGATCGAAATTTAGATAATAAAAATGTTACATGGTCATCGTTCTTGTTTGAACGCTATATCTCAAGTTATATTTTCTGTATATATTTTTGCCATTTTGTTATTTAAAGGACTTTTTTAAATATGCATCTATTTTAAAATTAAAATTACTAAATGGGTATTATCGATCTTAGTTGATTGAAATGTATCGCAACCGGCAAAACAATTGGAACTGCTGGCGTATGTCCCTGGCGACGTTGGTTCGTTGCCAGCGTCCGAGCAGTACTCACCAGACCCAGAAAAATTAACATTGTCTGAGAATTCAGAAGTGGTCTTTTCTACACAGAGAAAAAGCCGGTCCATTGTGCCATCTCGATTGACGGAATATCAATAGCAGGCCAAATAGACCAGTTGGCAAGGAGAATAGTGCTCTAGGATTCGGACAATGAGGTTGCGGGTTCGAATCCCGTATTCAGGTAGTCGGTTTCTTTTCAGTCGAATGTGTCGTACTTTGTCTATATGTGTACAGGTACGCGGAGATTTATGAATCTGAAAGGAGCGAAAATAACATGTCAGGGCAGAAGCTCATGAATAAATATTGTTAGTAAATAGCAGAGGGTTTGCGGTGTGCCTACCCCTTTATGGGAATTGCGTGACAGACAGTAGTAATAGTGTTTTTTAGGAAGGGGGAAATCCTGCATTGGACGTCACTCGCTATGGTTCTATCGCGAAGTGGTGTGTCGGATTCCTACCGACTAAAACCCCCTTCTTCTTCTCGCCATGGTAGACCCGGAAACGATCACGTTCAGTGACATAACTTCAGGAATGTCGGGCGGTCATTTTTCTATACTTCCGTTCTACGCTCTTCTGCTCTCTTCTTTTCTAGGACTTGGTTTATATAGCTGGATATTCTACTCCAGTTTCTCGAGCTTTCTAACATCATTTGTATGAAATTGGTTTCACTTATTTCAGCGTTTATCTCAGACTCCAATTGCTGTCTCCATTAAGTCCATCTATTACACACCAACACTGTGTGTCCTGCGGTGCCCATGGCTCCACAATAGGTGCACGCGTCTTCTTCACTTATCCGGATCTTCTTTCTATAACAACCAAATGCACCGTGACCTGTGAGGAACTGGGTCAGATGGTAATCCATATTTCTGTGTTCACACCTCACATACGACAAGATGTCTGGGATAAGGGTTTTCGTCCAAGCTGCGGTGTACCTATGCTCATTACATGGCTCCTGCCATTTTTCCAGTGTCTTCTCCCTCTCAGATCTTTTTACAGACGGTACGTGAGCGTTTTCTATATGATACAATCGGAGCCTCTCCTCTACAAGCAGGTTGATGGGTGGGATTCCCGTGATGACCTGGATGGCAGCAATTGATACCGTCCGATATCCACTCGCCACTCTCAACAGGGCTTTCCTTTGGAGATCCAAGATCATATCTCAGGATCTTCGGATCTTAGTAGCCTGGTACCACACTGGCAAGCCATAAAGAGCAATAGACAGCACAACTCAGTCCTGGCAGTGCCCCTCACAGATGGAGCAGCCACAGTAGCGTATGCAGATGATATCGCACTCATGGTTGAGCCAGCGGACGACCGAGAGCTTCAGTACAGGGTAAACGAGGCGCTGGAAAGAATAAACGTGTGGATGATTAACAACAACTTGGAACTCCCCTCAAAAAACAGAAGCAATCATAGTGAGAGGACCTCGAAAGAGACAACACATCCACTTTGAGGTATTAGGGACCCAGATATTTCCAGTCAGACAGATCAGGTACCTGGGGGTATACCTGGACGACAGGCTAGCATTTGGGGAGCATATAAAACGCACCGTGGAAAAAGCCTAAACAAAAATGGGTGCATTGACAAGAATATTGCCAAACGTAGGAGGTCCAAGCGGCCCAAAGAGAGAGTAGTAGTAGTGGTAGTAGTAGTATTGTTTTTTAAATTGCGGAGCGTAGTTTGCGCATCTGCTGACCAAACTAGTGGCTCCCCTGAACCGCTCTATAATACCCTGGTACTATCTGTGCGACATATCTTCACAAGTGTAGAACTGCATTTTCTTCTTTTGCTTCCAATTATACCCTACATCCACCGTCCGCTTTTGGAGGTTCGGCCAATCTAGTTGGTTGTTTTCTTCGCTTCGCCAGTTCTTTTATCTCTCTTCTTTGGTAATAGCTTGTCGGGCAAATTCCATGACTTTTTCCATGAGCTCTTGCCTTTAACATTTTTGGTACCCGGTCGTCGATATTATATATCCATGCAGATTTAAGGGTGGTGCTTCTCATCTCGCCAAACCTTCGACATACAAAAAATGCAGTGTTCTGCCGTCTCCACTTCAACGCAGTAGATACATTTGCTCTCGTTCTCGTCTAATTTTCCCATGCGTTTGGCCTAGGATCTGAAGTTTCCGTGGGCAGTAAGTAATTGTGTGAGCCAGAAATTTATTTCTCTGTGGTCGCATATCACCTAGTCTGTCAGATTTGGAATCAATATTTTTGTTCATTGTCCCATCGTGGTGTTTTGGACCATCTTTCCTGCCACTTCCCCATGGTTCGACTTCTGGACGCCAGCTTAGCGTTTTCTATTCTCACTCCCCTCGTCTCACGTAAGAAACATTTTGCCTCCACTAACAAGTATATGGGTACGACGCCGTCAAAATATGAATTGCCTGCTTAGAGATGGTATGAAACCTGCACGCCACCCTTAGTAACACGCTGCATACTTTCCAGCATCATTTTATATTTCTGTATCTCTATTGCTCGGTACGATACCGACGCTCCCTACACTGGATTTGAGTGCACTACTCCGCTGAGCAGTAGCCGTTTTGTTGTTACTGGGCCTCTCACCTTGGGCATGATCCTACTTATAGCTGCTGTTCTTCTTCCAGCCTTTTCTTTTGCCATTGGTACAAAATTGAGTCACTCGCCAATTGTTATCCTTAGGTACACCACGGTCTTTGCCAGTTGTATCATGGTGTTCCTTAAGCGGAACGAAAAATTACATCTCATTTTGGGACCCTTTATGTGGCCGTCATCCGTCTGCCCACTCTTCTTAACGTTTCGTTCACTCGAAACCTAACTGTGTCTTGTTCTGATGCCTCTACTAGGGCTGCTAGGTCATCCGAAAACCCAACCAAAGTAACTCCTTAATCAATTTTTAGCTTGATGATTCCATTATAGACTATATTCCAGAGGATAGGTTGCAGGATGAATCCTTGCGGAGAAGACATCGTGACCGCCATCGTCTCTTCTTTCGCAATGCTGATCTTGCTGTTTGAGAAGTAACTGCTTGTGATATTTATCAGGTTTCTTTTCTTCAATTATTCTATCCTTTAGCTTCAGCTAGCAGTGTTGAAAGCCTTTTTCACATCGAGAGTGATCAATGCATACCATTTCTCGCTTGTGTTATTTTGCTACTTCCGTGACGTATCTTGCAACATGTATTGTGGATCTCCCCTCTCGAAAACCAAACTGTCGCTCTGAAAATCCCCCTCCTACTTCTATTTCCTTTTCTAGCTTGGATTTGATCAAGTGTTATAGTAGTTTCCCTAGCGTATCCAGCAGGCATAGATGTCTGAAGGATGACGCTTGCTCTAAGGGCTTGCCATTTTTCCAACGCAAGGCAACCTTTGCTATTTTCCACTTTAAGGGAAACTCTTATTTCTGGAGCAGGGCATTCATTAGATTTAGCAGTACCTGTAAAGATATTTTGGCCACCTCTTTAATGACTTTTGCTGGTATCCCGTCCAGGCCGGGAGCCTTGCTGGATCTCATTTTTTAGCTGCTGCCGTCAACTCATCCTCCGTAAACGTCTCTATCTCCGCTACCCCATTTGTTTCCGAGTAGTCTGATCGTCTGGGTAAAATCTCTTTTATAATACATCTTCTGATTTACTTAAGGTTATATGGTGTGGTCCGAACTGTATCATCACAATCCTGTTGCTCTGGCTCCAAATGTCTTCGTTTAGTCTATCACATAGGCGAGCCCAATGGCTATTTTTGAGGCTGTTATCCGTTTTAGCTCTTTTCTCTTCTTTTTGTGCGACTCAATTGTTTCCGTGACTGCTAGCTGGAAGGGCAACCTTCCTCTTCAACGAGTCAGCCGTCTCTTAGCTGATATGGATTCGTTTCTCTTTTTCCCTATTTCTGTGCTCCACCAGTATGTTACTTCTGGTTGTTTCGCAAGTCTGGTTACGCAGCTCCAATGCACCACAGTTTTCATTTGTTGGTAAAGGCTGCCAGGCGCATGTCTGTACCGAATGTAAAAAGTACCTTACTAATAACGTAGGGAGCCTGGCCATATTTCGCAGGCTTTTCTGCGTAGTACCCTCGGTGTTAGACCTGTGTTTCCGCTCGTGGTAATATTTTTTTTCTTTTGGAGGGGAAATCCTCATGGACACCTGGCACCTTAAATGGCCCTTTACCAGGTAGTGCTGGATTCCTACCGGCTAACCCCCCCTCTTCTCTAGTTATTTTGGCTTTCTCGGAACTGCCCGAGAGCATTACTTTAAGAAAGTCTGTAAAGTAGGTTGTTCGGGCCGTCTTCCTTTTTATCGGCTTCTCAGATCCTTCTCCTTTACACTTAGGATGTTCTTGCTAAACTTGCTTATGATTTTCCAGCTCTGTTCGTCGACCAGCATTTGCTCTACTATATTTTCTGGAGTTAATCGTCCTACATCGTTCACCACTTCTCTCCTGTTTTCTGCACTCGAAAAATGTGTGTTCAGCCGTATCCAGCTCGCCACAGTATATGCACTCGTGACATTCAGCCACTTTGAATCTGTGCCTGTAATACTGGAAGCACCCATTGCCGGAAATCATCTGGGTCGTATAGTAATCTACCTCACCATGTTTTCTATCCACCCAGTTCTTTAAATTGGGTATCAGTCTTTTTGTCCACTATCCCTTGTTGGTCTCTTCTTTCCACTCCCGCTGCCATTTCTCCATCGTCATCTCCCTTGCTCTTTCTTTGTTAATCCCGTTGTGTATGGCACATCTTTCCTCTATCGACAGATGGATTGGTGGTATTTTAGCTATGACCAGCAGTGCCGCTGTTGAGGTGGTTCTGTAGGCGCAGGCAATCCTTATTGCAGCTTTCATTTGTACCCTTAGCAGAATATCTCTGTATATTTTCTTCTTTATAGCTCATTGCTATATTACCGCCCCATATATGATTATTGATTAGGCTACTGCAAGGAGTACCCTTATGGTTCCCTCTCGGGGGCCTCTGGTATTGGGTAGTAGTCTGCTTAGGCTTCCTATTGCTTTTTCAGCTTTTGATGCGATCTTTCTTACATGGCCCATCCTCTTATTTCTATCTAATATAATTTCTAGGTATTTTATATTTTCTTGACTTGTTATTGTCATGTCTTCGATTTGCACTGCGACTTCATTCACTGTTCGATCTCCTGCAATGACCACCAATTCAGTTTTCTGCGGGGCCAGGCTCAGTTTTTTAGTGTTGAGCCACTCTGTGACGCATCTTAGGGCCGCATTAGACTTGTTCCTCAGCTCTTCCTCCTCTTTACCTGTCACCACAACAGCTAGGTCATCCGCATACTCAATCAGCTTTACTCCTCGGGGAACGGGGCTCTTAAAAATACCGTTATAGTAGAGGTTCCAGAGTGTTGGACCCAGTACGGACCCTTGGGGTACTCCGCACGTCATCCTCATTTTCCAGTACTTCCAATGAATAGCCATCTGTCCTCTAGGTAGCTTGATATTATGTTATGTATGTAAGGTGCTGCCTCTTTTTAATTTCTTCCAATATTCCACTCCATGGGGCGGAGTTGAAAGCGTTACTGACCACAACTGTTATGAGCAGGCATCTTTTTCTACCAGCCCTTTTATTGGCTTCATCTACTATCTCCTGGACTCTTTACAACGCATGGGTAGTTGACCTCTTGGCTCTAAATCCATATTGTTCCTCGTCAAGGTCACCAGTCCGTTCAATTTCCCTTTTCAGTCTCCCGAGAAGCAGTTGTTCCAGTACTTTCCTCAGAACATTTAAAAGACAGATGGGTCTGTACTTCTTATTCACTCGCCCTTGCATGGTTTTCTCAATGAGCACGAGCTCCGCTGTTTTCCATTTTTTGGGGAAAATTCCTTCAATCAGGAGACTGTTTAGGATTTCTAGCAACTTCTCCCAGTGTGCTCTAACAACCGCATTTATGATTTCAGGGGGTAGCTTGTCTGGTCCCGGAGCTTTTTTTTTCCCTTTATTTTACTAATTGCTTTAAGAAACTCTTTTTTTTGTGATGAGAGGTATTTTCGCTTTGTTGGTTTGGATTTTATCCCATTCGCTTACCATATGTTCAGGGAACAGTGTTTGTGCCACGTTCATTTGTTGTTCGTCACTCACCTCTATTGTAGGGGCTCTTATTAGCTTGTCTATTACAATTTTATATTCTTTTCCCCATGTGTCGTGTTCTACCTCATCTATTACTTTTTTCCAGGCATCAGATTGAGCCTTGGCTGTGGCTTTTTTGAGGTTTGAGCGGATTTCTCTGTAGTTATATTTGGTTTCTTCTTTCCGCGCTTGGTCGTTTTTCTTGTTCTCCTCTGTCAATGTTCTTTTTGCTTTTATACATGCTCTCCTTTTCTTTGCGATGTCCTCCGTCCACCAATGCACCGGTTTTTTGTTTCTGAGGCCTCTTCTTTTTTTAAATACTTTATCGCAGGCTTTTATAATGACTTCGTCCAGACTCTTTGGGTCTGTTATTCTGTTATGGCCTTGTTCCATTTTCGTTCCGACTTCCTGTAGAACTTCACAGATTTGCTCTTTTTTGACGATCCAGCCCCCTTTATCCTTACTGGTATTTTGTTGTCTTGCTCCTTTTTCTTTTATTTCATACACGATGTGTTGATGGAAGCTCAGCGTTTCTTCTAGAACCTTCCAGTTGCTCACCCGTTTACTGATGTTTTTAGTGCCAAATGTTAGGTCTATGTGCGATTTGGAGGCACCCCTTATAAATGTCGGACGCACTCCCTCATTGAGAGATATCAGATTTTCCCCTGCTAGCCATTCCGATAGTATTCGACCTCTGTTGTCTTCCAGACCCCCACATGTACGATTTTGAGTTGAAGTCACCGCCAACGATTATTTCTTTTGTTTGTTTGTTCATATCTGTTCGCAGCGCTGCTAAGTATTCAGTATATGTTTCAAGATTGGTAATAGTAGTAGTAATAGTACTAGTAGTAAAATTGCACAACACTCACCAACTCGTTAAAAGTTTCATCGGGTTAACAGTGTGTTAAACGGCTTATTCTGAAAACGAATTAAATTAGCGTTAATTATGGGGCACAATATGCCTAAGAAAAGACGAAAAATCAATATGATTAGCAAGTATGGCATTGTCAATAAGTCAGCCTTGTACACCATCGCCCTGCCTGTTCGTGTTTACATGTTCTAGTCTCAAGAGCCTGCCATCCGGGATCCTCGACGAATATTAAACTTATAAGTATTGAAAACGGGAAACGAGTTTGTGGGAAATTTAAATTTCTAATTTTGTCCCTTGATAATTTGCTTATAGAGAACATTTCGGCAAATGAGTCTTCCCACAGCAACACGAAAGCCTAAACTCGAAGAAATTCCTTGTAGGGGCGCTCTATCTCACATTACTAATTAGTATTTTATGACGTTATATGCATGACGCGTACACCCAGTACACTTTAAAAGCTTATACGATGTACCTCAAAGCCTGTAAATATTGTTCGGCGCATCCTAATTACTGATGGCTTATTTACGACACTCTAATCCGAATATCTCTCAACGTTGCCGTTGAAGAAAACAACTTTTTTTGAGCTTATCGAATCACGAACGCGTGTAAATACTGATAAGGAATATAAATTAGTTAGTTAACTTTGCTCAAGAAGTATGTAAATACGGCTCTCTTGACGTAACTCAATATTGCGTTGACGCAGTATGCTTCTAGGGAATTTTCTTTAAAAAAATTCACTAATGAGGAGATCTGTGTTTATATATATATATATATATATATATATATATATATATATATATATATATATATATATATATATATATATATATAGAGAGAGAGAGAGAGAGAGAGAGAGGGTGGCGCAAAACGAAACATACCGATTTGCGTCCAGAGAATTTTTTTTCTAAGAAACGCTGAAACTCGTCAATCTTAATATTGAGGCGGACATGTTTTGACATAAAACTGAACTTTGTCACATCAACCCCTTAAGAGTGGTGATAACAACCCTTATATTTTAAATAGAGAACATGGGTCGAGTGTTACATCACTTGAAAGCTCTTTGTTTTCTGAATTCAGCACACTAATTTTTTGGAAGTTTTATTAACTCCTTTAAAAATTATTCACAGTTGAAGATGCAAAAACCCATTTCACTCATTCCGATAAGAAATGTGCTGATAGTCAATGTTTTGTTGGTTTGTAAACCAAAAGTTGACTATTAGAACATTTCTTATCAGAATGAGAGAAATGCGGTTTGTTATTTCAGTTTATCGGTCGGTTTGATACTTGATAGTACTACCGAAAATTAATTTCACAATGGTGTATTCTGTAGAAGAAAGAGTTGAAATAATTACTCTTTTTTTCAAAAACGATGACTGTGCCAACCGTACCGCAAATTTGTTTAATGAACGACATCCGAACAGACATGTTAACAGAAAATACATTTTGGAGTTAGTTGCAAAGTTTCGACAAAGTAGTTCCGTATCCAATAAAAAACGGGATCCTGAACGTGAATTTCCGGTTATAAATGAGACTACTGAGATTGAAGTTTTAGGACAAATTGCTGCAGAGTAAATTGGGCACGAGTAAATTGGCCACTGTTTCAAACATCAAAAGAAGAACTATTCAGCGAATATTGAAGCATCATAAATTTCACCGGTATAAAATTCATCTTGTACAACAACTGAATGAAGATGATTTTGATCGGCGGCTGGAGTTTTGTGAAGTTATGACTGCACGAATAGCTGATAACTGGAACTTTCTGTTCAATATCTGTTTTTCAGACGAGTGTACGTTTTTATTAAACTAGTCAATCGTCATAATTGCCGTTATTGGGCAGATAATAATCCAAAAAATTTTCACGAAGTCCACACTCAAACTCCACTGAAATTGAATGTCTGGACGGGCATTTTTGGAGACCGTTTAATCGGACCAATTTTTCTTGATGGCAATTTGAGTGGCCAAACGTAGTTGGACTTACTAGAAGATATCATTTACCCTCTACTAATTGACATTGTTGAAAATGATAATCGCTATCAAGAAAATCAATTAGTGTTTCAACAAGATGGAGCTCCTCTGCACTTTTCACAACGTGTTAGGGAGTTTTCGAACAGAGAGTTTCCAGGACAATAGATTGAGCGTAGAGGTGCTATTGAGTGGCCCCCTAGATCACCGGATTTAACTCCTTTAGACTTCTTTCTATGGGGCCATTTAAAGAGTAGAATTTACGCAACAAAACCGGAGTCTCTGGAAGAATTACGACGACGCATTGTTGAAGAATGCCGTCTAATAACTCCACAAATGCCCCATAATGCCAGAGCTCGTTTTGAACAAAATTTGTACCTTTGTATGGAAGCTGATGGTCAACAATTTGAACACTTACTTAACTGAATAAACATTTTTGGACGTTTGGTTTTGATTTTTAGTTTTTTTTAACGAAAAATTGACTAATTAGTGTATTTTTTATCACAATGAATGAAATACGTTCTTGCAAATCCAACTGTGAATAATTTTTAAACTAGTTGATAAAACTTCCAAAAAAATTAGTGCGCTGAATTCAGAAAAGAAAGAGCTTTCAAACGATGTAAAACTCGACCCATGTTCCCAATTTAAAATATAAGGGTTTTTATCACCACCCTTAAAGGGTTGATGTGACAAAGTTGAGTTTTATGTCAAAACATGTCCCGCTAAATATTAAAATTGACGTATTTCAGCGTTTCTTCAAAAAAATTTTCTCTGAACGCAAATCGGTCTGTTTCGGCATCTTGCAGGTTGGCAGGAGGGGGTTGAGTGCCGTCGGCGAATATGTTTAAACAAAATGAAAAGTCTCGTCATTTAATTACCATACCCTGTATAGTATATCTCAGATATGTGCTAAACTGTAGAGAACTCCAATCAAAATCCTACGGTTGCTATAATAATTATTTACGACTGATATTACGTAATCGAATAGGTGTATAAATTAGAATCAAAACTGGATATATTAATAACAACCATTCGAGACCTCAATCTCACCAATAGGATAGGGACATTGATTGAATGAATCCCGGAAACCCTAGCATAACGATTTATTACCATCTACCATCACAACTTACCCCACAGAAACCCAACAAATTATCTGTGTTAGATTTGAAATATATCCAGTGACAAATAGACTGTGAATCACCTATCTCGAGTGCCATTACAAACTTTATGATTCCTAGTAACTCTAGCCATCTTTATGACTGTTATCAGTATTAATCATTTGCCGTTGATAGCACTAATGATGTTCGAGAGTGCTGACGATAGTTAGCTGTTTTAAAAGTGGGTACATCACTTATCGGAGTAAAGCTTTCCACAATTCTAAAATGTATTGAGACCTTTATTTAATGCCAGCTTTAAAATTCTGATTTTCCATTAAAAAAAGCGCTTAACAAAGAAATTTGTAAATCATCGGTGTCAAAATACAGGTTTAGCATTGGGCTACATATACAGGGTTAGTAAAAAGTCCCGGAACGGTCGGATATCTCTGTTATTAATAACGCAATTTTTTGGATTTTTGTAATGACGAATGGTCACAAATAAGCCTATTTTTACAACACATTCACTTTCTTCCCACTTTCGGTTTAACAGAAAGTAACTCCAAATTATATTTGTAAAATGGGACACCTTGTATTATTTACCATTTTCGGATGCAGGACAAAAAGTTCGGGACGCAGCAAGTGCGTTATGGTAGTGAATTTTTATGAAATGCTTCAAACTTGGATTACTCAATTTTCGATAATTTTAGAAAGTAGTAAGGCCTTTCCCAAGGCAACATATCCGCCAAATGTAATTAGAATAGGTTTGTAATTTTCGGGGAAAAAATTCTTTTTCGAAAGAAAACTCAAAATTTGAAAAACTCAATTTTCTATATACTTAGAAAGTTAAGTTTTGGTGCCTGGTAGGGCTTTTCCCAAGGCAACGAATCGACTAAATTTCATTAAAATAGCTTTGTAATTTTGGGAAAAAAAATTTTTTTTCGAAAGAAAACTCAAAATTTTCCCGGAAAACCTTGTCCGATTTTCCTGGCTAACGAACACATCCAATCCATTAATAAAAGAAAGGCACTTGCCGAGTTTTATAGAAATCAGTTATATATTTTTTGAGTTATCAGTTGGATATATATATATATATATATATATATATATATATATATATATATATATATATATATATATATATATATATATATATATATATATATATATATATATATATATATATATATATATATATATATATATATATATATATATATAACCATATAAAAATTGAAACTGACCCCGGATATGGGTTCTAGGGGTCCTAGTTCGCGCTCATTTGAAAAAAATTGTTGCAAAGTCTCACTATCGATACCTCTCTATTAGTGAATTTTTTTAAAATAAAAATTCACTAAAAACTACGTTCTGAAAGATCAACATGTTTTTTGTAATTGATAACACCATAAAAAAATTAATATAATATTCATAATGCAAAAATCAAGATATCTGTTATGAAAGTTCGTAATATTATTTAAACTAAAGTAATTGTTCAAATTGTGCTCCGCCTACAACTTGACAGTGATATATTCTATCAACAAAATGTCTCACTGAATTTTGTATCATCTCTGACGTAATATGGTTGATTTCTTCAGTTATCCGCTCCTGTGATTTTTCCAGATCATTAGGTCGTTTTCTATACTACACCTGCAATTTCAAGTGACCCCACAAAAAAAGTTCAGTGGGGACAGGTCTGGAGAACGAACTGGACACTCGATTGCTCATCTGCGTCCAATCCAACGGCCAGGAAATACTTGGTCCAAATAATCACGGACATTACTCGCAAAGTGTGTCGGAGCTCCATCTTGTTGGAACCAAATATTATCTCTTGGATGATTAGGTCTCATTTGATTTGGGAAGAGTGCTCTAAGTGCTGGTACAATTTGGTTTCTTAATAAATTGAAGTAGCCATCACCATTTAAATTTCCGCTAATAAAAAAGGTCCAATTAATTTGTGTCCCACCAAACCAGCCAATACATTCACGTTTTGAGGAAATTGCGTATGTACTTCCTCCATTCAATGAGGGTTCTCTGTAGACCAGAAACAACAATTGTGCTTGTTAACCGTACCATTCAGATGAAATATTGCTTCATCTGAAAAAACTATTTCATTCACACCATTAGGCCGAGCTTGAATAAGTTCTGTCATTATTTCAGAAAAATTTAGTCTGCGATCTGGGTCATCCTCGGTCAACTTATGAACCACATGCATTTTAAAGGGTTTCATTTTTTTCAGACTTTTGTAAGCAGAGTTATGGGATATGTCATGACTTTGACCAAATTCTGTTGCAGATACATGAGGATTTTCTCGGACTGATAACAGAACACTCAACCTTGTATCTTCACCAATTACCGTCATTGGACGTCTACTTCTTGACAAATCCCTTACATGTCAATGCGCTCAGACTCTGTGAGTTTCACTGCCATTTTCAAAATTTTTGATTACACATAAAAATCAAAACAACGACCACAATTGACTGGTGACAATATCAATGCAGCACCCGAATTGTCTGCTTTATTGATATCATTACATTTAAATAGGTATGCAGGTCTTGGTTTTATGTTATTATTTATTCATGTTTTGTTGTGTTATCTTATCAATTACGAAAAATTTGTTGATATTTCAGAACGTAGTTTTTTAGCTTGCATCCAAAAAATGGTAAATAATACAGCGTCCCATTTAAAAAAATTAAGTTGGAGTCATTTTCTGTTAAGCCGGAAGTGAGAAAAAAGTGAATGTGCTTTAAAAAAAGGCTTATTTATCACCATTCATCATTAGAAAAATCCAAAAAATTGCGCCATTAATAACGGAGATATTCGACCGCTCCGGGAGTTTTTTGATATTTCAACAACACAGCACGAGGGCTTACAGCCTAAATACTAACGTACCGTGGGTGTCGATAAGGAGGAAAGAGGCAACTTGTTAATTCTGGACTTGACGGTTTGGAGGTTCGGAGGAGAAGGAAAAAGATGTGCCGGCAAGAAATTCCACAACTTGGAAGTCCTCGGGACAAAAGAGCGGACAAAACAAGATGTTCTGTGTCTGGTGACCTGGACAGTAAAAGGGTGCATTCGCTCTATTCCCCAGGTAGATCTGTTGGGGGCAGCAGGTGGAGGAACTATGGAAGAAAGCTCCTCTGAGCAGTGCCCGTGAAGATATCTATAAAGGAGAGTGAGAGGTCACAAACGGCACGTCGGTGGGCAAAAGATGGCAGCCTTTGGGTGAGGGTAGGGTCACCGATGAGACGTATAGCTCTCTTCTGAATGAAGTCCAGGATAGCGAGTGTAAAAGCGGCAGCGACACCTCAGATGTGGGAGCAGTATTCGAGGTTTGGCCTTATTTGTGAAGTATATAAGGTATATAGATTATCTGGTGAAAAGTATTTGCGAGCCCAGAAGAGGAAACCTAATTTCTTAGCAGCCGCTTCTGTAATTGATGTGACATGTTGTTGGTGCCAATTGAGATTTCGATCCATAGAAATGCCAGCAAGTGAAAAGGACTCATTACTTTGAATAAGTTGGTTGTTCACTGTGATGGGTCTAGGGCTGGTGTATCTCTTATGAGATAGAAAGCAAGACTGAGATTTGGTGGGGTTGAATTGTACAAGATTTCTACTTTCCCAGTCTAATTTGTTTGGGGGTCCACGGAGACAGAACCCTCCATGAGTCTGCGATCCTCATCTAATTGGGCTAAAGAGGCTTAGGATATTGTATATTTGAGTGGAGGGTGCTGTCGTCCGCGTAACTGTGAACTGGGATGGATGTGCTAGAGAGGACGTCATTGATGTGGAGAAGAAACAAAGTAGGGCCTACAGCTGAACCTTGAGGAACTCCTGCATTAATTGGATACAGTTTAGAGGAATGACAATCCACGACAACAGAAATGCTCCGGTTGGAGAGGAAATTTGCTGTCCATGTACAAAGTTTTGGTGATAGGCCATAGGCCGCAAGTTTATTCAGCAGTGCTGCGTGCCAGACTTGGTCGAATGCTTTGGATATGTCTAGAGCGACAATCTGGGATTCACCGTGTAGTTCCATAGACTTGTTCCAATAATGGGTGACAAAGAAAAGGAGGCCGGCAGTTGATCTGCGCTGACGGAATCCATACTACCTGTCGCGGATTAGACTGTGTTTTTCAAGAAATTTTAGTAATTCGGTGTTTATATACTTTTCCATCACTTTAGAGACGACTGAAAGGAGATAAATAGGCCTGTAGGAAGCGCTTTGGATCCTTTCTTGGGGACGGGTTGTACTCGAGCAGTTTTCCAGTTACTAGGGAATATGCCTCTATTGTAAGATGTCTGAAACAGACCAGTCAGGACAGCAGCAAGTTCCGGTGCGCATTTTTTGAGAACATTGCTGGGATCTCGTCAAGGCCATAGGCTTTCCTGGTATTAAGAGTCGAGAGCCTCTTTCGTACCTTTTTAGTTTTGAAAATGATATCCGTCATTTTATGCGCGACATTGGGGACTGTTGGTGGTTGGACATTTGGAGGTGGGTTGAGGGTAGACTTGCCGGCGAACAATGAGGCAAAAAGTTCAGCCTTGCCCAGGGCGGTAGAATCAATTTTTTTTAAGAAAAACTGTCCCGATAGGCTAACGAACTCCTCCAAGCTATTAATAAAAAGAAAGATTCTTGCTAAGTTTCATCTAAATCGGTTAATAGCTTTTTGAGTTATCTATATATATATATATATATATATATATATATATATATATATATGTATGTATATATATATATATATATATATATATATATATATATATATATATATATATATATATATATATACATTCAAACGGACCTTGGTTTCGGGGTCTAGGGGCCAAAATTCACGCTCATTTGAATCAATTTTTGCAAAGTCTCACCAGCGATACCTCTCTATAAGAAGTGAAAACTACATAACGATATAAGCTTAAAAAAGTTCGCTTAAGCAGTCATTTTGTGCTTTTTGTGGCGATTCTGCTTTTTGTTTCATAATTATGTGTTATCAAGAGCTGATATCAGAATTATACTGTTCCAATATTGATTCCATATTGATAACTATAAATAGGTCAGAGGTGAACATAATGATCCGCTCTCGTATATTCGGTCACTGTTGCAAACTTGCCTGTTGTCAAGTATATTTATAAAATAGGTCAATGCTGTGAGAAAACACGCAAAAATACTTCCCTGACAAAAAACTGGAATAATCTAATTAGGAAGTTGATATCCCAAGGAAGACTACAAGTCAATTGTTAAACTCCGGTCGACAGGAGGAATTTAATTTTAACTTTACGAAACACCATCATGCATTAGAACCCCAACATAATCTGAAAATGTGATTATGAATTCCATAAACATCCTTATCGATCTTCCGAAGATACCTATCTCTCTGGCATTGTTTACTTTCTATGTGTATACATTTCTTGTATTAAACGAGCACACAGATTCTTTTTGTTTTTCAGCAGTCCAAGATTACATCTGATGTTATTTGGAATCAAGTTTGGAGTATTTCAGATGAAAAGCAATAATAAGAGATACAAGGGTTGTTCAATAAATAATTTCGTTCGATATGAAAGGCAGCAAGCTGAGTTTGGTATCTTACTTTAGTTTCGTTAATTAGTGAATTTTCGTAGAAAAAATTCACTAATGGGGAGATCCCGACTTTGGAATTTTGAACATTTTTTTGCAAATGAGCGCGAACTAGAACCCATATCCGAGGTCAGTTTCAATTATATATATATATATATATATATATATATATATATATATATATATATATATATATATATATATATATATCACACCGATAACTCAAAAAATAATGGGCAGATTTTGATAAAATTTGGCATGTACCTTTCTTCTGTCAATGGCTTGGATAAGTTCGTTAGTTAGGAAAATCGGACGAGTTTGAGTTTTCATTCGAAATAAATTCTTATCTCAAAAAATAATGGGCCGATTTTAATAAAATTTGGCATGTACCTTCCCTTTGTAAATGGCTTTGAAAAGTTTGTTAGTCAGGAAAATCGGACGAGCTTCTCCGGGAAAATTTTGAGTTTTTATTCGAAAAAAATTTTTATCTCAAAGAATAATGGGCCGATTTTGATAAAATTTGGCATGTACCTTCCCTTTGTAAATGGCTTTGATAAGTTCGTTAATCAAAAAAATAGGACGAGGTTTTCCGGAAAAATTTTGAGTTTTCATTTGAAAACAGTTTTTATCTGAAAAAAATAAAAAATCTATGATAACCAAATTTGGTAGGTAGGTTTGCAATATAAAAAGTAAACTATACACCAAAATTTAGATTTCTATGTTACAAGAAAAAAAAGTTATAATAAAATATTTTGTGCCAAATCATTTCTATGAAAATTCACTACCATAACGCACTTGCTGCGTCCAGGCTTTTTTTATATAGACAGGTAACAATGATGAGACTTTAAGGAATTTTTTTTAATTAGGCCCCTAGAACTCATATCTAAGGTGCGTTTGAATTTCTATGTGTTTACATACATACATACATATATATATATATATATATATATATATATATATATATATATATATATATATATATATATATATATATATATATATATATATATATATATATATGTACTTTATTTGTTTGCTGTACTTTTTGTGATACGTAGAATGCAGTTTCGAACCTTTCTGGTTCATCACCAACACGCTACTGCCTTTGTTCGTTCCTGTGTGGTCTATGTCTGAAATTGTACGTGACGTCTGCGTGTTAAGCTTCTATTGGTTGGTTTACAGTTCTCTGATTTGTTGTGTTTTCAATCTGTGTCGATTGTATCGGTTTCCTGTTTTGATTATTGGGTCGTCACAATATATATATATATATATATATATATATATATATATATATATATATATATATATATATATATATATATATGCAGGGTGTTCACTTTTATCTTGCACACTATTGCTATCTTGTGCTTTAACGATACAGAGTCGGTTAAATTTCAAAAATGTTGTACAATTACATGCTTGTTAAGAATGTGAAATGAAGTATCATGGAAAAACTGAAAAGATGCGTTTTGCAATTTCCTCTATATCTTTTTATTGTTTTAGCGAATGATTTGATATTTGATAGCTTCACATATGTCGTTAGCAGTTATCACTGCCCGTTTCAAAAATTTTCTAGATCATTAGGTTTTCATAGCCAACTTTGGATTTTTTTATGGCAGTCATATTGGATTTTTATTTGGTTGAACACAGAAAAAAAATATGATTTCAATGGTGTGACACACTGCTTTATCTAATTTTAATAACTGCCGCTAAAAATGTGTTTTTAATGAGAATCGAGCTGCGATGAAATTAAATCGTCAAATGTATAAAATTTGCATTTTAAAATTGAAACAATTGCATGCATGTTTTATCACAAATTTACACACACCAGAATACTTATAAAAGCGGTTGCTTTAGAATACCCAAAAATGTAGCTTTAAAAAAATCAAGCAAAGGAGTATCATGAAAACAAAACACAAGTAGGTAAAGAAAAAATTTATAAACAAAAAAATTAAATAGATAAGTAAAGAATTTTGGATACATAACAAATAAACCATGAACTGTACCTCAGGTGGGAAACTTTGTGCTACAAGAATTGTTCAAAATGACTGCCACCGTGGTGAATGCAAAGTGATGTCCTACGATCCATACTGACTATCGCATTTGTAACATTTTCTTGTGTAACTGACTGGAAAATTTCTGTAATCTCTACTTGTAGATGTTTCACATGATTGTACATTAAATACTTTGATTTTCACGAAACCCCATAAAAAATAATCCAGTGGATTTAAGCATGGGGATCGTGGTGACCAACGCACAGGACCATAAGATCCAATCCAAGAATTCGGAAACCTTTCACTTAAATAATTCTTTACAATTAATGTATTGTGAGGAGCTGTTTCATCTTGCTGAAACCACTTTATATTTCTTAGAGTAAACAGAGGTAAGTGATCCATCATTTCTTCCATATTATCTTTTAAGAAACTATGATAGGACAGAACATTTAAAAAGCGAACATGCGGTCTAACTTCCTGTACCAAGTGAGGATTTTCCATAGCATAAAAGTGCTTGTTCTTTCTATTGAACATTCCTCTGTTTGTAAATAAAGGGTCATCTGACCAGAGTTTTTTTTTAATTTAGGAAATTAGTATATTCTCTTAGGTGTTCACGAAACAATAAAAACATTCAAATCTTCTGTGCTCACCTCCTGGATGCAAGTTTTGCATCCAGGATCATGGTGTTTATGCCTTTTCAAAATCTTTTGAACTCCGGTTTTTGATAAATTACATTACAAAGCAATTTTCTTTTGCGATGTCTCAGGATTCACTTGTATTTGTGCCAATACATTAATTTCATTTACGGTCCCATTATTATTACGGGGTTTCGTGTTTTTAAATGTGCTAAATTCATTGGGCTGGCTGCTTACACGTTGAAATAGAGTTCTGTTTGGTTGTCGCCTATCAGGATACAAACCTACATAACTTCGTGATGCAGCCACGGAGTTGCGAAAATGAGGAAGTTGAATATAATTTACTGTTTATGAAAAAGGTAATTAAAGTACAGCAAAATACTCTAAAAATATATATCTACAAGTAAATCCCCCTTAAAGTGAACCACTAATTAGTAATTAATTATTGAAATATTGAATATAATTAAAAAAAGACAAGTTGGGCGAAAACGCGATCTGATTGGTGAAGAGGTTTGTGACGTCAGGATCCGGTACATCGGCGTGATCCGTGGGCATTGCCATTTAACCTTGTTTTGTTTTCGTTTGTGTTTGCATCGAATTCTGAGCAGTTTAATCATAATTTTAAGTAGTTTTGGTGTTTAGTGTATAATATAGGTTCAAGGGTAGTAAGTTGTGTTTAATCTAGTTTAGTGCGTGACTGTGTGATGGCTTCAGCAGATTCAGAATCACAATACGAGGATGCGAAAGACATAACAGTGCCTGGACATAAATATTATGTATAGTGCCCAAATGTACTTCCACAACAATAACTATCCCCAACAAATTATTCTTTAATGTACCTAAGGATGAGAAAATCAGGAAGAAATGGTGTATATTTTTCTTGTAGATTATTTGAACGGAGAACATTTTGAGGTTATGCTTTTATTTACATTATATTTTATAAGATATTTACAGGATAAAATAAGGTTCATATTAGACACATACCTGCCAGCTTTCACTCCTTTTAGCTCAGCACCCACGAAATTCAGGTTGTTTCCTAAAAACGCAAACATTGCCAGTACATCAACTTTTTGTAAATTATCAGATTGTCCTTGGACAAATCCAACTTCTGTAGCCGTACTATAAGACTGTACAGTTTTTAAAATAATTAATACGAGTATATAGATATTAACAATAATATAAGTTGACAAAAATAACTATCCGACACACGTAAGTCGCATAAACACTAATAGTGAGATGTGAATCTTTGTGTGAGTAAGAGAGACTCGTTTGGCCGATACCGGATCGTGTCGTCACAGTAGGCCGTCTTTATTTACGGCTGCGTTTTGGCGCGGAGACAATTATTTTGATTTTCTATAGACATTTAACATGTCCATCTTTTCACTAATTGGATAACTTGCCATTGTTAATACTAATCTACTATTTACATATAACCCTAAGTTGCAACAGTTGTGACACTGAGAGTAATATTATTTCACTATTCGATTATTTGTCAAATTTTGACAATTTAATTTCATGACAGCTCGATTTTCATTAAAAACAAATTTTTAGCGGTTTTTTATTAAAATTAGATAACGCAGCGTGTCACATAATTGAAATCGTAATTTTTTTCTCTATTCAAAAATCCAATATGGCTCCCATAAGAAAATCCAAAGTTGGCTATAAAAACCTAATGATCTAGTAGGCCTAGAATATTTTTGAAACGGGCATTAGATAACTCGTGACGACTTATGTTAAGCAACTAAATATCATAGTAAAAAAGACATGGCGGAAACTAGAAAACGCAATTTTCCAGTTTTTTTCAGGATAATTCAGTAACGACTTGATTTATCAGGAATTTCAAATTCATAACAAGCATTAAATCGTACAACATTTTTGTAATTTAATAGACTCTGTATCGTTAAAGGTTTAGAAGATAGCAATAGTGTGCAAGATAAAAATGACCCCCTATATATATATATATATATATATATATATATATATATATATATATATATATATATATATATATATATATATATATATAATACCCTACTGATTTGAACGAAACTTATCACATATCTTCATTTAGTGAATTTTCTTAAAAAAATTCACTAATGAGGAGATCCCGACTTTTGAGTTTTGAACAAAATTCTTCAAATGACCGCTAGTTAGGCCCCCCATAACACATATCCGGGGTCAGTTTCAATTTTTATATGTTTATATATATATATATATATATATATATATATATATATATATATATATATATATATATATATATATATATATATATATATATATATGTATCACACCGATAACTCAAAAAATTATGGGCCGATTTTGATTAAATTTGGTGAGTACCTTCCTTTTACAAATGGCTTGGATAAGTTCGTTAGCCAGGAAAATCGGCCCAGGTTTTCCCGGAAAATTTTGAGTTTTCCTTCGAAAAAAATTCTAAAAAATTTATATCTCCAAAATTAACAAAGTAAGGGCAACCAAATTTGGTGCGCGGGTTTATATCATTATACGTAAGCTACCTACCAAAATTTAGCTCTGTAGATCAAAAGACAAAAAAAGTTATAGGCATTTAAATAAAAAAATTATTGAGATTTTCCTCAAAATGTCAAAGTTGCGATTTAAAACGTCAAAAATTGGCAAGATTTAGGCAAAGAACTTGAATATAGTACGGGCTATGGAAAAAAAATATCTCAAGAAGGATGTTTTACAAACTCTGAAGTCTTAGTTTCAACCGTCATTGTCCTTCATTTTACTAAAATATTTCCAGAAAATTAATTTAAAATAGACCCCTTCTCTGATTCTTGGCAGTAGCCTTAGCTATAGAGTTTATCGTTTAATGGTATATAATTTTTGTCGAATTTTCGTAAAAAATAAATAAAGCTCAATATATCCGTTATTATACAAGATATGAAAAAAAATTTATATATTAATTATAGGGTTTCTTGAGCTACATCTTAAAAAATATTTCTACACTCATAGGGTGGCCCATAAGTCGTTGGTGATACAAATTTTCTTATTTTTTTTAATCAAACACGCCTTATGTTATTGCATTTTCCATCGAAATATAATGCATGTTTGTAAGAAAAGAAATTCTGGATGCAGCAAGTGCGTTATGGTAGCGAATTTTGATCAAAAGCTTCATATATGAATAGCCCAATTTGCTATTAACCTATAAGGCTGACCATGAAACGAGTTTTTGTGGGAACACTTTAAGTTTACTTTTGGAAATTTTTGTACATTTTCACACAATAAAGTTATTTTTATGAAACATGGCACATTGTTTTTACTATATAGGTTATACTGGTAACCAAAATTGCTGCCTGCTTTCTTAAATAAAAAGAAAACAGACATATTTGCAATAAAAACATATTTAAGAAAATTCACTACCATAACGCACTTGCTGCGTCCCGAGTTTTTTATTGATATACTGAACGAGTTCATAAATCATCTATAACGGACAACTGGAAAACACTTTACATGTAGCTAGAAATGGTGTAAATAAACCTCTGTCGTGAATTTTGCATAATTCGGTTCACAAAATCTGAAATACATTAATTGAAACGACTGAAGTCGTTAGAGTCCCATGCCTGAGAGACTCCAAGTTCGTCTCGCCCCAAAAAAGCTCTCCAAGTAAAACCAAACGTCAAAACAATGGTGATTTGCTTTTAGATGTGAGAGGAGTTGTCCACAAGGTCAGACGGTTAACCAGGCTTTCTCCCTGGAACTTTTGAAAAGATTGCGCAACAGTTTTTGGCGAAAGAGGCCTGATTCTTGGAAGTCAGCTGACTGGTTTTTCCACCAAAAATAGCACGACCTCTCTGCCTCATTCTTCCTATACAACCGAGCTTGTCCCTGCGACTTTTTTCCCCGAATAAAAAGGGACATTAAAGGAAATCATTTTGGCAACGTTGCTAAGGTAAAGAGAAAACGACGGAGGTGCTGTCGGGCATCACAGAAGACGAATTACAGAACTGTTTTGAACAATGGAATAAAGGATTAGACGAGTGTACTAGTGCTAGTCAAGAGTACTTTGAATATGATTGAAGGTTTTCTGTTTAAATAGGGCTGCAAATTGAATCATATCTTCCACATAGCTATGATAATTTAGTCTCTTCAAAAAAGAATTCTCATGGTATGAATTTATGGCCCATGACTTGACCACAAATATTTGTATTGCTGTACCCATAAACTTTTGAAACGTTATATTACTCGAGTTTTATTGAACAAATGTCAATTTTCACCAATTCACCGCTTCTTTATCCCCTACCCGCTGAGGCGGTCTTACCCCAAAACAATTCGAAGAGTTGCTTTGACGGTTGCTAACTGGATACCAAATTTGAACATAATATCTCAATTCGTTCGAAAGTTATTGCGCCTATTAACAGACAGACTGACAGACAGACGTACAGACAAAAAAATTCGTTCCAGAGTCAAGTTTTCTATAGGTTTTATGCCGTTTTAGCAAAAAAAAATTCGAAATTTTTTCAACAATATTTCACCCCCAGGCATTTAACTTTTAATTTAATTTCAGCACAGAATACCAGATTTTTGATGACATTAAAAGTTTTCTAATAAATAAACCCTCAAAAGTTATGTTGCTCGAATTTCAACGAAAAAATATCCATTTTCATCGAATCACACCCCATTCACCCCCTAGCCGAGGTCACGCAGTCATCACACCCACGTATCGTTTGGCACTACAACTCCGCGAACTGCGACGAAATGCGGGATTACTTTTCCTCATTTCCATGGGCGTCTGTCTGCTTCTCTCATCCTGACCCCTCTGATATCTCACAAAACGTCACCGAAATTATCCAAGCTGGCATGGAATTATTTATTCCACGTACACAGAAAACCTCTTCAGCCACTCAAAAGCCCTGGTTCTCTAAATCCTGTGACAAGGCCAGACTTGAGAAGGTCAAAGCTCACAAAACGCTTCTACACAATCCCGGTCAAGAAAACCGTCAAGCATTTAACGACGCAAGAAACCGCTGTGTCCGCGTTCTTTCTGAGACAAAAAACTTGTTTAATAACCACATCGAAAACAAAGTCCTCTCAAGCTCCAACGGAGGCAAACCCTTCTTGACTCTTGCTAAGTCTATTGGGAATAATTTCTGCAAGAGCACGTTCCCACCTCTTGTCTCAGGTGATGAAATTGTTTCTACCGCCCTGGGCAAGGCTGAACTTTTTGCTTCGTTGTTCGCCGGAAATTCTACTCTCAACCCACCTCCAAATGCTCAACCACCAACAGTCCCCAATGTCGCGCATAAAATGACTGATATCAGTTTCAAAACTAAAAAGGTACGAAAGATGCTCTCTTCTCTTAATACCAGGAAAGCCTCTGGCCTTGACGAGATCCCAGCAATTGTTCTCAAAAAATGCGCACCAGAACTTGCTCCTGTCCTGACTCGTCTGTTTCAGATATCTTACAATAAAGGCATATTCCCTAGTAACTGGAAAACTGCTCGAGTACAACCCATCCCCAAGAAAGGATCCAAAGCGCTTCCTAGCAACTACAGGCCTATTTCTCTCCTTTCAGTCATCTCTAAAGTGATGGAAAAGTATATAAACACCGAACTACTAAAATTCCTTGAAAAACACAGTCTAATCCACGACAGGCAGTATGGATTCCGTCAGCGCAGATCGACTGCCGACCTCCTTTCCTTTGTCACCCATTCTTGGAACAAATCTATGGAACAACACGGTGAATCCCAGATTGTTGCTCTAGACATATCCAAAGCATTCGACCAGGTCTGGCACGCAGCGCTGCTTAATAAACTACCGGCCTATGGCCTACCACCAAAACTTTGTACCTGGACAGCAAATTTCCTCTCCAACAGGAGCATATCTGTTGTTGTGGATGGCCATTCCTCTAAACTGTATCCAATTAATGCAGGAGTTCCTCAAGGTTCAGCTTTAGCCCCTACTTTGTTTCTTCTCCACATCAATGACCTCCTCTCTAGCACATCCAACCCAGTTCACAGTTACGCGGACGACAGCACCCTCCACTCAAACATACAATATTCTAAGCCTGTCTCTTTAGCCCAATTAGATGAGGATCGCAAACTCATGGAGGGTTCTGTCTCCGTAGACCTCCAAAAAATATTAGACTGGGGCAGTAGAAATCTTGTACAATTCAACCCCACCAAAACTAAATCTTGCTTTCTTTCCCACAAGAGATACAGCAGCCCTAGACCCATCACAATGAACAACCAAGTTATTCAAAGTAATGAGTCCTTTTCTCTTGTTGGCATTTCTGTGGATCGAAATCTTAATTGGCACCAACATGTTACATCAATTGCAGAAGCGGCTGCTAAGAAATTGGGTTTCCTCTTCCGGGCTCGCAAATACTTTTCACCAACTAATCTCTATACCTTATACACTTCACAAATAAGGCCAAACCTCGAATACTGCTCCCACATCTGGGGTGCAGCTGCCACTTCTACACTCGCTATCCTGGACTCCATTCAAAAGAGAGCTATACGTCTCATCGGTGACCCTACCCTCACCCAAAGGCTTCCATCCCTTGCCCACCGACGTGCCGTTGGTGACCTCTCTCTCTTTTATAGATATCTGCACGGGCACTGCTCAGAGGAGCTTTCCTCCATAATTCCCCCACCTGCTGCCCCCAGCAGATCTACCAGGGGAACAGAGCGAATGCACCCTTTTAATGTCCGGGTCACCAGACATAGAACATCTTGTTATGCCCGCTCTTTTGTCCCGAGGACTTCCAAGTTGTGGAATTCCTTGCCGGCACATGTTTTTCCTTCTCCTCCGAACCTCCAAACCTTCAAGTCCAGAATTAACAAGCTGCCTCTTTCCTCCTTGTCAACACCCACGGTACGATAGTATTTAGGCTGTAAGCCCTCGTGGTGTGTTGTTGACATAATATATATATATATATATATATATATATATATATATATATATATATATATATATATATATATATATATATATATATATATTACCCTACTGATTTCAACGAAACTTAGCACATATCTTCATTTTATTGATATACTGAACAAGTTCGTAAATCAACTATAACGGACATTTTTTTCCCTCAAAAATATACCAAAATATTTTTGAATACATAATATTTTTGAAAGTATTAGAGTAACTGGAAAAACACTTTACATGTAGCTATAAATGGTGTAAATAAACCTCTGTTGTGAATTTTGCGTAATTCGGTTCACAAAATCTGAAAGACATTAATTGAAACGACTGAAGTCGCTAGAGTCCCATGCCTGAGAGACTCCAAGTTCGCCTCGCCCCAAAAAACCTCTCCAAGTAAAACCAAACGTTAAAACAATGGTGATTTGTTTTTAGATGTGAGAGGAGTTGTCCACAAGGTCAGACAGTTAACCAGGCTTTCTCCCTAGAACTTTTGAAAAGACTGCGTAACAGTTTTTGGCGAAAGAGGCCTGATTCTTGGCAGTCGGCAGACTGGTTTTTCCATCACAATGACGTTTCTGTTTACACAGATTTGTCTGTGCGCAAATTCTTTACCAAAAATAGCACGACTTCTCTGCCTCATCCTCCCTATTCAACCGAGCTTGCCCCAGCGACTTTTTTCCCCGAATAAAAAGAGACATTAAAGGAAATCATCAACGTTTCTAAGGTAAAGAGAAAATGACGGAGGTGATGTCGGGCATTACACAACTGTTTTCAACAATAGAATAAAAGATTAGACAAGCGTACTAGTGCTAGTCAAGAGTACTTTGAATATGATTGAAGGTTTTCTGTTTAAATAGTGCTGCAAATTGAATCATATCTTCCACATAGCTATGATAATTTACTGTCTTCAGGAATACTTTCTCATTGAATGAATTTATGGCCTATGACTTGACCACAAATATTTGTATTGCTGTACCCATAAACTTTTGAAACGTTATATTACTCGAGTTTTATTGAACAAATGTCAATTTTCACCAATTCACCGCTTATTTATCCCCTACCCGCTGAAGCGGTCTTACCCCAAAACAATTCGAATAGTTGCTTTGACGGTTGCTTACTGGATACCAAATTTGAAGATGATTTCTCAACTCGTTCGAAAGTTATTGCGCCTATTAACAGACAAACGTACACGCCGACAGACTGACAGACCGACCTACAGACAAAAAAAAAATTCGTTCCAGAGTCAAGTTTTCTATATGTTTTAAGATTTTTTATCTGTGTACTATCAATCGAGGTGTTTGATAATTTGGTAGGCATTCTGGCTAATAGCTTTGGAGAACCAAATGAAAATCAGCTGTAAGAAGGGCTAGTACATTGTTTAAATAGGTGTCAAAGTCTTATTAATTTATTTCATTATACAAATCAAAAATATTCTTCTTTTTCTTCCAAATTTTCAGTACACTCATGGTTGTGTGAAAGATGAAACCTGATGTCGTAAAATTCCCCTCGGGTTCGTCACATGACTACACGAAACGAAACTTCCAAGGGATTGTCTGTTATTTGACCAAAATCCAACGAAAAAATATAAATCAGCCCGTCTTTCTGCACAACCAGTTACCGTTCATAAGTCCCATTGAAACAAAACTAAGATTATCAGTAAACAAGAGGCGAGAAAATAAATTCTATTATAGCTGCTCCATTTTTCCGACAGGACAAACAAGGACAATCAACCACGAATCGAAAATCATTATTGAATATAATAGAAATTTCTGCAATACACAGTGGATATGATTACAAGCAGCAGCAAAAGGAAATATAATGAAAAGCCATAACAACGTTCGTCTTGGAAGAACAAAACGCTATTTCCTAGGGACCGGCTCGACCAGCAATGTAATTTAAAATACTTGTTCGCTATTTGATAAGGGACCAGCAGCAGCGGGAATGATTGAGGCCGAAGTTTATTAAAAGCATGCTTCGTGCTCCGTTATGGACTTTCTGTTCCTGCCAGATCTCTCAATCTAATCTCGAACTCCTGTAATGTAGCGCTCACAGAAACTAACACAACTCCTCCTCCAACAACCAGCTTATTATTACCAGAACACTGAATAATCCCACAGGAATAGCTGTATCTCTGAGGTGCAAGTAGGTATTTGTACAAGATGTAATCAGATTTGGGACATTATTTTCTTAATTGAAATAATACAATTTTCTACTTAACTATTAGAGGTAATCGGTAATTGTATTGCAAAAGTTGCTCCGTTTTCACAATAAAACCAAGTAGTTTTTAAGCGCAAAACCATACTAACAGATAATTGAGAAAATACAAGAATCAATCAATCAACCTTTGTTGTACCGCCAAAAATTTACGTGACATGTCAAGCTACACATAATATATAATAATAACATTTTAAAAATTATCACCTTGCAGAAAAGTAAATCACATATAGACCCCACTAATTGTGTACAAACAAAAAAGTCTGGACGCAGCAAGTGCGTTATGGAAGTGAATTTTTATAAAAATGTTTTTAATAGCAAATAGATCTGTTTAATGCAAGCAGGAATCAATTTGGTCACCGGTATAACCTATATAGTAAAAACAATGTGCCATATTTTATCAACATAACTTATTGTTTGAAAATGTACAAAAATTTTCCGAAAATAAACTTAAAAGGTTTCCAGAAAACTGGCTTCCTAGCGGACGAACCTTAGGTTAATAGCAAATTGAGTTATTGAATTTTGAAGCATTTAATGAAAATTCGCTACCAAAACGCACTTACTGCATCTCGATTTTTTTACAAAAATGCATCATATTTCGACTAAAATTGCAAAAATGCAATAAGAAATGTTCAAAAAAAAAATTGGAGGTATCACCGACGACTTATGGGCCAACGAGTTATGGTGATTGTCAAAATAATTTTATAAGATGCAGCTCAAGACACCCTATAATTAACGTATACAATCTTTTCTCGTATCTTGCATAATAACAATTCTATTCTGCTTTACCGTAGAAATGCGTCACCCTGTATATATGTAAACAGATAAAAACTGAAAATAAACCCGGATATGGATTTTACGGGTGCCTAGATTGCACTCATTTGAAGAAATCTTTTTAAAATAAAAGTAAGCGGTCTCCTCATTAACCAGTTTGTTCTACGAAAATTAGCGCTTAAAATTATAGACCGTTAAACAATAAACTTAACCACAACTACTGTCAAAGCATCAGAGAAAGGGTATATTTGAAATGAGTTTTCTCGAAACATATTAGTAAAATGAAGGGCAATGATGGTTGAAGCTGAAACTTAAGGGTTTGCAGAACACCCTTCTTGCGACATTTTCTTTACATAATCCGTATTTGTTTCAAGTTCTTTGCCTAAATGTTGCCAATTTTGAGTTTTTAAATCGCGACTTTGAAGAAAACCCCAATTTTTTAAAATGCCTATATCTTTTTTGTCTTTAAACTTACAGACCTAACTTTTGGTACATGGTTCATCTCTTATAATACAAACAAGCGTGCCAATTTGGTTGCCCTTACTTAGTTATTTCCGGAGATATACATTTTTCCTGACAGAAAACACCAAATTTTCCCGGAAAATTGGCTAACGAACTTATCCAAGTTACTTAGAAAGGGAAGGTACTCAGCAAATTTTATCAAAATCGTCCCAATATTTTTTGAGTTATCGGTGTGATATACATACACACTCACAGATATATATATATATATATATATATATATATATATATATATATATATATATATATATATATATACATATAAAAATTGAAACTGATTTTGGATGGGTTCTAGGGGGCCTAGTTCGCGCTCATTTAAAGAATTTTTTTCAAAATTCAAAAGTCGGGATCTCCTCAATAGTGTTTTTTTAAAGAAGATTCCCTAAAAAAAGCATTTGTGAAGCCATAGGCAAAGTCTACGACTGTATTAAATATGGAACGGTTTCACTAAGTTAGGGCAAGAACAAAACCAGATATGCTATTCAAATTGAATTAAGTCTTAAAAGTCTTCATGTCCTCTCTATTAAAATATTTTTTATACAAAAACTCGCTAAAAAATTTATCGGCATAACAGCAATCTCATTAGATAACGGTCAAATAAAATGAAAGACTTAAAAAATAATAATAAAAAGTGAAGTCCCTAACTAGGATTATAACTCGTCTAATTATAGGTCTCGATTATCTGATGCAGACTGCTTAGCCCACTCGACCACCGTCGACATCACAGACTTATGTACTGCAGGTATATACGCTAACATGTTAATTTTCTAACGTCTTTATTATTTACATCAAACAATTTTTATTTACAATGGATTTTTACTTGTATTTTAACGAAGTCAAGGAAAATAACAACTTACCGACAGATCTAACAGCTTGTTGATCATTTCGTGTCGTATTTTTCACTCACATTAGCTCGCTTCCATAATTATCAATTTTTACGTTTTAACTTTTTTCAATCAGAGGCTTACCTATAACTTTTTTGTCTTTTAACCGAGAGGTCTGAATTTTGGTACATAGGATACAATTTTTTAAAGAAAATTCACTAAAAGGTAAGAACGAATTCTAAACGTGCAGTTTTCACTGTTCCTGGATATTGTCACATTCTGCAGCAAGTAATAATACCAGGGCTGAACTCCTTGCATGAACACGAATCTGCAGAAGTTTGGTATCAACAAGATAGAGCTCCACCACACAACTCACAGATAGTAAGCGACCTACTCGAGGAAACATTCGAAGACAGATTGATAGCTAACGGTGGTCCTCATTGTTGGCCGGCCCGCTCACCAGACTTGACTCTACTAGATGTTAGTATCTGAGCGTGCATTCAGAACAAAGTTTACCAGGAACGACCTACTACAAAACAAGATATAATAGCTAGAGTATTAGAGGCCTTCAACGCAGTGGAGCAAGATTACCTTTCTCGAGCCACGGGAGAGAGTTATTAGGTTTTAAATTTGTAACGATTGAACGGTCTATTTAGGACACCCTCTCTAACTTGTGCTACCTTTAGTAAATCCCAAATATTTTGTAGTATTTTAGAAGTTGCGCTTTACAATTTCAACTCTTTAGGTTGAAAAATAAGGGAGATAAAAGTGTGTAAATGTGACAATGCTTTTTAAGAATTTTTTGAAAAAAGCCGAAAATGGTTGAGAAAAATGACATAATATGTTAGTAAAACCTACCATAAATTTTGACGAGCAATCTAGATCCGTAATAAAAAACACCATCTTCTATTTGAAATAAGAAAGTAAACGTCTATTTCCGGTATAACCGGAAGTCCCATACTAACGTCAATATTTTCAGTGAACTGGAAATTTTGAGAAACCCACGTGCGTGAATTTTCAGAATTAAATTGTGAGCCGTATTCCAGTAACGGCTAATGGAAGGTCTACGTGGGACACCTGTATATATATATATATATATATATATATATATATATATATATATATATATATATATATATATAAATATTTTGATTTTTTTTTCAAAATTCATAACCGGGGTCTCCCCATTAGTGAATTTTTCTAAGAAAATTCACTAAAAATAACAATTACTTAAAATAACAGTTTGTTTCAGTGGCAAAATTCTCCACTACTTCAGGAGCTGAATTGTGTCTACATCAACAAACACAGCTACCAAATACTATATAATGACAATACAGGACACTCCGGCTAATTTTGTGTTTCAATAATATCAGCGCCCCTAGCGGATAGTACTGATGTTACGTCGTTCGAGAACGTATAACACTAGCAATTGCTGGTGTTTAACTGTGTATAATTAAGTTTGAGCTGTGTTTTTTACAATAAATGTTAGTGGTTGGGTGTGTGCAATCTATAGTTGTTCGAGTTATAACGTGCTAAATCTATCAAAGACATTTCATAGGTTTCCAAAGGATGGCGAAACGTGAATATGATTTAAAGCAGAAGACAAATTCAGAATCACTTTTATGCCAATATGTACAGTTCGCAGAAGATAATTTATTGTGTAATATTTACCACCATGTACCTATTTATAGACAAACTTCGTAAACGGATGGTTGAAAGGCTTCAATCATTACTTGTCTTTTAGTGCATCAAAAAGATATATGAAAGCAAAAAAAGTTTTGCATTAATATAAATGATATAAGAAAACTGTTTTGCTATATTCTTCTGTGTCCTTTTTTATTTTAGTATGGCATAAATTGTCACATTTTTTCACATTTAATATTATTTTACTTGGTATAGGATTCTAATTATCTTCCCAAGACAAGTTTTTAAAGAGACAAGTAGAAATAGCAGATTCAGCCCTATAATAGATGTATTCACGGAAGTAAGAGTTAGTCTCACCTTTCATCTGCACAATTTCTTAATTATGTACTAAGTATATCAGTTACATATTTTAAAATATTAGATTATTAAGACAGTTTTCATGTAGAGATTGAGTACTGTGCTACCATTTATACCTAGAACAAATATTTATAGGTAAGTACAGATTGTAACTTAATATCCTCAGAAATCCTATACCTACCCTTGAAATAGTAGTTTAACGACGGTTTCAAGGTAGTACTTTAAATTATGATGAAATAAGATTATGGGTAAGAGAAATTTGCAGAATTATTCATGCTGAATTCATTTAGGTTTCAAGCTGATTGTTGATACAAATTCTATTTATAACTATATAATCAGAACATTTTCCCGGTTTTGTCATGTACAAGTTTTTATATGCGTCTATAATAAACCAATTGTCTAAATTAAGAATATGCAGGTTCAATTCAAATTACCCGCTCAGTTGTCAGTACTTCACGCAAGGTGGCGCTAGTGTACTTGTCACAAATATCACTAATGCTAAAGCATATGTGTGTCCCGTATTGTCATTATATAGTATTTGCAGCTACTGAAGAAGCCAACAGTCCTGTTTTGCGAAACATCCAGCAGCCTACAAAGTAAGTTCGAACACGTTTTAATAGCCTGAAAACCATTCGGAATTCCAATCAAAGCCCGGTTGTGAAAGCCTAAAATCAAAGTTATAAACCTCACAAAATCACTTAATATACATGTAATGTGATAAGTTATAGTGTTAACACTATAATGAATGTGTGGTATTACACGTACACAAATTAGGCATTTAAATAAACCTTTACGGTATAAAATATAATGCATAAAACGGGAATTATAATACGGGCTTAACAGCAACCCCAGGGAGATTATATTTTTCTATTATGCTGACAGTTCCGTTGAATATGTAGTATGAAATGAAGTTATTATGTGCATATACCGGCAAGCTCATGCATTTACTAAATATAAAAGCAATAAGACTGCCGTGTTTTGAAAACATTTATGGAAGAGCTGCAAAACAACGATGGCTCCACTTTGCTAGTGTTACAAGTGCTCGCTCTGCCGTGACGCTTTCATTTAGTTATTAATTAAATGTCCTTTTATTATTCGTTAGTATTGTTTTAAATTGAAATGTAGTACTTGGGTGATTATCTGTTTAAAAGTAAAACTAACTGTTTATGTTGTGCTAGCTCTGTTTTGAATATTAGGGAAATAAATTTATTGTACACGTGTGGAAAATAAATGAGCCGACAAACAGCAAGCAATATAATGTAATAATTTGGAATACATTTTGGACTTTTCATTTTTATATTAACATTCCTACATTTTATTGGTGAATATTCTTACAAAAATTCACTAATGAGATCTCGACTTTTGAATTTTGAAATAATTTCTTCAAATTAAGGAGCGTGAACTAGGTTCCCTAAAATCCATACCGCAGGGTCAGTTTGAAGTTTTATATGTTTGTTCCTATATATATATATATATATATATATATATATATATATATATATATATATATATATATATATATATATATATATTTAAGGGCAGTTACGACCAAAATAGAGGGCTATACTTTAGAGAAAGTCACTCTGTACCAACAACTCGATATATTTCGCTTGCGATCGCAAGTATCTTCAGGAGTACTAAAATGAATAAAAATTAACATAACATCTAGATTATGCAACAAACTAACACTTACAGCAGTGTAACTAATTGAAAAAGCAAGGCCAAAACATCAAACCAGAGAAATTCTGCCATAAAAGCACGCAAAAAAACAGTAATGTAAAAACTACCTTTAAAATACATGTAACTCTACGCGAACATTTCCATTCTAATATCATTCAAAGCAAGTTATGAACAAGCAAAAAAAAAAGAGTCATCACAGGTTAAAATACAAAAAAGCTTAGAAAATTTCGCGTGTAAGAATTTGGACATCTAACATCATTTTTTCACGTTAGAATGCCGATAGATATAAGTGACACTGCAAACCAAGAGACATCATTGATCATAGACAATTATTACTCTATTGATGAAGACATAATTTGTTTTTTTATTCTAAGGACCGGCCATCGGGCGCCATCGGACCTATCAAATAGTATTACATAGCTATATATGTTACTTAAATTTTGAATATCTGCTTTAGAGTTCATAGTATCATTTTCAAGAATATGACACATTTCAAGAAAAGAACGTTTTTTAAAATGTTTTCCCTATCCAATATTTTTACATTTTCAACATCTATGTTGTGTCCCAAGGTTGACACATGATGTGCCAATGCACATCTATCAGGTCTAAGTCTGGAGTCGCTCCTATGCTGGCTAACCCTCCTACCAACAGATTGTGAGGTCTGATCTATGTAAGAAAGATAACAATTTTTACAGTCCAACTTGTAGACCACATCACGTTGTTTATACACCGGAATTTTGTCCTTGTTGTTAGTGAAAAAGTTTTTGTTGGTCAGAACATTGTATTTAGTCACTTTGATGTCTGTAAAAACTTTGAAGAGGTTCAACAGTCTGTGTGTTAATCCACCGATGTAAGGCAATACATATATATATATATATATATATATATATATATATATATATATATATATATATATATATATATATATATATATATATATATATATATATTATGTGTCACACAGATAACTCAAAAAAAGATACGCCGATGACGATGCAGTTTAGTGAATGCCTTCCTTTTGCAAGTAGCTTGGATAAGTTCGTAATCCAGGATAATCTGCCCAGTCCGCTTTGTTTTAATTAGACGGACAGATTCCCCCGTCCGTGCCAGTTGTGAGTTGACTTTTAATGTCTATAATTTCAACCACGTCAAGGCCAGAGGCTTTCCTGGTATTAAGAGAAGAGAGCATCTTTCGTACCTTTTTAGTTTTGAAAATGATATCCGTCATTTTATGCGCGACATTGGGGACTGTTGGTGGTTGAACATTTAGAGGTGGGTTGAGAGTAGAATTGCCGGTGAACAACGAGGCAAAAAGTTCAGCCTTGCCCAGGGCGGTAGAAATAATTTCATCCCCTGAAACAAGAAGGGGGAACGTGCTCTTGCAGAAATTATTCTCAATATATTTACCAAGAGTCCAGGAGGGTTTGCTGCCGTTATAACTTGAGTGGACTTTGTTTTTGATGTGGTTATTAAACGAGTTTTTTGCCTCAGAAAGAATGCGGACATAGTGGTTTCTTGCGTCGTTAAATGCTTGACTGTTTTCTTGACTGGGATTGTGTAGAAGCGTTTTGTGAGCTTTGACCTTTTCAAGTCTGGCCTTGTCACAAAGATTGAGAGAACCATGAATTTTGAGTGGCTGAAGAGGTTATCTGTGTACGTGGAATAAATAATTCCATGCCAGCTTGGATAATTTCGGTGACGTTTTGTGAGATATCAGAGGGGTCAGGATGAGAAAAGCAGACAGACGCCCATGGAAATGAGGAAAAGTAGTACCGCATTTCGTCCCAGTTCGCGGAGTTATAATGCCAAACGATATGTGGGTGTGATGACTGTGTGACCTCGGGTTGCATTGCGCAGGAAGCAGTGACCATGCCATGGTCTGAGCGACCAAGAGGGGCGGTGACTGATGTCTTATAGCATTCAGGTTTTGTAGTAAGAAGGAGATCCAAGGAGATCCAGGGGATTTGAGCCATGTGTTCGCATGCGAGGCAAGTAAGTAGGTTGCTGAACCATATTGGCTAAAGGATTGCTGCCTGATTCATTTGTTGCAACAAGATTTTAATCTGTTTGATTGATTAACAACGATCAATCTTTTTTAAAATAACTATGTTTTGAGAAGAATTCAAATTATCAGAAATAAAACATTATATATTTTATTTATATACTCTGATTAATTTCACCTATAAAAATATCACTAAATAAGCCTATATTTAAATAATTATAAATTAAAATAAAAAAATATAATAAAAACTCAATTGAAAATGTTTTAACAAAATTTCTAACACTCTGGATTAATATGAATATGAAAACAAGTTACATCAAAACAAAAATGCTAGCTCAACATTAGAACTCTACCCGTGAGAAAAGAGGAAAATTTGCAGATACAACGGTAAGTAAAGAAATATTAGCAATAATTTTATTTTATCAATGTTAATACTTTAAATGGGCAATAAAAAAGTATTTAAAGAACATAACAATTAAAAATTCTCATGTTCAACAATTATATATATATATATATATATATATATATATATATATATATATATATATATATATATATATATATATATATATATATATATATATATATATATATATATATATATATATATATATATATACATATATATGTATACAGGCTGGCGCATTGAAAACGAAACAGACCGGTTTGCGTCCAGAGAATATTTTTTTAAGAAACGCTGAAACACGTCAATTTTAATACTGAAGAGGAAATGTTTTGACATACAACTCAACTTGTCACATCAACCCCTTAAGGGTGGTGATACAGCCCTCATATTTTAAATAGGGCACATGGGTCGAGTGTTTCATTATTTGAAAACTCTCTCTTTTCTGAATTCAGCACACAAATTTATTTGGAAGTTTTATCAACTCGTTTAAAAATTATTCACAGTTGGAGTTCCAAGAACGTATTTCATTCATTGTGATAAGAGATGCACTAATTAGTCAATTTTTCGTTAAAAAAACTAAAAAACAAAACCAAACTTTCAAAAATGTTTATTCAGTTAAGCAAGTGTTCAAATTGTTGACCACCAGCTTCCATACAAAAGTACACATTTTGTTCAAAACGAGCTCTGACATTCTGGAACATTTGTGGGGTTGTTAGACGGCAATCTTTAACAATGCGTCGTCGTAGTTCTTCCAGAGACTCCGGTACTGTTGCGAAAATTCTATTCTTTAAATGGCCTCATAGAAAGAAGTCTAAAGGAGTTATATCCGGTGATCTAGCCACTCAATAGCACCTCTACGCCCAATTCATTGCTCTGGAAACTCTCTGTTCAAAAACTTCGTAACACGTTGTGAAAAATGCGGAGGAGCTCCATCTTGTTGAAACACTAATTGGTTTTCTTGATAGCGATAATCATTTTCAACAACGATATCTTCTAGTAACTCCAGATACGTTTCGCCACTCAAATTGCCATCAAGAAAAATTGGTCCGATTAAACGGTCTCCAAAAATGCCAGTCCAGACATTCAATTTCTGTGGAGTTTGAGTGTGGAGTTCGTGAAAATTTCTTGGATTATTATCTGCCCAATAACGACAATTATGACGATTGACTGTAGAGTTTAATGAAAACGTACACTCGTCTGAAAAACATATATTGAACAGAAAGTTCCCATTATCAGCTATTCGTGCAGTCATAACTTCACAAAACTCCAGCCGCCGATCAAAATCATCTTTATTCAGTTGTTGTACAAGATGAATTTTATACGGGTAAAATTTATGATGGTTCAATATTCGCTGAATAGTTTTTCTTTTGATGTTTGAAACAGTGGCCAATTTTCTCGTGCTTAAAGTTGGGTCTGCAGCAATTTGTCCTAAAACTTCAATCTCAGTAGTCTCATTTCTAACTGGAAATTCACGTTCAGGATCCCGTTTTTTGTTGGCTACTGAATGACTTTGTCGAAACTTTGCAACTAACTCCAAAATGTATTTTCTGTTAACATGTCTGTTCGGATGTCGTTCATTAAACAAATTTGCGGTACGGTTGGCACAGTCATCGTTTTTGAAAAAAAGAGTAATTATTTCAACTCTTTCTTCTACAGAATACACCTTGTGAAAATAATTTTCGGTAGTGCTGGATTCAGAAAAGAAAGAGCTTTCAAATAATGTAACACTCGACCCATGTTCCCTATTTAAAATATAAGGGTTGCTATCACCACCCTTAAGGGGTTCATGTGTCAAAGTTGAGGTTTATGTCAAAACATGTCCCCCTCAATATTAAAATTGACGTGTTTCAGCGTTTTTAAAAAAAAATTATCTGGACGCAAATCGGTCTGTTTCGTTTTCAATGCGCCACCCTATATATATATATATATATATATATATATATATATATATATATATATATATATATATATATATATGTGTGTGTGTGTGTGTGTGTGTATAGTATAATTTTTTTAAAGAAAATTCCCTAAAAACAAAATTTACTGTTAACAGATGTCTTCGGCACACAGTCTCTGTTGTCATACATTGTAATTGTAACTGTAATGAAATTCGTAAGCATATTAAACGTAATATTTTATAGGTAGTAGTATACGCAGGGGAGTCCCATAATGCTGAATTAGCTAAAACTCATGCATAAATTCAGAAGTTGTTATTATCTCAATACCGGCGGGTTAATTAATTAACAATTTATTTCTAAGGGATAGTAGGTATATAAAGCTTGCGTATATTTTCGGGTAATTACTCTTTATAGCGGAGCGCGAAGATGGGGGGAGAGAAGCGCGTGGGATTTGGGATTGCCACTCTTATCCCGTCGCTCGCTCGGGATACCACCGTGCCTGCCTGCTGTTCTTGCTTTTCGGGAATATTTCTCTTCCAAGTTTTTATCATTTTTACGATGTAAGTGTGTATAATGATCCCCGGTCATCAATATCCAGCGAGCATAAAAGGATGGAGGTGAGATAAGAAGGCCACCAACCACTAATAGGTTAATTCGTCCACCCCGGTCCTACCCCCTGATCCGGGGATCTATATCGTTGCCTTGGTAACGCCGCCCGCGAACAGGTCATTGCTCACCCTCACAACAGGACCGGTTTCCCAGAATTGATGATTTGATGTAATTTGGATTTTTCATAACTGCAGGAATATAAAAGTCTGGACGCAGCAAGTGCATTATGGTAGCGAATTTTCCTAAAAAAAATGTTTTTAATGGCAAATATGTCTTGTTTATAAAATAAGGACATTTGGTTGGTAATATAACCTATATAGTACTAATAATGTACAATATTTCAATAAAATATCTTTGTTGTTTCAAAAAGTATAAACATTTTCCGAAAATAAACTTTAAAAGTTCCAGAAAAAACTGCTCTGATTATCCTGGTCAACGAACCTCTTTAAGCTGCTTACATAGCCGCCAAGATATATTTATTCACAAACGGCCTCAGGACCAAAACTGAAGAAAAAGGAGAAAATGTGCAAAAATTTATTTTACAAAAATTCACCCTTTTTTACAGAAATTGCCTTCAGTAATGTTGCATTAAATTTTATTTTTCACAAAAATTCGACAACTTTTTTTACAATAACTTAACATTTATTAGTGAATTTTCATTAACAGAATTCACTAACAGAGGGGTATCGATGGTAAGATTTTTGGAAAATTTCTTTAAATGAGCGCGAGTTAGGGCCCCTAGAACCCAAATCCAAGGTCATCTGAAAATTATATATATATATATATATATATATATATATATATATATATATATATATATATATATATATATATATATATATATATATATATATATATATATATATATATATATATATATATATATATATGTGTGTGTGTGTGTGTGTGTGTGTGTGTGTGTGTGTGTGTGTATGTATCCAACCGATAATTCAAAAAATACTTCACAAATCGAATCTAAATTTAGCAATTCCCTTCATTGTGTTAATAGCTTGGATGAGTTCGTTAGACAGTTTTGACACTCACATACTTTTAGAAAAAAATGCGAAAAACTGCTTGAAAACACAATATATTTTAAACGACTAGAAGTATCAAATTAAAAGTTTACAGGCACGGAGATATTATATCAGTTCTCCTCCTCACCAAATTTGAACTTAATCGGTTAAGTAAATTCTCAGTTATAACCAAATAAAAAATAAATAATTTACGATATAACCTGAAATTACCTCTGAATGGGTGCCTATAGTGTTAGACAAGGTAAGACAGCTATATCAGGGTTACGCTGCTATTGCAAACAAATGCTCCAAATTAAACTTCAAACGAACAGGGTACAAGAATATGTTACAATAAACAATCAGCGGGGTTGCCATTTGCCAAAACTGTCATCTGAATGTGAAGATATCAGAAAAATATATAGTAATGACTAAAAATTTTAATGAAAGTGATTCAATTTGTTTAAAGGCAATCTAGAACTACGTTTTATTATGTATAAATATTAAGCTTCCCATTCTTCAAGGTAATTAAAACTCATCGCCCTGTCCTAGTTAAATCTGGCATGGAATTATTTATTTCACGTACACAGAAAACCTCTTCAGCCACACAAAAGCCCTGGTTCTCTAAATCCTGTGACAAGGCCAGACTTGAAAAGGTCAAAGCTCACAAAACGCTTCTACACAATCCCAGTCAAGAAAACCGTCAAGCATTTAACAACGCAAGAAACCGCTATGTCCGCATTCTTTCTGAGGCAAAAAACTCGTTTAATAACCACATTAAAAACAAAGTCATCTCAAGCTCCAAGGGTAGCAAACCCTTCTGGACTCTTGCTAAATCTATTGGTAACAATTTCTGCAAGAGCACGTTCCCACCTCTTGTTTCAGGAGATGAAATTGCTTCTACCGCGCTGGGCAAGGCTGAACTTTTTGGCTCGTTGTTCGCCGGCAATTATACTCTCAACCCACCTCAAAATGTTCAACCACCAATAGTCCCCAATGTCGCGCATAAAATGACGGATATCATTTTCAAAACTAAAAAGGTACGAAAGATGCTCGCTTCTCTTAATACCAGGAAAGCCCCTGGTCTTGACGAGATCCCGGCAATTGTTCTCAAAAAATGCACATCAAAACTTGCTCCTGTCCTGACTCGTCTGTTTCAGACATTTTACAATAGAGGCATATTCCCTAGTAAGTGGAAAATTGCTCGTGTACAACCCGTCCCCAAGAAAGGATCCAAAGCGCTTCCTCGCAACTAGATGCCTATTTCTCTCCTTTTAGTCGTCTCTAAAGTGACGGAAAAGTATATAAACACCGAATTACTTGAAAAATACAGTCTAATCAACAACAGGCAGGATGGATTCCGTCATCGCACATCAACTGCCGACCTCCTTTCCTTTGTCACCCATTCTTGGAACAAGTCTATGGAACTACACGGTGAATCCCAGATTGTCGCTCTAGACATATCCATAGCATTCGACCAGGTCTGGAACGCAGCGCTGCTTAATAAACTTCCGGCCTATGGCCTACCACCAAAACTCTGCACCTGGACAGCAAATTTCCTCACCAACCGGAGCATTTCTGTTGTCGTGGATGGCCGTTCCTCTAAACTGTATCCAATTCATGCAGGAAATCCTCAAGGTTCAGCTGTAGCCCCTACTTTGTTTCTTCTCCACATCAATGACCTACTCTCTAGCACATCCAACCCAGTTCACAGTTACGCGGATGACATCTCTCAAATTTTCTAAGTGATTGAAACGAAAATTTACAACCTAAAAGAACATAGACAGGCGTGGTCGTGTACCAATTTTCAAGTCGTTTGATCAAAGGAAAATATAGTTATTCGAAATTAATAATAAAATAATCCTCGACATCACTTCAGATTCTGGATTGCAATATCTACAATGTTTGACAAAGACAGATGACGTTATATGTACTGCTATACCATTTAAATAAATCGTAGATAAAAATCTAAGCTCGAGCAAATACTATATAATGACAATACGGGACACTCCGGCTGATTTCGTGTTTCAAGAATATCAGCGCCCCTAGCGGATAGTACTGATATTAGGTCGTTCGAGAACGTGTTTATAATAGTCTAAGATCCAGCTGCTAAATTAGTACATTAATAATCTAGATTATCAAGATTTAATTTTTAAGTATTTTTACAACTAGGAGAAGTCACTTTTCATCAGGTGCCAATTAAAAATTACCCGTCAGTATTATTAATTAAAATATAATTAATTTACTTTAAGAGAAACATTTCGTTAACATCTTACGGAAATAAAACCTACACAACTTCACAACAGTGTATGTAAAATATCTGAAACGTCATAGTTGCTGCTGATTGCTTAACCGCTACCTCTACGCAGCCAGGTGTAAACAGGTATAATTTTATTAAAACTTTTCGTTGTTAACGTACACTCATTTCATTTATACCACATTAAAGCTCATTTTTTTCTGTAGTTAATGATATAAAGGTGCCTATATAAAAAAACCCGCAAATCAAAGTTTCCTACCCTAAAAGATGCTAGATATGAAAAATAAAGTGACAGAGAGTGATCGCGCGACGCTACTTGTTAGACAAGGATGCTCAATGCCAGCTAAACGTATTTTTTGAGCTATTGCTCATGCTCCGATAAATAGGGTTCTCAACCAACGAACTAAGTAGTAATAAAAATGACTGGACTCAGATGCTTATCGGAGCATGCGCAATAGCTCAAAAAATACGTTCAGCTGGCATTGAGCATCCTTGTCTAACAAGTAGCGTCGCGCGATCACTCTCTGTCACTCTATTTTTCATACCTAGCATCTTTTAGGGTAGGAAACTTTGATTTGCGGTTTTTTTTATATATGCACCTTTATATCATTAACTACAGAAAAAAATGAGCTTTAATGTGGTATAAATGAAATGAGTGTACGTTAAGAACGAAAAGTTTTAATAAAATTATACCTGTTTACACCTGGCTGCGTAGAGGTAGCGGTTAAGCAATCAGCAGTAACTATGACGTTTCAGATATTTTAAATACACTGTTGTGAAGTTGTGTAGGTTTTATTTCCGTAAGATGTTAACGAAATGTTTCTCTTAAAGTAAATTAATTCTATTTTAATTAATAATACTGACGGGTAATTTTTAATTGGCACCTGATGAAAAGTGACTTCTCCTAGTTGTAAAAATACTTAAAAATTAAATCTTGATAATCTAGATTATTAATGTACTAATTTAGCAGCCGGATCCCGTACTATAAGTAAACACTAGCGATTGCTGGTGTTTAACTGTGTATAATTAAGTTTGAGCTGTGTTTTTTACAATAAATGTCAGAGGTGGGGTTTGTGCAATCTATAATTGTTCGAATTATAACGTGCTAAATCTATCAAAGACATTTCATAGTTTTCCAAAGGATGGCGAAACGTGAATATGATTTGTTGTGCTTTATTTTCTTAACAGCGAATTTGATTTATGTCTAACTTTGAAGATATTTCAAAATATTGTTTTGCAACGGAACCACTTTTTCAAAGTACATACAATGTTTTAGTGAACTTTCTAAAAAAAATTCACTAATGAGGAGAACCCGACTTTCGAATTTTGAAAAAATTTCTTCAAATAAGCGCTATTTGGGACCACTGGAACCCAAATCCAAGGTCGGCTTCAGACTTTATATATATATATATATATATATATATATATATATATATATATATATATATATATATATATATATATATATATATATGTTTATATATTTATGTGTCACACCGCTAACTCAAAAAATAATGTGCTGATTTTGATGAAATTTGGTGAGTACCTTCCTTTCGCAAGTGGCTTGGATAGGTTCGTTAGCCAGGAAAATTGTTCTTGTTTTTCCCGGAAAATTTTGCGCTTTTTTTTCGGAAAATTTTTATATCTCCGGAAATCACAAAGTTAGGGCAACCATATTGGGTACGAGGGTTTATATCATAAAAATAAAACTATGCATCAAAATTTGAATCACTACGTTAAAATAAGACAAAGTTATAAGCTTTTAAGTTTTTATTCTTAAAACATGAACGGCCATGCAGCGTAAATGTCGTAAAAGAAGTTAAAAAGCCTTAATTTTAAGCTACAATCTTCGTTGTTCTTTATTTTATTAAATTATTTGCAGAAAATTAATTGAAAATAGACCCTTTATGTGATGCTCTGGTAGCAGTTTCAGTTATTTATTTAATTTTAAGGAATCAGATTATGCTTATTATGTAGTGTTTTTTTTTTTCAATTGTGCAATGTAGAAGTTTTTATGGAGAAACGGTGTTGGTAAGTAGTTTCTCCTTTCTATGGACTTCTCCAAGGTGAGTTTTTTACAGTTTGTATTTGTAGCTCCGTTGTAGCATGCTTACCTTGCACATAACCTCAAATTGACTTTAGGTTTCTTAACTGTATTGTGGAGTTGAGATCACAACATTTGTCCGATGGTTAATGCATAAAGGGGTTTCTCTAAGCATGTTTCTGATTTTTTTTTCAAAAAACGAACAATACACTAATCTGCTAATTTAACTATAAATGTTATTAATATTTAAAAAAAATCGAAACAACGCTCGTGCCTGGAACAAAGTTCGCTTCGTCATTTTAACTAAATGTAATTTCCTTCTCCCGTTTCGCATCCGTTCAACACATTGGGCACAGAAAATACAGGATATAACTTAAGATTATCATTTATAATTTAAGGAAAATACAATTTGTTCTTGGTATGCAACGAAAACATTCACAAAAAATAGAATAATTTCTAGATTCTAAAACCTACTGTGACGCTATAATGAAACAACGTCAAATGAACCGAAAACCATTTCAGGTCAAGGGATGGAAAAATGCTTTTACAGTAAAATAAGCTTTCGTACTCCAAAAAAACAACAAGATTCTTATAAGGCGTAATACAATAGTGCATAATGATAGTCCACGGCAACAGTACATGTCATATTCAACTGACAAATTATTTTGATAAATGTCAGATCTACTTTCAATGTGACATGTAAATAAGTATTTTGTTTTCTGACATTTGTAATACAAATGTAGACATGCTCTTCTTCTTACATTAGTGACTTTTGAATTTTGAAAAGATTTATTTAAATGAGCCCGAATCAGGCCCCATAGAACCCATATCCGGGTTAGTTTCAGTTTTATCTGTTTTCATATATACAGGGTGACGCATTTCTAGGGTAAAGCTCAAAATAGCCATTATTATACAAGATATGATAAAAAATTTTACATGTTAATTATACGATGTCTGGAGCTGCATATTATAAAATTATTTTTACAATCACAGGCGGCCCATAAGTCGCTGCTGATGCATTTTTTTTGCTAAACGAACATGCCTTATAGTATTACAATTTTTGCATTTTCCATCGAAAGATAATGCACGTTTGTAAGAAAATAAATTTGGGACTCAGAAACTGCGTTATGGTAGAGATTTTTCATAAAATGTTTGTTTCGATAGCTTAATTTACTATTAATCTAAGGTTCGTTGGCCACGAAACCAGTTTTTTGGGCACATTTTAGGTTTATTTTCGGAAGATTTTTGTATATTGTCAAACAATAAAGTTATTTTGATGAAATATGGTACATTGTTTCTTCTATATAGGTTATACTGATGCAAGCTTTCTTAAAAAAATGTATTTCCTATTAAAAACATTTTTATGAAAATTAACTACCATAACGCGCTTGCTGCGTCCAGAGATTTTTTAGTTTGGCACGATGTTCTAATTTTCCTAGTTAATTAATACTTTTGCCGTATCGACGTTTTACATTTATGTTTAACGATTTAACTAAGAATTTTTATGAAAATTTCCTAGAATTACGCACTAGCATGGTGTTTAGTACAAAGTTATTTAACATCAAAACCTTTAAGAGGGCTCAGCTCCACTTTGCACATTACAAAGCTACAAAGACGAAAGGTTCTTCTTCCTGGATGCCCGCCAGGAACGGCCCTGTATCTCTCCGTTTGTTTGAGACCGGAGAAGTACTTTCCTAACTCCCGCAAACAATACCAACAACTTATTCCATTTACGTGCGCCTTGTTCTACTGAATTATTACCAGTATTAGATTTGTAAACTTTCCATCTACTTCTCAGGGGGGTGAAATGTTTCACCTTCACTCCAAAGTCTACATTTAAATACTTCCCATAACGTAGTTATGAACTTAATTTTCAACTAGAGACCGTTCCATTCTAGTCAAGTTTCAGACAGTTGACTGATGGAATATGTCGCTCAGTCAGGAAATAAATGATCATTTAGTAAATTGCCCATTTTCAACTAAACGTTTTCTGGAATGCGTGTCTCTCTTTCTCCTACTGACTGGCCCTTCTTGCAGAATAAAACCTAACTAAATCGAAACGTCTTCGGTCATATATTTGATGAGTTAATACGGGAATATAATATATACACTTCATCCTTAGGAAATTATGATATGTATTTTCATTTCAAAGCTTAAATCGATTTTTCTTGTAAACTTTGAAGAACATAACATAAAAACAATATATGCAGTAGCTTGTTGTGTAAATAATAAAAAGCCTGGACGCAGCAAGTGCGTTATGGAAGTGAAATTTCATAAAATTATTTTTAATAGCAAATATGTCTCTTTAATGCAAGCAGGCATCAATTTGGTCACCGCTATAACCTATATACTAGAAACAATGTACTATATTTCATCCAAATAACCGATTGTTTGAAAATGTACAAAAATTTTCCGAAAATAAACTTAAAATGCTTCCGAGAATACTGATTTCCTAGCCGACGAACCTTAGGTTAATAGCAAATTCAGCTATTGAATTTTGAAACTTTTAATGAAAATTCGCTACCTAAACGCACATACTGCGCCTCGATTTTTTTCACAAACATGCATCATATTTCGTGAAAAATGCAAAAAATGCAATAAGGAATGTTCAAAAAAAATTGTAGGTATCACCAACGACTTATGGTCCTGTGATTGTCAAAATAATTTTATAAGATGCAGCTGAAGACACCCTATAAGTAACGTATACAATTTTTCCTCGAATCTTGCATAATACCAATTATATTGAGCTTTAGCGTAGAAATGCGTCACCCTGTATATATGTAAACAGAAAGTAAATCCGGATATGGATTCTAGGGGGCCGAGTTTGCGCTCGTTTGAAGAAGTCTTTTTAGAATTTAAAAGTCGCGGTCTTCCCCTTAACGAATTTTTTCTACGAAAATTAGCTTAACATTATAGACCGTCAAACCATAAACTTAACTAAAACAAAGCATCAGAGAAAGGGTCTATTTGAAATTAATTTTCTGGAAATATTTTAGTAAAATGAAGAGCAATGATGGTTGAAGCTGAAACTGAAGGGTTTGCAGAACACTGTTTACATAATCCGTATTTATTTCGGGTTCTTTGCATAAATGTTGCCAATTTTTATGTTTCGAATCGCGACTTTGACGATTTGAGGAAAACCACATTTTTTAAATGCCTATAACTTTTTTGTCTTTAAAATTACAGACCTAAATGGTTCGCCCTTACTAATACAAACACGCGTACCAAATCTGATTGCCCTTCCTTTGTTATTTCCGCAGATATAATTTTTTCCCCAAAGAAAACATAACATTTTCGGGGTAAACCTGGCCCAATTTACCTGGCTAACGAACTGATCCAAGCCACTTACAAAAGTATGTATATATATATATATATATATATATATATATATATATATATATATATATATATATATATATTGTTATAGTAAATGTTATTTAGGAAGATTAAAGTCCCACGTAGTAATAATTTAATCTATCTAGGAAAATTATAGTCCCACGTTTTTGGGCGCTAATTGATATAGTAAGTTATTTGCTGCACAGACTTTCGAAGCCCTCACGTTTGGTGCCAATTGATATAATGAAAGGTTTATTTTAAGTTTTATATTATTATTATTAGGTATATTGAAATACTTGATATGGTGGCTAACTTAAATATGTTTTATTGCTTTTTGTGATGTTAATTTCGAAGTGTATTTTATCTTGTGAGTTTTATCTACCTGTAAAGTTTAGTGAGTAATGTGTTGTTAATGTGTGTTCACCAAAGGTTTGTGTGTGTATTACACCTTGGTGTATTAAATGCCTTTATACTGCTGTATTGCGCATACAATTGATCACATGAATGAATTTGACTCTCAAAATAGGGACTAGTGGGTTCAAGTCCGAAATATCTTTGTTTATTTTTTTGAATTTTGAAATATATTACCCTATCTGTTTTTGGTTTTTAAATACTTATATACATATAAAATAAAATGAAGCAAGAATATTAAATTCACACAGAACTTGAATATTTATTACTTAACACAACTGACAAAAACCCAATACTTATTTGCTATTTATCATGTACTTCTTACTTTTGAATTTAGAGCTCTTTGTTTATTTTTTTTACAATGCCAATAAAAAAAAAAACTGATCAGTATGATTTGTTTTAAATTTTTAAGACCACTTATATTTAAGACTCTCACGCACTTCCTAAAGCCAAACGGTAACGGCACCTATTGACGTTTGTATGATTTATACAATGCCTTAGTACTACGTGCAGTCAATGGACGAGTCCCTTCACTGGCTGGGTATGGTTACTGGTTTTTCTAGCCCTTGGTGTGTGAAATGCAAACCAAGATGGTTGTTTTTTTTTTTTTTTTTGATGAGACCTCTCTACTTTCGTTTGATGTATCACAATTTTGCGACTTATTTACTATTCTTTTTGAAGCTGGGGATATGTCGCACAATAAATGTAAATATTTATTTACTTTACTCACAGTTTATCTAGTCTGTTTCTGAGCTTCCGTGTTGTGACTCCTTTTGATTGTTTACTTCTCTTCAAAAATGTACCTCCTTCTCGTTTTAACTTTTATAAAAATATTTCAATCCCTTTTTAATATCAAAAAATTTCAATCTATCTAATCTTTTAATCAAAATGTCCCCATCTAATAATTTAATACTAATCTCAATCCTTTTTTTATCTCAAAAATTTTAATCTGATACTTTTTATCAAAATGTTTCCATCTGTTTATTATTTTTCATACGTAACCAGCGTAACTAATCAAAAAACTGTTATCTGCCTGCTTCAAATAAAAATATCCTAACAAATTTTAACACAATAATCGTTTTTTATCATCTCCTCGGATACATACATACTTCTGATTGTTGTTAGTCAATGAGAGAATAATTAACCTAACTATAATTTTAGTGTCAGTTTGACGTCTGTCCTAAATAAAAAACAGCTGACTTAAACATAGGTTATGACATGACATTTCTTACAATTTAACACTCAAATTTTGACATCTTACTATTCTTAAAGCTAACAATATCCTTAATTCTAACAAACAATAACATCTTAAATTACATAACAGCTATCAAACAATAATACCTTAAACTATATAATTAAACTTGTCATACATTTATACTTGCCTTGCCTCCTTTCAACACATATATATCTGTAAATTTTAGTTTCTCCCTGCCTTACAGTGCAAAAACATTGCATACACCAAAGGTAAGTTGTTGTTTGTGTTTGTGTATATATGTATATGTGGCCCCCTTTATTAACCATATCAAATCCCCAATAATAAATTTTTACTGCTTTAGAGGCTTGCCTTCTGAAGCTAGGAAAAATTTTTTATTCACGCTTTTAGTTTATAGCAATATAATCTTTTCCTCCTTTAATAAATTTTTTTAGCATTTCAGAAACAGTCACTGCCATTCCTGTAAGAAGTTATGCTGTGTAATCAGAACTATCATCTGAGACACAAGTGATCTAGCTGCGAACATGAGAAGTTATTATATTTACGTGTCAGATGCACTTATGCATGAGACATTATTGTGCTTATAAGCATGTTTAAAAAGATACTAGCGTGCCTACAATTTAGAAGGAACACTAGCGTGCCTTTAATTGTTTTATAAGAACACCGCTGTGCCAATATTTTGTCAATTATGTTTTTGAAGACCACTGCTGTGCCCACAATTATTTTAAGAAAAATACTACTGTGTCTGCAAATTTCTGCTACTGTCGAATACTGATCCTGTTTTCATTATTGCTGCATGTTTGTTCCAGCTTCATAAGTGTTCAGTTCTTCGAAGTGTTTATGGCCTTTATTTAAAATAGTGCTTCGTTAGTTTAAGTGCTTTAAAAAAAATATGTGTCATGTCAGTGCTTTGTTCGTCTGGGATTTCTTCAACTTATATTCCTTTTTTAATGTCACGTTTGCCCAAGCAACGTTCGACTTAGTTATTAAGTTTGCATGTTGCATGCTATAAGAAATGCCATCAACATTAAATGAAAAATGTTGTTAATTGACTATGTCAAGGCTAAATTTAGTTTTAAGTTCCCCCCAAGTAAAGTAAGAAATTATCTCTTGCTTTTCAAATTTCTTATCGTTTAATTTATCTCTTTCACCAGAGGTCTATTAAATTTAATCCTGGTTTCTTTAATTTACCTCTTGATCATCATTATTTTTTTTGTTACCGAGTTCCCCTTTTCTCATTGCGTGTGTTCGTACACGTGATAATGAACCGATTTCTATAACGACGTTCGTATATACCCCCATATTTGGACTTTTTTTTTTTTTATTGCTGCTGCCATTGTAAGTTTCTATATGTTTCTTTTTTGATATTAGGTCCTTTCCTTTTTCAATTCGTTTTATTCTTCTGATACCCAACTTTTTTTTTTTATTAATCTGAAACTACTGTTTATCAGTCAATATATGTTCCTTTTACTTGACTTTTTCATCTCATTCCCCTATATCTTGCAACTACTGTGCACATAATCATCTATATCTATTTTCATTATCTCAATATGCCCTCTATGGGTTTACATATTCACTGGTTAGCTTCTCCATCTATTAAATTCATTTCACTGTTCGTACATATATCTTTTTGACTTTTCCCATTACTCCTTGATTCAGACGTCCTTATTTAGTTGTCTATCCTACTAAATGTTCCATAATTTTAACGAATTTTACATAATTGGCCTTGATATCTGTTTTCTTCATATATTTTTCTTTCTTTTTCCTCATTTGTTGGCAGCTCTGGTCCTCTTATCTTGGGTTTAAACTTGTCCCCACTACTTCGTTTGTTTCCGATCATATATGTTGTTTGACGTGCATTTCTACTGCTTGTTTGTCGTGAGATTCTTCCCCACGCTTAGCTGGTTACTAACGTTATCTACCTCGGTTTTGAATTTCCCTATACTCTTCTTTCATGCTTGACATTTGCTTTAAATTTTGAATTTTGGCGTGTTATTTGGTCGAACTAGTTTTGGTTCAATTTATAGACTTAATCCAGGTCTGCAATTTTGAATTTAGATTGTTATTTCAAAAAATGTTGGTGAGTTTAAAGACATCCCAGGTCATTTTTGTTTTAATTTCCTCCTATTGTTCAAACTTGTACACGTCTGTAATGTTGAAAATTCCTCTGATCTGTCCCGTTTGGAGGTCTGTCAGTAGACAGCTGTTAACTGGTTTCTCATTTTCTATTTTATAAGGCCCTTCGAACATAGGTTGAAGCTTGGCACATTTCTCCAACTCTCGATTTCCAACTCTGTGTGCTCTCACAATCACAATATCTCCTTTTTTGAACTTCACCCCTTTTTTTATTTTCTTACGCTGTCGGCTCAAGTATTTCTGTGCCTTTCTCCTGATTCTCTTCCTTACATTCTCAACCACTCTCTCATACGTCAATTTCTCTTCTATTATCCATTTTCTCTCAGGCCTCCTTCCAGTCATCACATACATAGGTGTCTCTTCCGTGTTCAAGTTATGACATTCATTCAGAATTCTTTCAACATTCACCAATTGACTCTCCCATTCTCTCTGGTCACCATTTATCAACATTCTCAAATACTTGATTACCTCCTGTATATAGCGCTCTGCTGGGTTACTACTAGGGTGTCTTATGCTCGTGTATTGCATTTGGATGCCTTTACTTTCACATAATTGTTGTATAGCTTCATTTTGGAAATAGGTGGCGTTATCCAGTAAAATTGTTTTTGGGGTACCTACTTGTTGTATATATAACCTTAGCAGTTTCATTACGACGTGTTTGTTTGTGTGTTTTGTGGGATATAATTTGATGTATTTGGAAAATACATCAACCATGACCATTATATGCTTGTTTTGTTGTCTACTGGGTATCAACTCACTAATGAAATCTATGGCTACAATTTCTAAACACTCATTGGCTGTTATAGTTTTTGGTACTCCCACATTGTGTCGATTTTTGTGTTTATATATTTGGCATGTTTTACAAACTCTCAATGTTCCCTTTATTAACGTTAGGTCTCGTTTCGTAATGTAATTTTCTCGGAATACCATCCATACCTTTCGTGCCCCTATATGCCCATTCTCTTCATGTATACTTTTGCTGATTTCTCTCGCCAATTCATTCGTTATCACATATACTTCATACCCATTCACTGTTTTGACAAGCACATTCTCCTTCTCTTCAGATCCACGTTTTTCTTTCTCACTTAGCATTCTCTGGTCTCTTTCAATCACCTCTTTTGAAAATAAACCCTGATTTTCTGTCAAAACATTCATACCTGATCTGATTCGTCTAGATTCATTCACATTCTTTCCATCATCCCTCGTCAAAGCATCTGCCACTACATTCAAACTTCCTTTCACATGCCTTATGTCATACGTGTATTCTTGCATAATTAACACCCATCTATGTATCCGATTGCTTACGAATTTATTCTTGAGAATGCTGATCAAAGCTTGGTGGTCTGTTTCGATCACAAATTTATTCCCCAACAAATAAAATCGCAGCTTCTCCACACAAAATACTACACTCACCAATTCTAATTCAGTCACACTATACTTCTTTTCGTGCTCTTTCGTTACTCTCGACACAAAACATATTGGCACTTCCACTCCCTCTTGCATTTGTACTAACACTCCTGCCAATTTGTTAATTGACGCATCCGTTCTCAATGTGAATTCTGATTCATACCTAGGATGGTAAACTTTCAGTCCATTACAAAATTCCTCTTTTATTTTGATAAATGTTACCTCTTTCTCATTGTCCCATTTCCATTTTTGATTTTTCTTGAGCATGTTTATAAGTGGGTACAACTTCTCGCTCAAGTTTGGGACCAATCTCTTGAAATAGTTTATCATGCCAATGAATCCTCTGAGTGTTTTTAAATTTGTAGGGCGTTTAAATTCTCTGATGGCCTCCACACGTTTTTCGTCCATTCTTATTCCCTCTTGGTCAATTACGTACCCCAAGAATACTACCTCTTTTTGATAAAACTGGCACTTCTCTAAATTTATCTTCAAACCAGCTTCGTCTAGGTCTCTTAAAACTGTTTCAACGTGCTCTTGGTGGTCTTTTTCTTTACTGCTTATCAGTATATCATCAACATAGTGTACCACGAATTGTTCATACTTGTCCAAAATGGTGTGTAGTGCTCTTGTTAGTGCTGCACATGCGGATTGAATCCCGTAAGGCACTACTGCAAATCTATAGACTACTCCGTCTATCGTAAAACCTGTATAGTCTCGGCTATTTTCGTGTAACGGAATTAGCCAAAAACTATGCTTCAAATCAATCTTCGTAAATACTTCCGAACATGTTAACCTTCCAAAGATTGAGTCAATGTTCGCTGGGGCTTCATACTGTGGAACTGAACAACTATTTATGTTCCTGGCGTCCAGACATAGTCTTAGCTCGCCACTAGATTTTTTCACGACAACTACTGGATTTATATATGGGGTGTTACTGTTTTCAATTATCCCCCTCTGCTTCATTTTTAATATTTCTTCGGCTACTTCTCTTCTGTATTTATATGGAATTGGATATGACTTTGCCTTGAAATTTTCTAACCCTCTTACTTTAAACTGATGTACATAATTTTTCGCAACTCTTGTCTCATCTATAATTAACCCTCTGTATTTTTCTAGCACTCCCTTTATTTGCTTTATATATTTTTTTCCGCAGTTTATCTGCATATTATCCCCATTTTCTTCATATACTTCATCATCATATCTGCTATATCTTACTTCACATATAGCTTTTTCTTTATTCTTAAAACCGTGATCTTCCATCACTGAACTATTCCTAACTACACTACCATCCTCCCCATTTACTTCATTTTCTTCAAATTTTTCCATTTTTATTCTCTCGTTGCGAATTATTATGTATCTATTCAGGTAATCAATTATAATTTTATGTCTCTCCATTTCATCAGTGCCTATTATTATGTCATATTCCATATCGTCCATTATCAACAGCTGTAGCTCCAGTTTTTCGTTGTTTATTCCTACTTCCACAGATATCGTCTCACTAATTTCCCCAATTTTCTTTCCCCTAGCATTTACGAGTGTGATTTTTGGTATTTTTACTCTCCCCACGCTCAAATGTTGTATGATTCTTCCAGAGATAATAGAGGCTTCAGATCCTGTGTCAAATAATATTTTAATCTTTTTGTTAATTACTTCGCCCTTCAAAATTATCAAACCTACATTTTCTTCTATATTATCTGCCTCTTTGTCGTTTTTAAAGACCTCCCTGGGGTGTTCGTATATACATGTGTTAATTGCCATGGCGTGTGGGTGATTTGCTCTTACGGGTCGGTGCACATTTAAAAATTTGTATGGACAATGACATTGTCCATACCCCTATTTGGCAGTCTTGCTCTAGCCGCCTCCACTGCATCGCTCATTACTCTAATCTCCCCTTGTTGGTCGACAGATCTTTGTTTCTTTATTGCCCCCGTTTCAGCACCTGGTCCTTGATTCTCTTCCGCAGAATTTCTCATCTGTCTCATTGCATTCAATCTGGCTCTAAATTCACCAGCCCTTCTCTCATCCTGTCGATTGTAGTCGTTTTGGTTGTTATATTCTTGCCTTTTCGTATTATAAATCCCTCTATTTTGGTTCCTAGCTCTATCATAGTTGTTCCTGTTGTTGTCATATCCGTCGTTGTATCTTCTTTGTCCATTTTGATAGTCCCTTCGTTCGATGTTGTAGTTATTCCGCTTGTTGTTGTTATTTTGTTCGTTGTCTCTTCCTTGTCCATTCTGGTAACCTCTTCTTTCATTGTAGTTGTTCCGTTCGTTGTATCTGTTGTTGTTATTCTGTCCACAATTTCTATTGTCATTGTATTGTCCATTTCTTCTTTGTCCTTCTTCGTTCATCCTTCGCCACTCTTCTCTTCCAGTATTTCTTCCGTTATATCTGTCTCTCATTGTTCTCTGGACCCGTTGTAGGTAGTTTATGAGTTGGTCCAAGGTTCTTATATTTTGTATTCCTATTATTTCGGATATCTCGGTTTTGAAGTGCCTGGCAATATACACTATAATTTCTTCTTCCCTCATCTTTGGCGTCAGGTGCTGCGCCATATCGTAAATGTGCAATGCGTAGCTATACAATTCTCTGGGGTCGTTTGGGTCATATTTCCCAAAATACAATCTCTCTCTGACTATGGCCTGTTGTGCTTCTCCCCAGTAGTGGTTCAAAAACTTACTCTCAAAGTCTTCTATATCCTCGATTCCTTCTTCCTTGCTGGTGAACCATATTAACGCATCCCCTTTCAAGCTCTGCCTTATTATTTCCTTTTTGTCTTGCACATCATAGACATTTTTGAGTTTGTTCAGGAGACTCGTAATAAATACTTTAGGGTGTAGTTTGTCCACATGCCCAGTGAATTTTAGTCCACTATCATTCGTGGTCTGGTACATAATTCTTTCATTGCCCATACCTGCTCTCATTTGTCGCTCCATTCTCTCTAATTTTTGTTTCACATCCTCTTCTACTCCCTCTCTTATTTTGATACTTTCTAAATTTAACCTCCGTTCAGTCTCATCTTTCAATCTTTTTAAATCATCCACGTTTACTCTGGCCACTTGTTCCACTCTTTCGACCTTTTCATTCGTCTCTGTCAGTTTCTCACCTATCTCATTGTGATAGCTCTCTACTTTACTCTCTACTTCCGTATTCACTCCAATCATCCTCAGATACCTCTCATTCCCTACTTGTATTATACCACCTATCTCGTCTTCAGCCACATGCATTCTTTCCATGACACCCTGGCATTTTTCTTGCACTTTGGCCTCTACTTCGTCATTTACTTTCAGTATGAGCTCCTTTCTCACCTCTTGCAGACTTTTCTCTAATTTTTGTGTTAATTTCTCCTCTATATTATCCAATCTCACATTCACTTGCCTCATATTCTGCTCTTGTTCCACAAATTTCTCAGTCATGCTTTCTTTTATCTTGTTTATATTATCCTCTTGTCTTTCGAATCTGTCATTCATATTCTCATTTATTCCATTCATATCCCCTTTCATACTTTCCTTCATATCCATTAAACATTTTATTACCATTTCGATGCTTGGACCGGTTTCCTTCTGTTTTTCACCTTCTTCGCTTCTAACATTCTCCATTTCATCCACTTTTATGCTCTCTTGTGACATTACTTTCACTCTTTCATCCGGATCCTCTCTCATTTCTACTTCAGGTACTCTCTCGTCATTCATTTCCACATTTTCCTGTAGCATTTCCTCATGTACCTCCATTTCTTCTTCGTGTTCCGGTCCTCCTTCATCTCCACGATCGTGTCTGTCTCTTGATGTGGCTTTGCTCCTAGTAGTGATTTTCTTATTTGGCATTTTTCTTCCTTTTTTTTTATTTTTGATTACCCTGCCTTATTGGTTATTTTACCCGCGAACCTCGAAAGCTCCCACGTTTAGGCGACAATTGTTATAGAATATGCTCAGACTTTCGAAGCCCTCACGTTTGGTGCCAATTGATATAATGAAAGGTTTATTTTAAGTTTTATATTATTATTATTAGGTATATTGAAATACTTGATATGGTGGCTAACTTAAATATGTTTTATTGCTTTTTGTGATGTTAATTTCGAAGTGTATTTTATCTTGTGAGTTTTATCTACCTGTAAAGTTTAGTGAGTAATGTGTTGTTAATGTGTGTTCACCAAAGGTTTGTGTGTGTATTACACCTTGGTGTATTAAATGCCTTTATACTGCTGTATTGCGCATACAATTGATCACATGAATGAATTTGACTCTCAAAATAGGGACTAGTGGGTTCAAGTCCGAAATATCTTTGTTTATTTTTTTGAATTTTGAAATATATTACCCTATCTGTTTTTGGTTTTTAAATACTTATATACATATAAAATAAAATGAAGCAAGAATATTAAATTCACACAGAACTTGAATATTTATTACTTAACACAACTGACAAAAACCCAATACTTATTTGCTATTTATCATGTACTTCTTACTTTTGAATTTAGAGCTCTTTGTTTATTTTTTTTACAATGCCAATAAAAAAAAAAACTGATCAGTATGATTTGTTTTAAATTTTTAAGACCACTTATATTTAAGACTCTCACGCACTTCCTAAAGCCAAACGGTAACGGCACCTATTGACGTTTGTATGATTTATACAATGCCTTAGTACTACGTGCAGTCAATGGACGAGTCCCTTCACTGGCTGGGTATGGTTACTGGTTTTTCTAGCCCTTGGTGTGTGAAATGCAAACCAAGATGGTTGTTTTTTTTTTTTTTTTTTGATGAGACCTCTCTACTTTCGTTTGATGTATCACAATTTTGCGAGTTATTTACTATTCTTTTTGAAGCTGGGGATATGTCGCACAATAAATGTAAATATTTATTTACTTTACTCACAGTTTATCTAGTCTGTTTCTGAGCTTCCGTGTTGTGACTCCTTTTGATTGTTTACTTCTCTTCAAAAATGTACCTCCTTCTCGTTTTAACTTTTATAAAAATATTTCAATCCCTTTTTAATATCAAAAAATTTCAATCTATCTAATCTTTTAATCAAAATGTCCCCATCTAATAATTTAATACTAATCTCAATCCTTTTTTTATCTCAAAAATTTTAATCTGATACTTTTTATCAAAATGTTTCCATCTGTTTATTATTTTTCATACGTAACCAGCGTAACTAATCAAAAAACTGTTATCTGCCTGCTTCAAATAAAAATATCCTAACAAATTTTAACACAATAATCGTTTTTTATCATCTCCTCGGATACATACATACTTCTGATTGTTGTTAGTCAATGAGAGAATAATTAACCTAACTATAATTTTAGTGTCAGTTTGACGTCTGTCCTAAATAAAAAACAGCTGACTTAAACATAGGTTATGACATGACATTTCTTACAATTTAACACTCAAATTTTGACATCTTACTATTCTTAAGCTAACAATATCCTTAATTCTAACAAACAATAACATCTTAAATTACATAACAGCTATCAAACAATAATACCTTAAACTATATAATTAAACTTGTCATACATTTATACTTGCCTTGCCTCCTTTCAACACATATATATCTGTAAATTTTAGTTTCTCCCTGCCTTACAGTGCAAAAACATTGCATACACCAAAGGTAAGTTGTTGTTTGTGTTTGTGTATATATGTATATGTGGCCCCCTTTATTAACCATATCAATATATATATATATATATATATATATATATATATATATATATATATATATATATATATATATATATATATATATATATATATATATATATATATATATATATATATGAGATAGTATACAAGGGAACAGGGTAGTTTCACACATTTTGTTTTACTCGCAATAAAACAAAATACACCATTATACAAAAAATAAACGGGGTGATAACAAAATATAAACCTATTTATCGGGAGATACAATGTTGCTAAAGCAAAGATAGAATGATGCAATTGATAATTCATCCATTAAATGGAGAAATCGTGTACATGCACGTATATGTGTATATATGTAATGCACTCAGGTGATATAGGTATAGAAAGGAAATTCATATAAATTCAGGAGATAGTCTTCTTTTAAAAGCTACATAAAATTTTAAAATGTAGATCATAAATTGGAAAAGACAAGATCAAATAAAACTCACAAATGTACTGATGGATAAATTAATAAATAAAAGCAAATATATTGTAAAAGAAGATACCTATGTATTATCAATAAGATCTAAAAGTGAAAGGTGACAAAAACCATGAAAGATCCAACGAAATGTGTATACGACAATTAGCAAGTGCATATAAACGGTGTGAAGTGAACAAAAAAGACAGATACAGACAACAATAAATAGAGTTAAATTAGTTTTAACTTATTATGTAACAGTGTTCCTAGATATAAGACGTTGAAATATAATTAAGGTGAATCTAGGTTAGGCAGTTATCAGTAATGACAGAGAATCATGTTTTTTGAGTAAATAGGTTATGTTACTGTCACAAAATTCTATAAAGGTAGCTTAGCAATGATCAATACAAACATAAATAAGGCTGAACTGTGTAAAAATTAATAGAATTAAGTGGGCAATAGGAGAGACATTTTGAGTGGCAACCGTCGTTATGAGAAAAAAATAATAACAACCAGGACTTTTTGGGAGAATTTGAAGAAATGAGTAGCAACTAACTGGGGATTTAAGAGAGAATTAGTTAATACTGGCGGTTTGAAAGGCAGCACGAGCATAAAATCCTAGTGGAAGACATACAGAGGGACTCGACAGACCTACACAAAGTGAGTTTTTTTTAATCTATCAAAATAACCACTTACATTTTGAGTAGAGACGCTCCACTAGTATTGTGGAGCTGCATAGAACGCATATCTTCTAAAGAACTCATTTATATTAAATCAAAGCGAAATAAAGTATTATCACCTGTATAGAAAGTAAAAAGTCTGGACGCAGCAAGTGCGTTATGGTAGTGAATTTTCATAGAAATGATCTGGCACAAAATATTTTATTATAACTTTTTTTTCTTGTAACATAGAAATCTAAATTTTGGTGTATAGTTTACTTTTTATATCGTAAACCTACCTACCAAATTTGGTTATCATAGATTTTATATTTTTTTAAATAAAAAAATTTTTCAAATGAAAACTCAAAATTTTCCCGGAAAACCTCGTCCAATTTTTTTAAATAACGAACTTGTCAAAGCCATTTACAAAAGGAAGGTACATGCCAAATTTTATTAAAATCGGCTTATTACTTTTTGAGATATGAATTTTTTTCAAATGAAAACTCAAAATTTTCCCGGAAAACCTCGTCCGATTTTCTTGACTAACAAACATGTCAAAGCCATTTACAAAAGTAAGGTATGTGCCAAATTTTATTAAAATCGGCTTATTACTTTTTGAGATATGAATTTTTTTCGAATGAAAACTCAAAATTTTCCCGGAAAACCTTGTGCGATTTTCCTGACTAACAAACATGTCAAAGCCATTTACAAAAGGAAGGTATGTGCCAAATTTTATTAAAATCGGCTTATTACTTTTTGAGATATGAATTTTTTTCGAAAGAAAACTCAAAATTTTCCCGGAAAACCTCGTCCGATTTTCCTGACTAACGAAGTTATTCAAGCTATTAACAAAAGAAAGGTACATGCCAAATTTTATCAAAATCGGCCCATTATTTTTTGAGTTATCGGTGTGATACACACACATATATATATATATATATATATATATATATATATATATATATATATATATATATATATATATATATATATATATATATATATATATATATATATATATATATATAACATATAAAAAAAACTCTGGACGCAGCAAGTGCGTTATGGTAGTGAATTTTTATTAAATGCTTCAAATTTGAATAACAAATTTTTCTATAAACTTAGAAAATTTAATTTTGGTATGTAGTAAGGTCTTTCTTAGGACAAGATATCCACCAAATTTCATTAAAATAACTTTGTAAATTTTGGAGAAAAAAAATTTTTTGAAAGAAAATATAAAATTTTAAAACTCAATTTTTGATAAATTGAGAAAGTTAAATTTTGTTACTTAGTAAGGTCTATCCCAAGGCAATACATGTAAATTTCATTAAAACAGCTTTGTTATTTTCGGAAAAAAAATTTTTTTTTTGAAATAAAACTCAAAATTTTCCCGGAAAACCCCGTCTGATTTTCCTGGCTAACGAACTCATCCAAGCCCTTATTAAAAGAAAGGCACTTGCCGAGTTTCATTGAAATCGGTTAATTATTTTTCGAGTTATCAGACGGATATATATATATATATATATATATATATATATATATATATATATATATATATATATATATATATATATATATATATATATATATATATATATATATATATATATATATATATATATAAACATATAAAAATTGAAACTGACCTCGGATAAGGGTTCTAGGGGTCCTAGTTCGCGCTCATTTGAAAAATTTTTTGCAAAGTCTCACCGTCGATACCTCTCTATTAGTGATTTTTTTAAAAATAAAAATTCACTAAAATCAAATAACAGAGATAGCTTGCTCTACTCGCAATTGTCTTTAGAAAATCAAATTAAAGATCTCAATTTACCAAGAAAAACTTCAACTACCATAATTAGAATGAGATTTAACCACGGTAGATATAAATCTCATCTGCATCGAACTGGCATGGAGGATCTTACTGCAACTGCGATGGAACCTCTATCTGCGACTTGGACCGCCTAGTATTTTCACGTTACCGATTCAACACGCTACGAATTGACTTATGCATTTATTAATAATAACAATGTTTACAGTGAGCGACATCTGCTGGTCAAACGTAAAAATATAAAACCATTGAGCACCAAGAATTGAAATGTTAGTCAATAAAAGTGAGAATGAGAACTACAAAGTCATTGAATAATACGAGATTTTGAAGCTGCGATCAATAGAAATATAAATAACCAACAGCAACCATATACTTATGATTTAAACATGTTTCAAATTTGAATAGCTCAATTTTCTGTAACCCTAGAAAGCTGAATTTTGGCACATAGTTAGGTATTTCCCAAAGCAATATGTAGACCAAATTTTATCGAAATTTTCGGAAAAAAAATTTTTTTTTGAAAGAAAACTCAAAATTTTCCCGGAAAACCCCGTCCGATTTTCCTGGCCAACGAACTCATCCAAGCCATTAATAAAAGAAAGGCACTTGCCGAGTTTCATCTAAATCGGTTAATTATTTTTTGAGTTATCAGACGGATACATATATATATATATATATATATATATATATATATATATATATATATATATATATATATATATATATATATATATATATATATATATATATATATATATATATAAGCATATAAAAATTTAAACTGACCCCGGATATGGGGGTTCTAGGGGTCCTAATTCGCGCTCATTTGAAAGAATTTTTGCAAAGTCTCACCATCGATACCTCTCTATTAGTGAATTTTTTTAATAAAAATTCACTAAAAATTGAAACTGACCCCGGATATGGGTTCTAGGGGTCCTAGTTCGCGCTCATTTGCAAAAATTGTTTCAAAATTCAAAAGTCGGGATCTCCCCATTAGTGAATTTTTTCTACGAAAATTCACTAATAAAGAAGTGTCCATATTGCTCAAACAACAAAACTATAGTTAAAGAATACTCTTCGTGGAGCGCAGGTACAACCTGTATAGCATCAGACAGGAGGTGAAATGACCTATAGGTTAAGCATCTTGAAATTAGAATATTAAGAATAGTTTGATAAACATTTAATAATATGTAAACTATTGATCAATACTCCCAAATTTAAAAATAAGAAACCATTCAATAACAAAAATTTGAAACAAGTAGTGGCCAAAATTAGCATTAACTAGATAAATTTGAAATTATAAGATCAATTTTGAATAGTAAGATCATAATTTGTGATTTTTTTTATATATACAATTAAAATAAACCCAGATTTGTCATTTCATTTAAATCTTTGTTTGATTACTTATTTATCAGTATATTTGTGGCTATATTCAATAAAAGGAATCAAAGCTTTAGGAGCTTCAGTCTCAAAACAAAACAAACAAAAAAGGAAAAGAGGTTTGGGATTTTGAACTCATTAGGTACCCTGAGGTTAAAAGAGCCGTGTCATCAAAGATAAGATAATCAAGGTAAGAGAAAGTCTTCTAATACATATATATGTACATTTGCTAGATATAAGCTGTGTGTTTTTAAGAAAAGGTCTCATAACAGAACAGTAAGCATTGTGTTTCTTCCTACTGCAAGGTTACAAAACAATATAAAAAACTAATTTTCTCATACATTTCTTTATTTCATTTACTTCATTAAAACACAGTATATACCAATTTACATAAATGCATGCACATTTCTGATAAAATATAGACTTTTCAGAATATAATAAATAAACATTTTTTTTAAAATATATATACTATAAAACCTCAAAATATAATATATATATATATATATATATATATATATATATATATATATATATATATATATATATATATTTATTTAAATTGAAACTGACCCTATATATGGGTTTTAGTGGGCCTAGTTCGCGCTCATTTGAAGGAATTCTTTCTAAATTCAAAAGTCGGGATCCCCTCATTAGTGATTTTTTTAAAAGAAAATTCACTAAAACAAGCACTCGTGAAGCCACGGGAAAAGTCTACGATTGTTTTTTATTTTTTATTTCAACAACACACCACGCGGGCTTACAGTCTAAATACTATCGTACCGTGGGTGTCGACAAGGAGGAAAGAGGCAACTTGTTAATTCTGGACTTGAAGGCTTGGAGGTTCAGGGGAGAAGGAAAAACATGAGCCGGCAAGGAATTCCACAACTTGGAAGTCCTCGGGACAAAAGAGCGGGCATAACAAGATGTTCTATGTCTGGTGCCCTGGACAGTAAAAGGGTGCATTCGCTTTGTTTCCCTGGTAGATCTGTTGGGGGCAGCAGGTGGAGGAACTATGGAAGAAAGCTCCTCTATGCAGTGCCCGTGCAGATATCTATAAAAGGGAGAGAGAGGTCACCAACAACACGTCGGTGGGCAAGGGATGGCAGAAAATATGAAACAAATTTGATCAAGATCAGCCTATTATTTTTTGAGTTATCGGTGTGATATATATATATATATATATATATATATATATATATATATATATATATATATATATATATATATATATATATATATATATATATATATATATATACAAACATATAAAATGTTTAACTGATCCTGGATATGGGTTCTATGGGGCCTAGTTGGCGCACAAAATGCCTCTAAATAGACTTTGCATATTACAAATAAATAACTGAAGACCATTATGGGTTATCTACCTTTTATTACACTTTCCTTGCCAAGCCTACGGTAGTCGAGGGGTTAGACGGCTGACTTGCAAAAGGAAGATATGAAACAAATTTGATCAAGATCAGCCTATTATTTTTTGAATTATCGGTGTGACTGAATTTCTCTTTCAACTTTTTTTTTATATATTTTTTCGTCTTTGATTCAATTTTAACGTTATCTGATCAGGTTATGTAATTCCAACATTTTCTTACGACGTTTTGTTGAAAAAATTACTAATAAAAGATGAGGACTTTTAAGACTTTTAACTCAAGTTTAATAGCATCTGTAGGTGCCCTTAGTTGGTGAAACCGTCCCACAGTTAACATAGACGTAGAAATTTGTGACTTCAGAAGAGTTTGTTTTCTTCTGTGTAACCGGATTCAATTTTAGTGAATTTTCTTAAAAAAAATTAACTAATGAGGAGATCTCGACTTTTGAATTTTGAAAAAATATCTTCAAATGAGCGCTATTTAGGACCCCTGGAAACCAAATCCGAGGTCGGTTTCAGACTTTATATGTTTATATATATATATATATATATATATATATATATATATATATATATATATATATATATATATATATATGTTTATATATTTGTGTCACACCTATAACTAAAAAAATAATGGACCGATTTTAATAAAATTAGGTGAGTACCTTCCTTTCGCGAGTGGCTTGGATAAGTTCGTTATCCAGGAAAATCCGCCAGGGTTTTCCCGGAAAATTTTGTGTTTTCTTTCGAAAAAAAAAGTTACATCTCCGGAATTAACAAAGTAAGGGCAACGAAATTTGGTACACGGGTTTATATCATTATAGGTAAGCTATCTACCAAAAGCTGTAGGTTAAAGGTCAATAAAGTTACAGGCATTAAAAAAAAATATTTGGGTTTTCCTCAAAACGTCAAAGTCGCGATTTTAAACGTCAAAATTGTTAATATTTAGGCAATGACCCTGAAATTAATATGATCTATGGAAGGAAAATGTCTCAAGAATAATGTTTTACAAAGCCTGAGCTCTTAGTTTCAATCGTCATTGTCCTTCATTTTACTAAAATATTCCCAGAAAATTCATTTCAAATAGACCCTTTTTCTGATGCTTTAGCAGTAGTGTTAGCTATAGAGTTTATCGTTTAATGGTATATCATTTTTGTCGAATTTTCGTAAAAAATCATTAAAGCGCAATATATCCGTTATTATGCAAGTTACGCAAAAAAGTTGTAAACATTAATTGTAGGGTGTCTTAAGCTACATCTTAAAAAATATTTTCACAATTACAGGATGGCCCATAAGTCGTTGGTAATTCAAATTTTCTTTTTTTTTAGTGAATTTTTTTAATCGAACACGCCCTATGTTATTGCATTTTTGTATTTTTGTCGAAATATAATACATCTTTGTAAGAAAAGAAATTTGGGACGCAGCAAGTGCGTTATGGTAGCGAATTTTCATTAAATGCTTCAAATTTTGAATCAATTTGCTATTAACCTATAAGGTTGACCAGAAAACCAGTTTTTTCGGGAACAATTTAAGTTTACTTTCGGAAATTTTTGTACATTTTCAAACAATAAAGTTATTTTGATGAAACATGGTACATTGTTTCTAATATATAGATTATACTGGTAACCAAATTTGGTGCCTGCTTTCTTAAAAAAACATATTTGCTATTAAAAACATTTTTATGAAAATTCACTACTATAACGCACTTGTTTACAGCATCAACAGGCAAAATAAATTTCTCTGTGAAGCCACAGAAAAATTATCTACTTCTGTATTTAGATCAAATTGTGAATATTTCTTAATTTATTTGAATTTATTTTTATTGGCGAAAATGTTCTTTTAATAGCGAGTTTCTTATAATTGAATTTAATGAATTTTCTTTGAAGAAAAATTTGTTGGGAATTTTTGAATGAAAAATTATTCAATGTGTATAAGGTCTAGTAACTATCATTTCATGTAACTTATCTACAGTCTTATAGGCGATTTTTTAATCAAATTTCGCTAAAATTTAAATTTCGAGACGCAGCAAATGTGTTATGGTAGCGAATTTTCTTTAAATGCTTCAAATTTGTATAGCTCAATTTTCTATAAACTTAGAGCTTGAATTTTGCTGCGTAGTGAGATATTTATGAGGGCAACATATCAACTACATTTCATTAAAATAAGTTTGTTATTTTCTGAGATACATTTTTTTTCGGAAAACCAATTTTATTTTTAGAAAAACTAGTCCGATAGGGCTGGGTAATGAACGAATTCAAGCTATTAAAAAAAGAAAGATTCATCAACATCGGTTAATAACTTTTTGAGTTATCGGTTAGATACTTTACGCTGATTTGAAAATATTCGCTAAAAATGACAATTTCTGATCATGGCACTTTTGCAATTAAGACTATAATTATTTTGAAAGGGTTTGGGTTTTTGAAAAACAAATTTTGGATTTTTAGGGTAACAGACCTTAATAAACGAGATATCGCGACTCTAATGAGAAGAACGACCTTGGTTCAATCTGTACCTGTTAAAATGGCGAAATGAATTTTATTACGCCCACTTCTCTCCCTATGAACATAATTTTGTGATTTGATAAAATAAAGCAGAGTCATAGGTAATAAAAGAAGCGAGATGCAAATTTTATTAGAGTTTTTATTTGATTTAGTCCGTAGTTAGAAGCAGATGGCGCTGGTGGTAGGCGCTTTTCGAGGTGATGGAATGCAATAACATATCGAATATGAGAGTTCCCATGTCGAATTTCCTGCCGAAAGGGCGGGTATACAGAAAGACAGTTGATGAGCCGTGCCGATATTTAATTATTGTGTTATTGATGTATGGAGTGCGTGGTAAAACGAATTTCCCAGCGCTCCTGCCTGCTTTTTCCCTTCTTTAAGGTGAAAAGGAAATATCTGATGTTTACCGAATTCTTAACGGAGGGAAATCTAATTAGTTGATGCCTTTCAGGACCAAAAACACGTTACAAATCTACAGAATTGTGCAAAATCTCATCACCAAGCACAAGAGACGTTATGTTTGATTTAATAGTTATTTCGTAAAAAGATTTTGGTAGCCTAAACTTGCGTGACTGTGAATCTTAGTTTGTAAGCTAGAAATTTAACTCTAACAATTTCAATTTATAAGCCATTTACACCTACAACAGATAAAATATTTTAAAAATTTTATCATTTTTCTTCTTAAAACGTAAAAGTCGCGATTTTAAACGTCAAAATTTGCAATTTTCAGACAAATAACCTGAAACAAATAGGGATTATGTAGAATAAACGTCGTAATAAGTGTGTTTTACACAGCCTTGTTTCAGCTTCAACCATCATTGCCCTTTATTTTACAAAAATATTTTGGGAAAAATCCATTTCAAATAGACCCTCTTTCTGATGCTTTGAAAGTACTTTCAGCTATAGAGTTTATGGTTCAATAGTCTATAATTTGAGCAAATTTTCTTAGAAAAAATTCGTAATTGAGAAGACTGCCACTTATGAATTTTGAAAAGATTTCTTTAAATGAGCGCAAACTAGAACCCCTAAAACCCCTATACGTGGTCAGTTTCAGTTTTTTCCTGTTTACACATATACAGGGTGGCGAATTTCTACGGTAAAGGTCAATATATCCGTTATTATACAAGATATGACAAAAAATGATATACCTTAATTATAGGGTGTCTTGAGCTTTTAAACCTATTTTGACAATCACAGGATGGCCCATAAGGCGTTGGTGATACACACTTTCTTTTTTTAATAGAACTTGAAACTTTTCATGCTTTTTGGCATATACAACACACACATTACAAAAATTGGGATAAGATATTTTTACCAATAGATAGCGGAGCCCCATGAAAATGACGCATCCAGAGAGCTTTTTGTTTGTATTACTCGTTTGCAGAACACTCTTCTTGCGACATTTTCTTTACATAATCCGTATTTGTTTAAGGTTCTCTACCTAAATGTTACCAATTTTGACGTTTCCAATCGCGATACGTTTTGAGGAAGACCCATCTTTTTTCTTTAAATGACAATAAGTTTTTGGTCTTTAAACTTACAGACGTAGATTTTGGTATATATTTCAGCCTTTGTAATACAAACACGCGTACAGAATTAGGTTGCCCTTACTTTGTTATTTCCGAAGATATAATTTTTTTCGAAAGGAAACATAAAATTCCCGGGGAAAACCTGGGCCCATTTTCCTGGCTACTAACTTATCCAAGCCACTTTTAAAAGAAAGGTACTCAGAAAATTTGATCAACATCGGCCCATTATTTTAGTGAATTTTCTTAAAAACAATTCACTAATGAGTAGATCCCTAATTTTGAATTTTGAAAAAAAAATTCTTCAATATATATATATATATATATATATATATATATATATATATATATATATATATATATATGTATATATATATATATATATATATATATATATATATATATATATATATATATATATATATATATATATATATATATATATATTAGAGGTGTGCGAACCCATGTTTTGTTCGAACCGAACTATGAACGAACCCAAGCAAATATGTTACCTCGAACTTCGAACCTCTGAATTAGTATGTGTAAAGTTCACAGTCGAACTTCGAACTTCTTAGAAATTCAAAATGGAACATCGAACTAACCAAAATTCTTCATATATCATTTCCTTAAATACAAAATTTTGGAATATTGTAACATACAATATTTGATATGTAAAAGATTCCCATTCTTTTTACAAAAAGGAAGGGTTCGACAAATTTGATTTGATTGGGTGAAAATGCTTCCTAGTGCTGATCATTGTGGAGATGGGTCAACGTTAAATTAAATACAAAAATTAAAAATATTTGAAACCTTTTTAGATTTCCAGATCTATAAATAAGCTCAATTATAAATAGATTGTTGTTATTTGGCATTGGCTAGGCAGTATTAGCGAACAAGAAAAGTTTCAAAGTGAGCATGATAGGTATAAAATAACCACTTGAAAATTTGAACTTAATATATTATATATTCTTATTAAAATTCACTACCATAACGCACTTGCTGCATCCCGAACTTGTCTCCTGATTGTGAATATGTAACTGTTTCGGCTTATTGTGAAAAAAAGAATATTGAAACCAATGTTTTCAGAAGGCAATCTCCAATTATCCTCATAAATTCTGAAAATTTACGTTACCAATGGCCTTCGAACGCCGCCTCATAATGTTCTTACTGAAAAAGGTGTTGGGAGGCTAGGATATATAAGAAAAATAATTCTATGATTGCTAAATGGCTCCGTCGTGTCTCAATGTGTCCCACCAACTGTCAAAAATATCCATGAGTGAAATTTCCTAAAATGACACTATCGACTCAATGAGACCGATAACGAGTTTAAAGCGCCGCTACCGAGTTAACAGGGCCGCAAGTTCGCTACCTTTGGCAGCATTTAATACCTGTAAAGTTAAATTTCGAAGTATTTTTGAGCAACGAACTTTAAACTATTTTGGAGAATTAAATATTTCGAACTTCGAACTACTTCAACATCGCTAGTACGAACATATTTTCGAACCGAAGGTTCGGTTCGAGTTCGGGTTCGGTTCGAAATTTCGAAGCTTCGCACACCTCTAATATATATATATATATATATATATATATATATATATATATATATATATATATATATATATATATATATATACCATCTAGGACGAAACAAGGAACTTTGTCTGTAAGACGACTCCGGTACAAATTCTGTACGTCAGGTCCCGCCGTACAACCACAAACGATTTTTAAAATCGTCAGCCCTGCCACTATATTCCTATAAGGAAAATACGAATAATATAAAAATTAATATATCAAGATTATTACTGGAAACACATACTAGTTTCGCTCTTATTAGTAATAATCTTGATATATCTATTTTTATATTATTCGTATATTTCCTTATAGGAATGTAGTGGCAGGGCTGACGATTTTAAAAGATCGTTTGTGGTTGTACGGCGGCACCTGACGTACAGAATTTGTACCGGAGTCCTAGATGTCAGTAGTTTGTACATCTCACGTTTCGTTCAGAATTTAGCTACGTTAAGCCAATTAATTTAGATATGTTTTGATTATTGCTGGTATAACACACTGATGAGCGAAACTAGCATGTGTTTCCAGTAATAATCTTGATATATCTATATATATATATATATATATATATATATATATATATATATATATATATATATATATATATATATATATATATATATATATATATGTATCACATCGATAACTCAAAATATAATGAGTTGATTTTGATCAAATGCGCTGAGTACATTATTTTGACAAATGACTTGGATAAGTTCGTTAACTTGGACAATCGGAGAAGGTTTTCCAGGAAAATTTTGGGTGTTTTTGAAAAAAAATCATATCTTAGAAAATTAAAAAGTTATGGTAACCAAAGTTGGTACACTGGTTTCCGCCATAAAGAGTATCCTCTGTGCCAAAATGCATATCTCTAGGTTGAAAGACAAAGAAATTACAAGCCTCTGATTAAAACAGTTGCAACGTCAAAATTGATAATTCTGGTTGTCGTACATTAGTACACATTAGCGCTTTATGACTCTAAAATACGGTTCGAAATGACCAACAAGCTCCTAGATCTATGTTTCAGTCGCCATTTTCCTTCATTTCGTTAAAATATGAGAAAAAAATCAATTTTAAACAAAAATTGTATAGTGTAAATAATCAATACGTTAGCAAATTAATATACTAGGGTATATACCTGTTAGTACATAGATCTGTCATGTTGAGAATGGCGGAGCGGTGGAGAGAGCAGAAATTTTTTTATAATGGACTCCTATAACACGCGTTCTAATCCCAGTTAGTGACTTTACTTTATTTTTTATTTTTATTTTTTTCATTTTACCGTTATCTGATCAGATTGTGTAATTCCGATGAATTTCTTAGTGAGTTTTTATATGACAAATTCAATTAGGACGAAATGAAAACTTTAAAAACTTAATTCAATTTGAATAGCACATCTGGTTGTTTGTTATTGCCCTAACTTAGTGAAACCGTTCCATACTTAATACAGCCGTAGACTTTCGCGTGGCTTCACAAGTGATTGCTGTTTTTGCAACCGATCTCAATTTATAATGAACGCAGCAAATGCGTTATGGTAGCGAATTTTCATTAAAGTTTCAAATTTGAATAGCTCAATTTGCTATTAACCTAACATTCGTTGGCCAGGAATCAGTTTTTTCGGGAACATTTTAAGTTTATTTTCGGAAAATGTACATTTTCAAACAATAAGGTTATTTTGATGAAATATGGTACATTGTTTCTACTATATATGTTATACTGGTAACCAGATTTCATGCCTGCTTTCTTTAGAAAAAGAGACATATTTGTTAGTAAAAACATTTTTATAAAAAAATCACTTCCATAACGCATATATATATATATATATATATATATATATATATATATATATATATATATATATATATATATATATATATATATATATATTGAAACTAGGGAGCCTAGTTCGCGCTCTTTGGAGAAATTTTTTAAAAACTCAAAAGTCGGGATCTCCTCATTAGGGATTTTTTTTAAAAGAAAGTTCACTAAAAATGAGGCACCGTTAAAAAGAGATTTACACCAGCTCTTAAATCATGTGCTACTCAACCCGCCTTGTCATTTAAGATTTCAAGAGTGGATCGCACCCCCGTTTAAGGGTTGGTGTTACGATGCTAAAAATAAGCCTAAAAGTAGTCCCCCTCGAAAGCAAAATTTACTTCTTTGAGCGATTTTCAACAAAATTACGATAAGTTTCCTAAAACCCGCCTGTTTCGTTTTGATGTGGCCATCCTGTATATGCTCAGGTTCTATATACATTATTAAAAGAAAATGTGGTCTAATTACTAAACGACTGTGCACATAACATTACAAACTCTTAAGAGAATCAAGCCTGTAGAGATGGAGTGAAGAGGAATAGGATCCGCAATCATTGAGCGCGCTCTCAAATGCGAGTATTAGATTAACATGGAGAGGAGTTGAATTTAAAGTAGTCCACCCCTCAATTACGCCATCTATGCTCTAGGTGTGTGTATATATGTACAAAGCTACATATATACTCTTCAACCTGTCCCCTTCTCATCCCACCGCCTTCAGCTGATTGAATTACATTTCGTCCATTTTCCACTTTCCTCCAGTAAGTGGAAACTTGGAATCTTATTATAGTGTTGACGGTGTTGTTCTCTGCTACTACCTACTGACAACTGTCTGGACAACAATACACGGAACTTCAAGTTTCATTTGGTCTTGTAGCAAGATAAATTAGTCTGCACACCTCACTGTGTGTAGGTGGATCCCAGACGATAGCAATTTCTACCAGCTGAAACCAATTAACCGTCGCGTTTGTCCCTAGATGAACAATATTTGGGCAAATGGAAGTTCATCTTACATATATCTAATAAAGTTTGTAGAACTTAGTGAATTTGTTGCTTATATTTACAGATTTACTAAACTTTTGTTAGGTAGGACTTCCATATTATCAGCCTTTTAGTGAATTTTCTTAAAAAATTCACTAATGCGGAGATCGACCAACTTCTGAATTCTGAAACAATTTCTTCAAATGGGCGAGAACTAGGCCCCCTAGAACCCACATCCAGGGTCAGTTTCAATTTTTATATGTTTATATATATTTACTTAAAAATTGTGGGATAGCCGTCAGTTGCCAAATAAAAACTCTTTATTAATTGCCGAGCTTTCGGAATAGTTTATTTATTTATCTTTACTATTTCAAAAGCTCGGCAAATAATAAAGAGTTTTTATTTTGCAACTGACGGCTATCCCACAATTTTTAAGTAAATAACAATATTAGTTTTAGTGAATTTTCTTAAAAAAAATTCACTAATAAGGAGATCCCGACTTTTGAATTTTGAAAAAATTTCTTTAAATGAGCGCTACTTAGGCCCCTCAGAACACATATCCGGGGTCAGTTTAAATTTTTATATGTTTATATATATATATATATATATATATATATATATATATATATATATATATATATATATATATATATATATCACACCGATAACTCAAAAAATAATGGACATTGGTATGCTGTTTCTTACACCGGGATAATTGGGCCATATTTTTTTGAGCGGAATATGAACCAATACAGTTATCTGGAAATGCTGGAAAATATTCTTCAAGACCATTTGCATAACATGTTACTAGAAGATAGACAAACAGCATACTTTCAGCATGACGGCCACCCAGCACATGTAACAGGAATCGTTCGAGAATGATTAGATCGCGAATTTCCTGGGCGGTGGATTGGTCGATATGGGCCAATACCTTGGCCTCCCAGAAGTCCCGATCTTACCTTAATGGACTTTTATTTATGAAGCTATCTCAAACAGAAAGTCTACGCGGCTCCATTAAACAACGATCTTGATTTGTTGAAACTGAGGTTGAGAGAGGCAATTGACGGTATTCCAATTCAACATATTCTAAACGCCTACAAATCATTTACTAGACGGGCTGAGTTATGTGTACGTACCTTGTTAAGTCCCAAACACACTGTAATTTTTTCGATTCAAAATATTTATTTTTCCTCTTATTTAGATTTTATATCGAAAAAGTAACTTTATTTTCAATCAAAAATTCTCACTTCAAGAAAGCTGCTTTTCGGTGCGCTTTTTGTTAGCTGAAACCTCTACATTATGATGGTGTACAAGAAAGTATACTATGCAAAATTTTCTCAGAAAATGCAAAAAAAAAGAAAAATCTCGATTTGGAATTTTTTTATTTATTGTTTAAAATTTTGCGCTATTTATTGAAATTTACACTTTAATTACATGAATAATGTAAGATTCCATGTTGCATTGATCAACTAAGAAATTGCAAATCGATATATATATATATATATATATATATATATATATATATATATATATATATATATATATATATATATATATATATATATATATATATATGTGTGTGTGTGTGTGTGTGTGTAACTATAATTAACAAACAGATAAGTTAATAAACTTAATAGTTAATAAGATATCTACAATATTTTGAGAAGGTTGCCTATTTATTGCCATTCTAAGAAAACTTCTATACATGAATGTATGTAGTCAAATTTTTTTTAAAATAAAAAGTGAAGTCACTAACTAGGATTAGAACTTGTCTTATTATAGGACTCGATTATCTGCAACCGCTGAAACAACTGGACCACCTTCGACACGACAGACCTATGTACTAGCAGGTATGTACGCCAGTATGCTAATTTTCTAAGGTCTTTATTATTTATGCCAAACAATTTTTATTTACAATGGATATTTTGCTCATATTGTTAGTCATTGCGTGTATTATTTTTCACTCGCATTAATATGACTACCATAATTAGCAATTTCGACGTTTGACCTATATAACTAGATAACTCTTAAATCAGAAGCTTACCTATAACTTTTTTGTCTTTTAACTTAGAGATCTGAATTTCGGTACACAGGATACTCTTTATGACGAAAATCAGTGCAACAAATCTGGTTTGCTCTTACTTTGTAATTTCCGGAGATATAATTTTTTTCCGAAAGAAAACACAAAATTTTCCGGGAAAACCTGGGCCGTTTTTCCTGGTTAACGAGCTTATTCAAGTCACTTGCAAAAAAAGGTACGTGCTAAATTTGATCAAAATTGGCCCATTATTTTCTGAGTTATTGATGTGATGCATATATATATATATATATATATATATATATATATATATATATATATATATATATATATATATATATATATATAAGATCAACTGTCAGTTGAAGTTTGGTTGTCACTTTTTGGCTCTAGCTAAATCATAAAATTTAATGTAATAATGGAGTGAAGAAAAAATCTCAGGTCAGAAGCTCGAATGGTATTGTCAAGATTACTTTAAAATAAAAGTATTAACTAATACATTAAGATGGAAAAGAGATTGATAAAAATATAAGGTTATTTGGTATGTCAAAATTGGAAGTGATTGATGTTTTGGAAGAAAGATGTCAAACATATTTTGGAATATTCTTATTAAATTTTGTCATTAAATACTATACAAGTCCTAGGACTTTCTTGTACTGACATATGTATAATTTTCAGCAAATAAATAATAATAATATATATATATATATATATATATATATATATATATATATATATATATATATATATATATATATACCTTGCGGCCGTGCCAGGACTTCGTATTGAAGTGCTTCCAGAGCAATCTGATAAAAATAATCAGACGAGACAGGGAGTAAATAACTAATTCATAAACAGTTATAAAAAATATGATGGTCTGAAATGACATAACTTGGGTGAAATGTCTGCTTTGGCACGTATAACCTAGCTGTTTTCTATCGGGTATAGATACATATAGTCTAAATTAAATACACAAGATATTTTATGGCCTTGCATAGACACACATATTCATAAAAGGGAAGACAATCATAATGAAAAAATCGTAAAGTGTGTTCTCAATATGTGAAGAGAAAGAAATATAAAAGGACATAAACTGAGGGTCCGACGTTATTATGATGACGTTGTTTCTCGAATTCTCAGATGGATGATAAAATTTTTATAACATGTGAAAGAGTGCAGGTGATGCTTATTTATAGTCTTTGATTTTTTTCTGAGTAAGCATAACAAAAATGTATCACGCAAATAAAAGAATGTCAAAGTGGGCAAAACAAGACATAGGAATAATAATCAAGAATGTATAAATTAACTTAATAGTCAAATAAGCAAAATATGTACAAGAATATGTAAACTGGTATGCAAGATATATATTTTTAGATTGTGTAAGGGCCCGTTTTTTAAATAATATATTGAAGGCAACACTTCGATGACATAAGATTACAGCCCTCTTAATAAAGAACAGCAGTAACCTATTATAATGACAATATCAGCTAACGCTCGCATTATATATATATATATATATATATATATATATATATATATATATATATATATATATATATATATCACTAGTCGATATAGAACTTAGCAGCTGTGTTATCTAGTTAAGAGTAATCATGCTAAAGGTTTAGAACGATGGCGAAGCCTTAAGGTATGGACGTAATGAATCGGGCGAACAGGTGCCAAAGGTGCCCAGTAACAACATCACCTTGAGCTAATACCCCTCCATTTGGATCTCCGGTAGAGGGGTGTACAGGGGGCGCCAACATCAAGATTTAACATATCCTTTTCGAATATATGTGACCTAAATTCTAACCTGAACTCCGTCCACCATTTCCTCCAGGCTAACAGGCCCCAACTCCTCTTCCTCGCCGAAACCCAAATCAGTGCCAAAACAGCCACTAATCACCTTAATTTCCCGGGGTATAAGCTCCTTACTTCCTTTAGATTGCATGGAGGGGTGTGCGCATACGTCCGTAGCAATCTACCCTGCACCAGACTCCCCAATTTAGAAGCTGGAAGAAAAGACATACTATGGATAAACCTTTCTCTTAGGGCTGCAACTAAATTCACCTGTTGCATTTACCGGTCACCTTCCGACAACAACTTTGTCCAGCTCTTTGACTACCTTTCTGAAAAAACCGACTATCTGATTTCTGAATATCCTTCCTCCGAGGTCACTATTCTTGGTGACTTCAATGTCCATAATAAGGAATGGCTAGGATCTTCAAAAACCGACCCACAAGGGAGAGCAGCGGAGGCCTTTTCAGTCAGCAATTCTTTAGCCAATATGGTTCAGCAACCTACTTACTTTCCTCGTATCCCAACACACAGCTCAAATCCCTTGGATCTCCTTCTTACTACACAACCTGAATGCTATAAGATATCAGTCACCGCCCCCCTTGGTCGCTCAGACCACGGCATGGTCACTGCTTCCTGCGCAATGCAACCCGAGGTCACACAGTCATCACACCCACGTATCGTTTGGCACTACAACTCCGCAAACTGGGACGAAATGCGGGATTACTTTTCCTCATTTCCATGGGCGTCTGTCTGCTTCTCTCATCCTGACCCCTCTGATATCTCACAAAACGTCACCGAAATTATCCAAGCTGGCATAGAATTATTTATCCCACGTACACAGAAAACCTCTTCAGCCACCCAAAAGCCCTGGTTCTCTAAATCCTGTGACAAGGCCAGACTTGAAAAGGTCAAAGCTCACAAAACGCTTCTACACAATCCCAGTCAAGAAAATCGTCAAGCATTTAACGACGCAAGAAACCGCTATGTCTGCATTCTTTCTGAGGCAAAAACTCGTTTAATAACCACACCAAAAACAAAGTCCTCTTCAGCTCCAACGGCGGCAAACCCTTCTGGACTCTTGCTAAATCTATTGGGAATAATTTCTGCAAAAGCACGTTCCCACCTCTTGTCTCAGGGGATGAAATTGTTTCCACCGCCCTGGGCAAGGCTGAACTTTTTGCTTCGTTGTTTGCCGGCAATTCTACTCTCAACCCACCTCCAAATGTTCAACCACCAACAGTCCCCAATGTCGCGCATAAAATGACGGATATCATTTTCAAAACTAAAAAGGTACGAAAGATGCTCTCTTCTCTTAATACCAGGAAAGCCTCTAGCCTTGACGAGATCCCAGCAATTGTTCTCAAAAAATGCGCACCAGAGCTTGCTCCTGTCCTGACTCGTCTGTTTCAGATATCTTATAATAAAGGCATATTCCCTAGTAACTGGAAAACTGCTCGAGTACAACCCATCCCCAAGAAAGGATCCAAAGCGCTTCCCAGCAACTACAGGCCCATTTCTCTCCTTTCAGTCGTCTCTAAAGTGATGGAAAAGTATATAAACACCGAATTACTAAAATTTCTTGAAAAACACAGTCTAATCCACGACAGGCAGTATGGATTCCGTCAGCGCAGATCGACTGCCGACCTCTTTTCCTTTGTCACTCATTCTTGGTACAAGTCTATGGAACAACACGGTGAATCCCAGATTGTTGCTCTAGACATATCCAAAGCATTCGACCAGGTCTGGCACGCAGCGCTGCTTAATAAACTTCCGGCCTATGGCCTACCACCAAAACTCTGTATGTGGACAGCAAATTTCCTCTCCAACAGGAGCATATATGTTGTTGTGGATGGCCATTCCTCTAAACTTTATCCAATTAATGCAGGAGTTCCTCAAGGTTCAGCTTTAGCCCCTACTTTGTTTCTTCTCCACATCAATGACCTCATCTCGAGCACATCCAACCCAGTTCACAGCTACGCGGACGACAGCACCCTCCATTCAAATATACAATATTCTAAGCCTGTCTCTTTAGCCCAATTGGATGAGGATCGCAGACTCATGGAGGGTTCTGTCTCCGTGGATCTCCAAAAAATATTAGACTGGGAAAGTAGCAATCTTGTACAATTCAACCCCACCAAAACTAAGTCTTGCTTTCTTTCTCACAAGAGATACACCAGCACTAGACCCATCACAATGAACAACCAAGTTATTTAAAGTAATGAGTCCTTTTCTCTTGTTGTCATTTCTGTGGATCGAAATCTTAATTGGCACCAACATGTCACATCAATTGCAGAAGCGGCTGCTAAGAAATTAGGTTTCCTCTTGGGGGCTCGCAAATACTTTTCACCAGCTAATCTCTATACCTTACATACTTCACAAATGAGGCCAAATCTCGAATACTGCTCCCACATCTGGGGTGCCGCCGCCGCTTCTACACTCGCTATCCTGGACTCCATTCAAAAGAGAGCTATACGTCTCATCGGTGACCCTACCCTCACCCAAAGGCTGCCATCTCTTGCCCACCGACGTGCCGTTGGTGACCTCTCTCTCTTTTATAGATATCTGCACGGGCACTGCTCAGAGGAGATTTCCTTAATAGTTCCCCCACCTGCTGCCCCCAACAGATCCACCAGGGGAACAGAGCGAATGCACCCTTTTACTGTCCAGGTCATCAGACATAGAACATATTGTTATGCCCGCTCTTTTGTCCCGAGGACTTCCAAGTTGTGGAATTCCTTGCCGGCACATGTTTTTCCTTCTCCTCCGAACCTCCAAACCTTCAAGTCCAGAATTAACAAGCTGCCTCTTTCCGCCTTGTCAACACCCACGGTACGATAGTATCTAGGCTGTAAGCCCTCGTGGTGTGCTGTTGAAATTAAAAAAAAAAGTAATTCAAAGTATACCTGAACACACCATCGTTCATCAAAAGCACAACCTAATATATATACGAGGGGCATTTAAATAAGTACAATTTGGAAACCCAATTAATCACAATACAATTTTCTGACCAGACGATCGTTTCGCTAACAAAGTTAGCATCATCTTGGGGATAAGTAAACTGTTTACTCAGAAAACTGTATTATGATGAATTGGGTTCTCCAAAGTGTACTTCAGTTAGCGGCATCAAGGGGATGAGTAAACAGTTTACTCATCCCCTTGATGACGCTAACTTTGTTAGCGAAACGATCGTCGGGTCAGAAAACTGTATTGTGATGAATTGGGTTCTCAAAATTGTACTTATCAGTGATCATCACAGGTTCAAATCTTCACTCATTGGACATTAAAATATTAGTTTATCAAACATTTACCACTTACACCCTCCACTGAGCGTCTCAACATTAATCACTAATGAAGCTCAAAGATTCACTGAGCAATATACCACAAAGAGCATTCTCTATCTAGAGAATGGCCAGAGCCTATCCGAACGGCAATGCGGATTCAGGAAGGGGAGGTCCACAATATAAGCTGTAGAGGTGATCATAATCAAGGAAGAAAAACAGGAGAAGGGGGTACACTTGTCACCTTAGATGTTAAGAATGCTTTCAATACGGCGTCGTCGAGAAATATTATAGAGAATCTTACAAATCGAAACATATCTAGGTACCTCGACAACGTTATCAGCAAGTATTTTGAAGGCATAAAATTAAGAATTGGAACGGGAGAGGAACATCTGGATAAAACGGTGAGAGTCCTACAAGGCTCGGTCCTGGGGCCAACACTCTAATGTGCTTTATGACGGACTTCTGAGGTTGCATTTGGCGGAGGAAGTGACAACAGTCGGTTTCGCGGATGATTTGGCCATAGTTACGACAGCACAGGATGTAGAAAAATTAACGTTCCGAACAAATGATTCTATTTGAAGCATCAGTATGAAATCCGTCAGCGCAGATGAACTGCTGGCCTTCTTTCCTTTGCCACCCATTATTCGAACAAGCCTATAGAACTACACGGTGAATCCCAAATTGTCGCATTAGTCATATCCAAAGCATTCGACCAGGTCTGGCAGCGATGCTTAATAAACTTGCGACCTATGGCCTACCACCAAAACTCTGTACCTGGACAGCAAATTTCCTCTCCAACCGGAGCATTTCTGTTGTCGTGGATGGCCATTCCTCTAAATTAAATCCAATTAATGCACGAGTCCCTCAAGGTTTAGCTTTAGCCTCTACTTTGTTTCTTCTCCACATCAATGACCTCCTCTCTAGCACATCCAATCCAGTTCCCAGTTACGCGGACGACAGCACCCTCCACTCAAATATACAATATTCTAAGCCTGTCTCTTTAGCCCAATTAGATGAGGATCGCAGACTCATGGAGGGTTCTGTCTTTGTGGATCTCCAAAAAATATTAGACTGGGGAAGTAGAAATATAGTACAATTCAACTTCACCAAATCTATGTCTTGCTTTCTATCTCATAAGAGATACACCAGCCCTAGACCCATCACAATGAACAACCAAGTTATTCAAAGTAATGAGTCCTTTTCACTTGTTGGCATTTCAGTGGATCGAAATCTCAATTGGCACCAACATGTCACATCAATTGCAGAAGCGGGTGCTAAGAAATTAGGTTTCCTCTTCCGGGCTCGCAAATACTTTTCACCAGCTAATCTCTATACCTTATATACTTCACAAATAAGGGCAAACCTCGAATACTGCTCCAATATCTGGGGTGCCGCTGCCGCTTCTACACTCGCTATCCTGGACTCCATTAAGAAGAGAGCTATGCGTCTCATCGGTGACCCTACCCTCACCCAAAGGCTGCCATCATTTACCCACCGACGTGCCGTTGGTGTCCTCTCTCTCTCTCTCTCTCTTTTATAGATATCTGCACGGGCACTGCTCAGAGGAGCTTTCTTGTATAGTTCCTTCACCTGCTGCCCCCAACAGATCTACCAGGGAAACAGAGCGAATGCACCCTATTACTGTCCAGGTCACCAGACATAGAACATATTTTTGTGTCCGCTCTTTTGTCGTGAGGATTTCCAAGTTGTGGAATTCGTTGCCGGCACTTGTTTTTCCTTCTCCGCCGAACCTCCAAACCTTCAAGTCCAGAATTAACAAGTTGCCTCTTTCCTGCTTGTCGACACCCACGGTACGATAGTATTTAGGCTGTAAGTCCTTGTGGTGTGTTGTTGAAATATAAAAAAACGGAGCTGCGACTTCATAAATTTACAAACCTCTAAGGTAACACCTGGGTTTATCACTATCACTATCGCTATTAGGTTTCATAAAATTTCCATTTAGGTGAAAGTAGTAAGACTGACCATCGAGAGGCGTTCTTAATTAGGTGATGATAATTTGTCTATTTGTATGGCTTTTATTATACAAATAGACAAATTATCATATCACAATAATAATGACAGAAAACCGATACAATTGACACAAACCGTAGACACAGCCAATCAGACAATTCTAAACCGACCAATAGAAGTTGAACACGCAGGCGTCACATACAAACTTAGAAATAGAAGACACAGGAACGATCAGAGCCAGTAACGTGCTCATGATGAACCAGGAAGGTTCGAAACTGGAGTCCACATAGACAAATAGAAAATCACAGAAAGTACAGCAAACAAATAAAAATGTATATTCAAAAGTGATTACACTGTAGTGCAACATTCCAATATATATATATATATATATATATATATATATATATATATATATATATATATATATATATATATATATATATATATATATATATATATATACTATGTACCAAAATTTAAGTCTCTAGGTTTACAGCAAAAAAGTTATAGGCGTTTAAATAAAAAAAGTTGCTTGCCACTGATGACCAGAGAAACGCATAAAACCAAAATATGTTGCATGAATAACAAAATATATTGTATATTACAGACCAAGATTAAGTTTTTTGGGGCAAAAAGGTCAAGAAATACCAGAAAAAATATTTTGAAAATTTTATAGTTTTTCTTCTTAAAATGTCAAAATCGCGATTTAAAACGTCAAAATTGGCTACATTTAGGCAAAGAACCTGAAATAAACGCCGTATTTGTTCTAGAAAAAATGTCAAAAGAAACGTGTTTTAGCAAGCCTTAAGTTTCAACCGTCATTGTCCTTAATTTTACTCAAATATTTGCAGAAAATTCATTTCAAATAGACCTTTTATCTGATTCTTTGGAAGTAGTTTTAGTTATAGAGTTTATGGTTCCATACTCTATAGTTTTTAGCGAATTTTCCCAGAATAAATTCGCTCTTGAGGAGACGGTGACTTTTCGATTGTGGAAATATTGCTTCATGTGAGCGCGAACTAGGCCCTCTGGAACCCATATCCGGAGTTAGTTTCAGTTTTTATCTATTACCATATATACAGGGTGACGCATTTTACGGTAAAGCTCAATATATCCGTTAATATACAAGATACGATACAAAATTATATATGTTAATTATAGGTTGTCTTGAGCTGCATCTTATAAAATTATTTGGTGGCCCATAATTCGCTGGTGATACAAACTTCTGAATTTCCTTCAAATAATCGCGAAATAAGCTTCCTAGGACACATATCCAGTTTTTTTGTTGAAGTTTTGCCGAAAAGCTTTCTGTGAATATTTATATCGTGACAGGTGGGTAAACACCTTGAAGAGGTTTGTTGGCCAGGAAAATCGGACCAGTTTTTGTAGGCACATTTTATGTTTATTTTCGGGAAACTTTCAAATTTGGAAGTTATTTTTATCAAATATGGTACCTATATTATTTCTTATATATAGGTTATACTGGTAACTAAATTTGATGCCCGTTTTCATTAAAAAAACATATCTATTATTAGCAAAATTTTTATGAAAATTCATTACCAAACACAGTTGCTGCGTCCAGACTTTTTATTCGGTCAAGGAATATGCTTCTTAAAACAAGAATTTTGTAAATATGAATAAATATTTCTGGATACCTGTGCATTGACCTGAGTTTTTATTTTTGTTGATTTTTTGTATCGTTGTTTTTATTTTTAAGTTTATATGTTGTTTTTATTTTGTTTATTATTACAGTCTTTTTGTATATGGCTTTTGACGAACACGTCTGTTGTATACTGTCAGCCAAAGTGTAATAAACAGGTATATATCCATCTATCTAGTTATAAAAGAGGAAACCTATTCGTTACGCAGACATTATATGACTTCGGTAATAAGTCTGTGAGGATTCGTAGCGAACTATTTCATACTAAGGGCCCGCGATTTTTGGATAAAATGAGTTTGCCAATGATTAAAACCAAACTTCAATGCAAGATTAAAATCGTCCATGATTCTTAGGACAAGTTATTTTTATCGAATCATCAATTGCAGCAAAACATAAAAGAAAACGGAAAACCAAGAAATAATTGAGAACTCGAATTTCCACGATTGTATTCACTTTACATCAAGTTAAGTTGAAAAAGAACTTTTCCTTCATACATGGCTCAGTGCACAGGACCTCATTGTCTCTTCTTTTGTGGAAGAATGGAAAGAAATAAACCCTTCGAAATACCTATAAACATCTCCGGAGTCTGCCAGGCTACATCATAATACCGACAACGGGTAGACGTCACCGGCAAATTCAATATTCTCACCTCACAAAGTAGACTCCTTGTCATTAAGGACCTACTAAAGTTATCAAGTCGTGGAACATAAAATTTTAATCGCGTTTCAAATAATCCTCTATAAAAGCTTATGCCGCTCTTTCTCTAATAAGTTTAGTGTGAACTGATGAAGAACAGGCTTCCCTTACAGCTACGGAAATAATCCTTCAGATAATCAATCTGTTAATTAATAACTTTGTTACAAAGGGTTTATAGTCGATAACAGTAATATTATTATTTGCATTATTATTTCTAAGCCGGTCTTTCTCAAATGTTGTATACAATCTGTCCGGACCCAAAGTTAAGCTGAGCTTTTAAGTGAGCTTTGAATCACAAAATTAGAAAAACTCGACTAGAAACCCGTTATACTTCGGTGGTTTGACAATGGCCTTCCGAATCAATCGTAATTGGCGATTAGATTGCTTCTGAAGCACTTTCCCAAAGATTTTTTTCTGATCAAGGCATAAAGCAAATTATTACTGCTTTTGTTAACAGTATCCATATACACCGTGCCTGTAAACTTTTGAACAAATATACGGGGTACCCCATTATAATTTGACTCTTTATAAACTTATATAACTTTTAAAACAATTGATCTAAAGAAATGCGGTTTTCGCCGGTTTTCTTCTTAGTTTTATAAGTTTGTTTCCGGGTATCTGTCTTTTTATACGCACTTCGGCTTTAACCGAAAAGACAAAACGTAATTTCAAGGATGGGGCAACTTTGTAATCTTAAATGGAACACCCTGTACATTTATTCACAGTTTAAAAGCCCAATCCTGCCCCTTTAAAAAAATGCCATACTTGTTACAGTTATTATACAATGTGATGATTTTACAAGCCTTAAAAATAAATATTGCGTTTTATCTGAAATCTACGAAAAAAAAAAGGAAAGTTTCGCAAAGTCGACTTTGGAATTTAAAGACAGCAACACTTGCAAACGTCAAATTAGTTTAATGGCAAACAATAACATTTTACTTGAATTGCTATTTACGATAATATACATGTCAAACTCGATGAAACAAGTTGTGGCAGAATACTTATTGGGAAATAAACAAAAACATAAACATTACTTATAAAAGATGTTCAAAGCAATGTCCATCAACTTGAATACATTTATCTATACGTTTTACAAAGTTGTCATAGATTGAACTTAATTCTTCGGGGGTAATGTTGTAAAAGACATTTCTAATATTTTTTTAAGTTGCTCTAAGTTTTATGGGATCGGACTGTAATACCTGTCTTTCACATACGCCCATATAAAAAAGTCTGGAACTGTGAGTTCAGGGGATCGAGTTGGCCAAGCTATAGGACCTCCTCTCCCTATCCAACGATTTCCAAAGGTGGCATTCAGTGAGTCTCTGGTTACTGCAGCATAAAAAATTCTTTGTTGGAGCAAGAAAATATTTCATTGAAATCTAGGGTGGAAGCACTAAAGAGGAGGGTAAAGAAGAACAATGTTGTTATCTTTGGCTTAAGTGAAGATCACTACGACAACGGAAACTTGCCAGAGTCTATAGTAAATAAACTTGAATCAGTTCTCCAAATTAATATTAAAGTCGACACCATTAGCGACGTTTATACCGTTGGTAAGGGGGTTAAAAGCAAACCAATAGTTATCGAATTTAATTCTCATTATCAGAAGAAATTAATTCTCGACAGAGTTGATAAACTGAGGGGAACCGATATTTATATCAATAACGATTACACCACAGAACAACTTGCGCAGCGTAGAATACTGCGTAAATATTTGAAGATATCCAAGGAAAATAAGTGGAACGCATACATCAAAAAAGGGTTATTACATGTAAATGATAAAGTCTACAGACCTAATGACCTCAAGGATTTGGATGTAGAAATACCAGACAAAGAGACGGAGTCAAGGTTAGTTGGTACATCAAAACTGAGGCCCACGACACCTAATCAAACAGGGAGGGTTTTTGAAAGTTCTCAAACAGGACCGCCAAATATATCCACGCTCCCCTTGGGGGACAAAAAGATCTTAGGAAGTACGTCGACAGGTTCAAATTCCGCAAGGTAAAAAAAGTAGCCCGAGTCTTGTAGTCAAAGTGTACTCCAAATTGTGAAAGAGAAATTTAGGAGGACAAAAGTTAAACTTTATTTGGTAGAGATAAGAGGTAAAAATAACTAATTTTCCATGCTCATGATTCTCAAGTACTTATATTGTAATATGTCTCTATTGTAGGCAGTGTAGTATTATATGAAATTTGTAGAGTAGATAAGTATTTGCTGCTTTTATTGCATTGATAGTGTAGTTCAATACTTAGGTTCATATAGTGCCGTAACATCAGAACATTTGTAGATGCAAGAGTAATCTGTGATGACATGATGTATAATTCGAAACAATATATATGTATATAAAATATATAATTCGAAAATATAGATGAGGATTGCACATGTAAATATTAGATCTTTGTTGACCGGTTTTGAAGATTTTTGTATTGTGGTGCAGGTCAATGATTTTGATTTAATTGTAGTAATTGAGAGTGGGTTAAATGAAAGAGTTGATTCGGCTATTGTGGCTATTTCTGGTTATAGCATGATACGCAAAGACAGGGCTACAGGTAGGGGAGGCGGCATAGCGATTTATATCGGGAATTATTTTAAATATACTATTATTAATTTAATTTATTTAATTTATTTAATTATTAATTTTGACTTTACCGTTAATGAAAATCTAGAATTTCTATTCTTGAGATTAAAATTACTACACAGAACTATTGCGATTGGTTTTTTTTACAGACCACCAAATAATAACATAAATCACCTTATGAATGATTTTGATAATATCCTCTCAGCTGTTCTGAGCAAGAGTGGTGAAATGTCTTGGCCACGGTTGAGTAGGAGTAGCCATTGTGGCTAGACTTCGCCGGGGCTTTGCTATGGTGTCATCCATAGTTTATTTTAGTTTTAGTTTTGAATTTTTATAATTATTTGTTAATTATCTATTGTATTCTATGGGTGTACCTTTTCAATAAAGACAATTTATTATTATTATTATAATGAGGTGTAGCACCATCCTGCTGAAACTAGACTGCCCCCATCAAATTATCCTGTTGAAGTTGAGGATAAAAGAAATTTTCTCACATGTCTAGATATGATGGAGCAATTACAATAGGATGGTTTAAAAAAGGGACCGTATAGTTTTTGTTCTGATACCGCACGCCAAACTGCAACTTTCGGAGAGGATCTGACGTACTGAACAAAATTTCTGGGATTTTCGGATGCCCAAATTCTACTATTATGATTATTTAGCTTACCATTTAAGTAAAATGATGCTTCGACGGACATAATTAGATTATCGAGAAAATGCATTGCTCTTCTAAGTAAATCACGAATTATTGTACGAAAGTGTAATCGTTTAGAAAAATCGGTTTCCTTTAATTCTTGATGGGTCTGAATCTTATAAGCATTCAAGTTTAGTATTTTTTCATGACAGTATGAACAGTATTTTTCGGAATACCTGTTGCATATGAATTTTTGTTGATAACTTAGGATCGTTTTCTGTTTTTTCTAAAATTTCAATTGCGCTATTAAGTCTGTTTTCACTAGTTAAAGTTCTTTTTTACGCTCTATATAACCCGAATTCCAAAAGTTTGTATACCATGTTTTAATTGATTTTTTTTGTTGGAAGTTCCTTGTTAAACATAATTCTAAATTTTCTTTGAGTTGTATAAGATTTAGTTTCAGCATACAACATTACACACTCAGCTTTTTCACTTAACGTAAACATTTTTCTTACAATAATTAACTTATCTGTGTTGTCATTAAACTAGTTTGACGTTTGCAAGTGTTTCTGTCTTTAAATTCCAAAGTCGACTTTCCTTTTTTCGCAAATTTAAGATAAAGCGCAATATTTATTTTAAAGGCTTGTAAAACCACCACTCTGTATAATAACTGTAACAAGTTGGGCATTTTTGGAAAAAGAAAGGATTGGGCTTTTAAACTGTGAATAAATATAGAGGGTGTTCCATTTAAGATTACAAAGTTGCCCTATTCTTGAATACACGTTTTGTCATTTCCGGTCAAAGCAGAAGTGAGTATAAAAAGGCAGATACCCAGAAACAAACTTGTAAAAATAAGAAAATTCTGGACGCAGCAAGTGCGTTATGGTAGTGAATTTTCATAAAAATGTTTTTAATAACAAATATGTGTGTTTTTTTAAGAAAGCAGGCATCAAATTTGGTTACCAGTATAACCTATACAGTAAAAACAATGTGCCTTGTTTCATCAAAATAACTTTATTGTGTGAAAATGTACAAAAATTTCCAAAAGTAAACTTAAAGTGTTCCCGAAAAAACACGTTTCTTGGTCAACCTTATAGGTTAATAGCAAATTGAGCTGTTCAAATATGAAACATTTGATGAAAATTCGCTACCATAACGCACTTGCTGCGTCCAGAATTTCTTTTCTTACAAACATGCATTATATTTCGATGGAAAATGCAAAAATGCAATAACATAAGGCGTGTTTGATTAAAAAAAAATGGAAATTTGTATCACCAACGACTTATGGGCCACCCTGTGATTGTAGAAATATTATTTTAAGATGTAGCTCAAGACACCCTATAATTAATATATACAAAAATTTTTCATATCTTATATAATAACGGATATATTGAGCTTTATTGATTTTTTACGAAAATTCGACAAAAATTATATACCATTAAACGATAAACTCTATAGCTAAGGCTACTGCCAAGCATCAGAGAAAGGGTCTATTTGAAATGAATTTTCTGCAAATATTTTAGTAAAATGAAGGACAATGACGGTTGAAATTAAGACTTTAGGGTTTGTAAAACATTCTTCTTGAGACATTTTATGTCTATAGCCCGTATTAGATTCAAGTTATTTGCCTAAATGTTGCCAATTTTGACATTTTAAATCGCCACTTTGACGTTTTGAGGAAAACCCCAATTTATTTTTCTTAAAATGCGTATAACTTTTTTGTCTTTTGACTGACATAGCTAAATTTTGGTAGGTAGCTTACTTATAAGGATATAAACCAGCGTACTAAATTTGGTTGCCCTTACTTTGTTAATTCCGGAGATATAAATTTTTTTCGAAAGAAAACACAAAAACCTAGGCAGATTTTCCTGCTTAACGAACTCATCCAAGCCATTTGGAAAAGGAATTTTTTCACCAAATTTAATCAAAATTGGCCCATTATTTTTTGAGTTATCGGTGTGATACATATATATATATAAATATAAATATATATATATATATATATATATATATATATATATATATATATATATATATATATATATATATATATATATATATATATATATATATATATATATATATATATATATATATATATATAAACATATAAAAATTGAAACTGACCCCGGATATGTTTTCTGGGGGGCCTAATTAGCGCTCATTTGAAGAAATTTTTTCAAAATTCAAAAGTCGGGATCTTCTCATTAGTGAATTTTTTTTAAGAAAATTCACTAGGAGACTGGCAAAAATCGCACTTCTTAACATCAATTATTTCAAAAGTTACATAAGTACATAGGTATTTATTTGACATCCGCTGATTTGATTTGATTTTTAAATCAGAATTGTTGTCAAACTGACAGTTTCGCCAAAAAATCGGAAAGAGATTCTAGAGAAAATAAATAAATTGAAGTCTGCAGGCATGGCGATCAGGTTTTTTAATACCCAGCAGAACAGATTTTTTATTAAAGGATATTGTAGATAAAAAGTAGTACATAAACTCATATACAACTAGAAAATAAGTATGAAGTTGCGTATTCATTCTAGAATAATAATTTAAAAAAAACACACCATATCCTATACAGTGTTGGCGAAATGTGTGAAACCAAGGAAATATCTCTGGAATTTTAGTGAATTTTCTTAGAAAAAATTCACTAATGAGGAGATCTCGACTTTTGAATTTTGAAAAAATTTCTTCAAATGAGCGCGATATAGGACCCCTAGAACCCATATCCGGGGTCAGTTTCAATTTTTATATGTTTATATATATATATATATATATATATATATATATATATATATATATATATATATATATATATATATATATATATATATATATATATATATGTATCACACCGATAACTCAAAAAATAATGGGCCGATTTTAATAAAATTTGGCATGTACGTTTCTTTTGTAAATGGCTTGGATAAGTTCGTTAGTCAGGAAAATCGGACAAGGTTTTCCGGGAAAATTTTGAGTTTTCATTCGAAAAAAATTCTTATCTCAAAAAGTAATAAGCCGATTTCAATAAAATTTGGCATGTAAATGGATTTGACAGGTTTGTTAGTCAGGAAAATCTGACAAGGTTTTCCGGGAAAATTTTGAGTTTTCATTCGAAATAAATTTTTATTTCAAAGAATAATAGGCCGATTTTGATAAAATTTGGCATGTAGCTTCCTTTTGTAAATGGCTTTGACAAGTTCGTTAATCAGAAAAATCGGACATGGTTTTCCGGAAAAATTTTGAGTTTTCATTTGAAAAAAAATTTTATCTTAAAAAATAAAAAATCTATGATAACCAAATTTGGTAGGTAGGTTTACGATATGAAAAGTAAACTATACACCAAAATTCAGATTTCTATGTTACAAGAAAAAAAAGTTATAATAAAATATTTTGTGCCAGATCATTTCTATGAAAATTCACTACCATAACGCACTTGCTCGGTCCAGGCTTTTTAGAGATGTCGAAATGAAATTTGGGAGGCTGCTACCTCATTCAAAAAAAAAGAAGAAATATATGACTTACAAACCGAACCAGAACCGTGGTATATGGTTAGTGACCTTAGGTGGATATAGATCTGCTCAATAGTGAGGTCACGATTGCCTATAACACCCTACCTTAAAATAGCTATCTATCAGATTATCATATTTATTAAGATTAGCAATACTTTTAAGAGGTTGACAGATCTGGATGTAGTTGGATACTCACGTTCTTTGTTTGTTTGCTTCGCACTGCTTGGAGTCCTATATTTATGGGCGTCCCAGACTAGTGCCTGGTAACGTGGAAATTTAGATATCTAGGTAATCGTCAGCAAGAATGAATTCTTTGCGACGACGCCAAAAGAAAGGAGAAGTTTAGGAGGAATTTCTCTTCAATCAAACAGATATGTTAACGTAACAAAGTTTATAAATTTATTCATATAAATTAAATATGGAATAGCAAACAAAATGAAAATAAAGATGGTTGGTAAATCTCAAATAAACATTAATTGCACACAAATAAAAATCAGATAAACAGCAAGAACTTCAAGAAAAAGAAATTATCAATTAACTTACACATGACAAAAAAATAAGATAAAGATGGTTACATGTTACTAAAATACTGATGTTAGCCACTTGAGCTTTATATCTAAGATCAAATACTGTATTTTACGGTTAAAAAGCAAACACAAATTATTAGATATTAGATTTGTCAATCAATTTGATTAATGTTTCAATAACTTTAACTGGCCAGTTCTTTGAGTGAGGCTCAAAAAAAAAGGAATATATAATCCTACGTGAAATTTCTGCATTAATAATTGAAAATAAGAGATATTGAAAAGAATGTAGAGGTTAGATATCTTACAGACAAAATTGACTAATTACAATTTCAAAAAAATATGTGTTTAAATTTACAGACAAAATTCAACAAACTAAACAGGAAATTTACAGTCATTCTTATAGCATCCCGCTGACACTGTTCAAGTTCGAATTTGTTTACAATATTTTGGAAATTCCAAGTTATGAGGCTTCAGATATTGGATTGCTTGCATGAAAATTTCTACCGGTTCAGAGAAAAATTAGTTACACAGACTCACCCAATGTTCCTGTATTGAGTTACCTGATGACCCTATGAAGATGCCTTCCAAGTGGGATCAACTATGAGCACCTGAGACAGGTTCACAGACTCCAATTGGGTTGGTGGACTTATTGCTCCAATATTAGGAAACCATTTGACAACTATGTCGATGTTCTGAATTCGCTTGACGGAAACTTTGCAAATCGCAATTTAAAACGTGAATTTGCCCAAGTGAAATTCACTGCCAATTGACTTAAAGTTAGGTAATATCCAAGAAGTCTTTCTGATTAAGGCCAGAAATCAACAGGTCGGAAGAAGGAACCACAACTAAACTCGCGTTTTTATGCTGAATACGATGTGTATTTAAACTCGAAAATCGTTTAAATTACTTTTAACAATCACTGACAATAATCATTAGGTAGTACAGATAACATAAAGGATTTTATCACCCCCTTTTAAGATAATTTAATCGCACCAAAACTAAGGAGTGTTTGTCTGACTAGCGCCAGGCAGAGACTCTCTGCTAATGTGTCGAGTTCTGCAATTCCTAACCGCTGCACGCAAAAGTTCTTACCGTGACCGTTGGTGGCTGTGCGCGAGCTCTTTCTAGCCTCTATTCTTCGAATGAGATAAAACGAGACCTCAGATCGGTGGCGAAGTCACGACGTCTTCTATACACACTTCCACAATAATGGACTCGTCCGTTCGTTTGGTAACTGATTTTCTATATTTCATCATAATTACCTCAGCTTTTGCCATTTACCCAGAATCTTAGGACAAAATGCAACGTCCTTCAATATTTAGATTTCGACGTACATTATAGGGAACTCAGTACGGCTCTTATGATACAGAATTTCTTAGCGAATTTTCATTAAAATAATGTTGAAACCTAAAACTTGAAATATTTATTATAGATAGGGTTTTTGGTATTATTTAGATACTTGGGGGCTTTCTAAGTGTATTTTGAACCAGTAATGAATCCAGATAAGAAGTGAATCGTTACAAGGCAGTAACCAAGCATTTTTCACATTTATGACCGGTCAAACCTCTTCCGAGTTTCTGAAAGGCCTAGTGTGTTTTAAATGTAAGAAACACTATGTTCCTGGTTGAACCGCATCTAAGATTATTTATATCTTGACCTTGCATAAGCGATTTTTTTCTAAAAAAATTCATAATAAATATTAATTCGTAAGCGCTAAAATTTTACAAAACATATTTAACTTCCTTATTTGCCAGTTTTGGAACGAAAACCTTCATGTTTTAACCAGGCCAGTCCCGGCCAAGAGGGAATATGATGTTCCGTCATCTTTCCGGTTAGTATAACACAGTGAAGTGACAGTCGAGCAATATTTTTTTCCATCCTGGAATTCATCCAAGGCCCCGTGTTTATGAACGCACATAACTGGATGGAAGTCGGAAAGTATAAAGTGTCAAATACAGCTTGTTTGTTTTCAGAATTCGAATCCGCTTTTTTGCGTAAACATCAAGTGGGGTTGAAAGAGAGAGAGCGAGAGATCAGTCATCGCATATCCGTTCTTTCGTACGGTCTGAGCGAGAAATTTGACTTTTAAATAAATTGCTATTTACTTGTTGAGACGCAAAGAATCCAGTTTTTCATCAAATTAAAGAGAAAAAATACGTAAAGTGTGTTTGACAATACGTTTAGGGTTGCGTTCTTATTGAATTGTAAAATATTAGTTTGGCTGAGAATTTAATCTTGTACATGCATTTTCTGTTCTTGTTTAAGATAATTTCGAATCGCCAAACCGCATGGCCCAGTGCTAATGAGTACATTTCAGAACCAGAACTAAGTCACATTTCTAAAATTGCCATAACCAAATCAAAATGCAAATCAGCAAATCAATTCAAATATTCGTTTATTGTTGTTGCCCTTACTTCTCTGGCTTCACTGTTGGGTTTTGTTTCTGTAGTTGAAGGACGTAGCCAGCGCGTAAGCTAACTGGAACAAGCGGCCCTTATGAATTCTAGATGTTTGACAGCATCCTCAGACAGAAAAAATTAAATTCATATGAAATCATGACAACTACAAATAAAGATCTGTTGCTATGTTATTATGTTTTTATCAAAAAAATCATCAAAATTGAAAATAAAATGAAACAGATGACGGATGAGGCTTTCAAAATGTCAATGGTTATGTTTTTAAATGGATATAATGGTTTGTATACCTAGTGGCAACAAAGCTATTTAATAGTATTGTAATTATACCTAATTGTCGAAACAAGCTATTGTACCGACCTGTGATCACAGCGCGTTTACATGGAAAATAAAACTATGTTAATTAACAGCAAATGTCGCAATAATGGTTGTTTCGAACAGTAAAGTGGTTCATAAGTATTAAAAGGGGTGGTAACATTTATCTGCCTTCTCTCCGCTGTTGTATTTATTATACCCAGACGTATTTGTTGGAGTTTAATTAAGCAGCAATCCAATTTTGAGGCAAATAGAAAACCCGCGCAGTAAAGCCAACATATAAGAAAAATCAGTATAATGAAAAAAATCCAGTTTATGAGAACAACTCCAGTCTATCCAGAAGAATCCAATCTGTTTAAAAATGACCAATCTGTTTCAAAACTATAAACCAATCGGAAAAAACCCTGTAAGAAGAGGCAAAAAGTAACATTGGAATGGTATGAATAAACATAGTTTCTTCAGAGGTATTATGGATTTTATCCTATGTATACATATTCAGGGGCTTTAACTATTTAAAGATGGTGTCTTGTGCTGAATTAAATAACTCCCACTTGGTGTTATATTGTACAACCCTTGCTCTACAAATATTGAACAAGGACCTTGATGAAATCTAGCAACTGCTGCAGGTAATTACAACCTTTATTTTTCAAGGTCTTTCATTAATCATCTGTTTATCAATTTTTAAACTATTCTTTCCTTTCAATATAACAAATTTGCAAGTAAGGATCTAAGAAATATGCTGATAAAGATAAGGGTGATAACAACAGGTGAGTTGGAAATATTTCGAAAACTTAAAATTTTAAGTACTTTACCTAATATTTTCTTATAGTCTGTTTCCCAATTCATTGCTGTAAATATACTTGTAGTCGGGGTCACCATTTATTTAATTATGACTTAAAAGCAATAAGCTTAAACGCTACTTTATTGTGAAAAGAGTTTCTCCATTCTTAACCAATACGAGAGAAACTTACCGACCTTCCGTTCTAATTGTTGATAAACATTTTGTCTTTGTCATTATAAATCATTCAAGAGTGCTGTATTCAATTACCGACAACAAGTGACAATAATTAGAGTGTACGTCTATACTTTATCGAGAAGGAGGTTATATGAGGTTGCTAGACCACACGTTTAACTCGATTATAAGTCAGGGTAGACTCTTAGTGGGACACGAAGACTTCGATCTTAACACAGTTTGAAACATACATATACACACAGCCACGCACGTACATTTATATACACATACATATGAAAACCCATAAAGCACAGCACAAAATCAATGATGTGGCGGTTAACTTCCGGATGTAACATTTTAAGCAGTTTATGCAAATTATTTTACACAATATGGAAAGGCACCAAGTTTAGATGTGCCTCTTACATCATTCACTTGACAGAGCTTTTAGTCAATGTTTAGTGAAAATTAAACCACTTAATGTTTCAGTAGCAAAGTACCAAACCGTTTTGATGAACATCATCAAGAGCATGACTGAAGGAGCAACACAAACGACGTAGACATTTATATTTCGGGCATCAGAAATGCTTGCAATCTTCTTTGCCACCGGTCTCGCCTTTTAGGGCATCGTTAGACAGGAGAAAGTTAAAATTATTTTTCGTTCGCATGACATCTATAATTATATAAAAATTCGGGACGCAGTAAGTGCGTTATAGTAGTGAATTTTCCTTAGAATTGTACACTATTAATACGGCATATTACTTAAACTAATAATTTAAGCGGACCTTGAAGGTTTTAGACGTTTTAGAGCTCCTAATACGCCTTCTTTTAAATTATTTTTTTGAAGTGTTACTGTACAGACATGAACATTAATTAATTATTATTATTATTGTTTATTAGCAAAAATTATACATTATGCTAGTACAATAAGTCTTAGACTTGCGCTGTATTATAAGACAATTTGAAAGGTTATATCCTAAATAGTTTGACAGTCCTACACCAAATTCAGTAAACTTCAAATTTTGATGTTTCGAATATAAATTATTTTACTCCTCTATTTCTCACCTTATAATAATAATAATAATAATATTACATTATCTATTTCTTAATCTCGGTTTATTTGTTTATTTGTGTAAATTATACAGTACGCTAATACAATAAATCAAAGACTTGTGCTGTACAGTAACGTAATTTAATATATAATATTATATCCAAAATTGTTTGTCTTTTTTTTAAATTTGAACAACACACCACGAAAGCTTACAGCCTAAATACTATCGTACCGTGGGTGTCGACATGAAGGAAAGAGGCAACTTGTTAATTCTGGACTTGAAGGTTTGGAGGTTCGGAGGAGAAGGAAAAACATGTGCCGGCAAGGAATTCCACAACTTGGAAGTCCTCGGGACAAAAGAGCGGGCATAACAAGAAGTTCTAAGTCTGGTGACCTGGACAGTAAAAGGGTGCGTTCGCTCTGTTCCGCTGGTAGATCTGTTGGGGGCAGCAGGTGGTGGAACTATGGAGGAAAGCTCCTATGAGCAGTGCCCGTGCAGATATCTATAAAAGAGAGAGAGAGAGAGAGAGAGAGAGAGAGAGGTCACCAACGGCACGTCGGTGGGCAAGGGATGGCAGCCTTTGGGTGAGGGTAGGGTCACCGATGAGACGTATAGCTCTCTTTTGAATGGAGTCCAGGATAGCTAGTGTAGAAGCGGCAGCGGCACCCAGATGTGGGAGCAGTATTCGAGGTTTGGCCTTATTTGTGAAGTATATAAGGTATAGAGATTAGCTGGTGAAAAGTATTTGCGAGCCCGGAAGAGGAAACCTAATTTCTTAGCAGCCGCTTCTGCAATTGATGTGACATGTTGGTGCCAATTAAGATTTCGATCCACAGAAATGTCAACAAGAGACAAGGACTCATTACTTTGAATAACTTGACTGTTCATTGTGATGGGTCTAGGGCTGGTGTATCTCTTGTGACAATGAAAGCAAGACTTAGTTTTGGTGGGGTTGAATTGTACAAGATTTCTACTTCCCCAGTCTAATATTTTTTGGAGATCCACAGAGACAGAACCCTCCATGAGTCTGCGATCTTCATCTAATTGGGCTAAAGAGACAGGCTTAGAATATTGTATATTTGAATGGAGGGTGCTGTCGTCCGCGTAGCTGTGAACTGGGTTGGATGTGCTAGAGAGGAGGTCATTGATGTGGAGAAGAAACAAAGTAGGGGCTAAAGCTGAACCTTGAGGAACTCCTGCATTAATTGGATACAGTTTAGAGGAGTGGCCATCCACAACAACAGATATGCTCCTGTTGGAGAGGAAATTTGCTGTCCAGGTACAAAGTTTTGGTGGTAGGCCATAGGCCGAAAGTTTATTAAGCAGCGCTGCGTGCCAGACCTGGTCGAATGCTTTTGATATGTCTAGAGCAACAATCTGGGATTCACCGTGTTGTTCCATAGATTTGTTCCAAGAATGGGTAACAAAGGAAAGGAGGTCAGCAGTCGATCTGCGCTGACGGAATTCATACTGCCTGTCGTGGATTAGACTGTGTTTTTCAAGCAATTTTAGTAATTCGGTGTTTATATACTTTTCCATCACTTTAGAGACGACTGAAAGGAGAGAAATAGGCCTGTAGTTGCTAGGAAGCGCTTTGGATCCTTTCTTGGGGATGGTTTGTACTCGAGCAGTTTTCCAGTTACTAGGGAATACGCTTTTATTATAAGATATCTGAAACAGACGAGTCAGGACAGGAGCAAGCTCTGGTGTGCATTTTTTGAGAACAATTGCTGGGATCTCGTCAAGGCCAGAGGCTTTCCTGGTATTAAGAGAAGAGAGCATCTTTCGTACCTTTTTAGTTTTGAAAATGATATTCGTCATTTTATGCGCGACATTGGGGACTGTTGGTGGATGAACATTTGGAGGTGGGTTGAGAGTAGAATTGCCGGCGAACAACGAAGCAAAAAGTTCAGCCTTGCCCAGGGCGGTAGAAACAATTGCATCCCCTGAAACAAGAGGTGGGAACGTGCTCTTGCAGAACCTATTCTCAATAGATTTAGCAAGAGTCCAGAAGGGTTTGCCGCCGTTGGAGCTTAAGAGGACTTTGTTTTTGATGTGGTTATTAAACAAATTTTTGCCTCAGAAAGAATGCGGACGGTTTCTTGCGTCGTTAAATGCTTGACGATTTTCTTGACTGGGATTGTGTAGAAGCGTTTTGTGAGCTTTGATCTTTTCAAGTCTGGCCTTGTCACAGGATTTAGAGAACCAGGGCTTTTGAGTGGCTGAAGAGGTTTTCTGTGTACGAGGGATAAATAATTCCATGCCAGCTTGGATAGTTTCGGTGACGTTTTGTGAGATATCAGAGGGGTCAGGATGAGAAAAGCAGACAGACGCCCATGGAAATGAGGAGAAGTAATCCCGCATTTCGTCCCAGTTTGCGGAGTTGTAGTGCCAAACGATACGTGGGTGTGATGACTGTGTGACCTCGGGTTGCATTGCGCAGGAAGCAGTGACCATGCTGTGGTCTGAGCGACCAAGGGGGGCAAGGAAGTCACCAAGAATAGTGACCTCGGAGGAAGGATATTCGGAAATCAGATGGTCGGTTTTTTCAGAAAGGTAGTCAAAGAGCTGGACAAAGTTGTTGTCAGAAGGTGACCGGTAAATGCAACAAATGAATTTAGTTGCAGCTCTGAGAGAGAGTTTTATCCATAGTATGTCATTTCTTCCAGTAAGAATCCAAATTTCACACTTTAAATTTTGATACACTAAAGAAAATTTCTTATAGCTTCCAATTTTTAGTGAATTTTCTTTAAAAAAAAAGTCCCTATTGAGGAGATCCCGACTTTTGAATTTTGAAAAATATTCTTCAAATGACCGCGAACTAGGCTCGCTAGAACCCATATCCAGGGTCAGTTTCAGTTTCAGTTTTTATATGTTTATATATATATATATATATATATATATATATATATATATATATATATATATATATATATATATATATATATATATTTACATATATAAATATATGTATCACACCGATAACTTAAAAAATAATAGTCCAAATTTGGCAAATACCTTCCTTTTGCAAGTGGGTTGGATAACTTTGTTAGTCAGGAAAATCGGCCTAGGTTTTCCCGGAAAATGTTGTGTTTTCTTTCGAAAAAAATTTATATCTCTGGAAATAACAAAGTAAAGGCAACGAAATTTGGTACGCTGGTTTCTGTCATAGAGATTATCCTATGCGCCAAAATTTAAATTTCTATCTTAAAAGAGAGAAACGTTAGAGGTAGATGAATTTTTAATTGTTTAAATCTGATTCAAGAAAGTTAAAACGTAAAAATTGATTGATCAGAATGTATGTGAAAAATACTACAAGAAATGACTAACAAGCTCCTAGATGTGTGTCCAAGTCGTTCTTTTTCTTGATTTCGTTAAAATATAAGCAAAAAATCCATTTTATTGAACTTCTCTTTTTACAATTCTATTTCCACATTTTCTATGACGATACTAATGATTGTGATTTTGGTTGCCTGTGCGTTTCGTGTCATGTGAATCTACATATATTATTTACTTTTTCAATTGGTTTTAAGTCGTTCTCGTTTTGCTTTGTTTGCTAATATTTGTATGCAGCCAACTTTTTTTTGTGAATTTGGGTAAAAAACGCCCAGACCCGTGATTTTTATTTTTAGGGGGACACATTGTAAGCATATTTTCCAACCTATCCCTTCAACCCCATGGCGAGAAACAAATGCACGTTTAAAATTTCAGATTGGAAATGGCGTCATTATTTCAAAGGGTACACAATTACCTTTCCAATGATGCCTTATTTGATGCATTTTACTGCAACAGCTGAAGCAAAAGCGGCTTTACAAACTTAAACCTCAGAGTTTTGGTATCAATGAATGAATGAATATGAAAAAGTCACGCAAATTTCAGTTCTTATGAGCCAAAACAACAAATACAGTGAATTAAATAAATTATGGTTGTTTTGACTCATAAGAACTGAAATTTACGTGACTTCTTGATTGATACCAAAACTATGGGGGGTTGAAGGAGTAGGTTCAAAAATATGCTTAAAATGTGTCTACCTAAAAATAAAAAATCATGGGTCCGAGCGTATTTTCCACAAATTCACAAAAAAAGCTGGATGTATACTTTTTGTTGGGCTACCCTGTATATATATATATATATATATATATATATATATATATATATATATATATATATATATATATATATATATATATATTGTGACGAGGCCTTGGCTTGCAGACCGTTTTTCGGTGACCAGGATTGAAGGTTACTATCGGAGGATCTCGGGCGCCAGATTTTTAAAGGGTTTACTCCCTGTTGAGGATGTCTGAGACCTCTTCACTGAACTCTGACCGATATACCGATCAAAGTACCTGGGTAACTCTGTGGAGAAGGGTTCGGTAGCCTTTAGGTAATATAGGCTAAATTTAGTGACCCCCGAGTGAGCGGGCTTTAATCGCTCACTCGGCGTGATCCGACCATTTCTGTTTTAACGAAAGGTATAGCAGATTTTGTATGTTAAGGGGTTGGATAATAATTAATCAAGGTCTTTAATTTACCCAACCCTATATTACAGATTTGAAACTATTTACAATATATATATATATATATATATATATATATATATATATATATATATATATATATATATATATATATATATATATATATATATATATATATATATACAGAACAATCTTTACAAAATATGTACAAATAAAATATGCGGATACTAATATCAATCGGAACGTGGACCTCGCTAAAGCAGTAAAGGTTAGTGCGTGACGAAGCGTACGGATTCGGTCAGGTATATATGACACGGACGGTATTTCACTCAAGAGGTGATACGGCAGGCGGGCAACACACAGCGATAGACAACATCAGGCTACTAGCTATAACTTCTCCGTCGAAGCAGGGGACAGCGGAGACGAAAAAGTGCAGACGGGAGAGACGGGATGACAATTCCCGGAGGCCTATGCGGACTGTGAATTGTCAGCATCTCCGCTAGGTTCAAATCGGGACGAGAACATCTTGATTACTTTAGTGAGCTGTGAATCCTCAGCGTCCTCACTAAAACAACACAAGAGCTTATACTGTATGGGGCGGAAAGTCGGGAGCCAGACGAAGTGCACAGGGCTAATTGGAAAGAAAAGTATCGCTTGGAGTGACCTAGATAGGCTGTGAATCCTCAGCGTCTCTATCGGGATCAAACCAAGATGAATATATCTCGATTATTTATGTGAGCTGTGAATCCTCAGCATCCTCACAAAAATAATGCAAGACTATCTAACATACGGGAATTGTCTATAGGGACGGTGGTAGGTCAGGAAAAGCAGAAATAATTCACTTGACGAGATTTGGACTGAGAAGCGTGATGAATTAAAAGTATGAAAATTCTCTACAAAATATGAATTACTTAAAACGGATAATTCTCACATATAACAATATTTTCGGATACGGAAATCGACCAACCAGGTGCGCTCGGACAGCAAACGGAAACGGAATCGGTGCGGACTCGTGGCGACTTAATAACTTAACAGCTGAATTAACAATACTGCCTGTGCCCCGTGTTGCTTCTCCTTTTATATGAAATTCACAGCCGGCCCAAAAACTCTGCAATGCTTGGAATTTTATCACCTTATCACAACCGGATAAGATAATAAGTATGAAATACCTGTTTAATTAAATATAAATCGCCTTAAAATATTTCATGGTGAAAATATTTTAGCAAATATTTATATAGTTGGTATTTAATTATTTTCTATTTAATTAATTACTTACTTAGTAGTTAGGCGTTTTGTACCACAGACCGATAGAAAATAATACTTCATCACAATATATATATATATATATATATATATATATATATATATATATATATATATATATATATATATATATAATAATAGATTTATTTTTCAAAATACAGTTCAATAACAATAACATACATAGATCTACTGAACATAATAAATCTTGGAGAGATCCACAAAAGTCAGAGACTTGTGCGTGGATACATCTAGACCAAGCAAAGTATACAAAACTAAGTAATGAACACAAGAACACACACACACACACACCCACAGGCGCAAAAACCAAAAACACCCACCAGCACACTCACACAAACACATTCTCTCACACATTTTCACATGTACAATGTACACTCACACAAATGTATATAATAATAAAAAAAAAGTGTGCATATTTAAAATGATTACTGTGCGGTACAACATCGCAAAAGATATCATACGACCTGCTCAACACCTATCTGTGTACTAAACCATGAATGATGTGTCTAGATTTCGAAACCCATGCTTTCACCATCCTCACATAAGAACGTAAAGTTGGTGCAGTTCTGATATTGACTGGAAGAGTATTATAAATTCTTGGTGCAATATAAGTATAACTACGCTGGCCCACAGTCTTAATTGCTCTGTTCGTTTGAGCGGCCGCTGCTGCGTTTAGCCTAGTTATGTACGAATGCTCTATTCTAGAGACGCGATCATACTTTCTTACGTACGTCAACACAGCCAATGAAAAAAGTTGCCTAATATCATTAGCTCCTGCTTCAGCGTACAACGATTCAGACGGGTAAGTGTAGCACTTATTATAAATTAGTTTCAGGAACCAACGTTGAATTATATCCAACCTTTTCAGGTGACAACTCAACGCAGCACCCCAAACAACAATCCCGTATGTAAGAAGGGGTTCAACCAATGCCGAATAGACCATTCTAAGACACACCGTTGTCAGAAAGGTTTTTAGGTATTTAAACTTATACAAAATGGTCCTCAACTTTTTAACAACCACACCAACATGCTCATCCCAACGCAGATGTTGATCTATGATGATCCCCAAATACCTAACTTTTTGTGCCGCCTCAATTTGGATACATTGGTCATTACAAACTATTTGCAGTGTATTAAATGACGGCAGGTGTGACTTATAGGAGGCAAATGCAATATATATATATATATATATATATATATATATATATATATATATATATATATATATATATATATATATATGAATGCTTGTTCGACTTGTAAGAGTATAGCCCACAAACTAAATTCAGCTGGTTTTATTTTATCTTGATATTTTCTTAATAAATGGCATATATTAAGCACACACATACTATTTGAACAGGCAAATGTTACAGCAATCGTTAATATGTAAAATACGCACATATTTAACCACACAATTTACTTAGTCGAGCTGAAAACGAAAATCAATTAATAATTCAAGAAGTAATTCGTTTGTTGCTATGAGGTTGTTTCTGTCAGTTAGTTTGCTTAAACTTTGCCTCCTTCGATGTGCAAACAAATTGCTTGTATATTTTAACGACGAATTTTAAAGTTTAGTGTACTCACTCCCCTTTCTACATATATAAGAGCAACATTTGTTGTTTGTTGTAAGGTTCATTAGATTCTTCTTGAAAAATAGTATATAATGGTTCATATTGCGGTTTATTAACATTCAGCTCTGGCTTGACCCGTTTGGACCTTGCTATATTCTGTTTATATTTTGTACGAGGGCATATAGGTATTTAGTTAACCTAAAAACTTTTCAGAATTGAATCTATTACCCAAAAAATTGTTAAAAAACGTCGCGGAAAACTTACCAAAGGTGTGATTTTTGCCAGAAAATGCTCCTGCCTACAAAGCGTTGATTGCACTGCAGACAAATGATAAAATTGGTTGATCACCCGCCCTACTCTCTAGATTCAGCCCCATCAGACTATTATATATTCCCTAAGCACAGCATTCTTATGCTGTGCCCTAAGCTCGAAAACATTTGAAAGGTAAAGGATTATCAACAAACAACGAAGTCATATGTGCCGACTTCATACCCACTCTGCGGCCGGCATCAAGATCGGTTTTACGATATTCGGCTCCGCCAGCGCTGTAAGTTCTTCGTGCCATTCCCAAATCAATACTGACCGCACCATATAGCTTGCGGTAGCCTTGAGAACAACCTGTCGTAAATATCTTATGGGAAGATCCCGATTTTTGAATTTTCACAAAATTTCTTCAAGTGAGCGCTAACATCTCACAAAACGTCACCGAAATTATCCAAGCTGGCATAGAATTATTTATTCCACGTACACAGAAAACCTTTTCAGCCACTTAAAAGCTCTAGATCCCCACATCAATGACCTCTCTAGCACAACCAACCCAGTTCACAGTTGCGCGGACGACAGCACCCTCCACTCAAACATACAATATTCTAAGCCTGACTCTTTAGCCCAATTAGATGAGGATCGCAGACTCATGGAGGGTTCTGTCTCCATGGATCTCCAAAAACTATTAGAACGGGGAAGTAGAAATCTAGTACAATTCAACCCCAACAAAACTCAGTCTTGCTTTCTTTCTCATAAGACATACACCAGCCCTAGACCCATCACAATGAACAACCAAGTTATTCAAAGTAATGAGTCCTTTTCACTTGTTGTCATTTCTGTGGATCGAAATCTCAATTGCCACCAACATGTCACATCAATTGCAGAAGTGACTGCTAAGAAATTAGGTTTCCTCTTCAGAGCTCGCAAATACTTTTCACCAGTTAATCTATATACCTTATATATTTCACAAATAAGGCCAAATCTCGAATACTGTTTCCACATCTGGGATGCTGCTGCCGCTTCTATACTCGCTATCCTGGACTCCATTTAGGAGAGAGCTATACGTCTCATCGATCACCCTACCCTCACCCTAAGGCTGCCATCCCTTGCCCACCGACGTGCCGTTGGTGACCTCTCTCTCTCTCTCTCTCTTTTAGAGATATCTGCACGGGCACTGCTCATAGGAGCTTTCTTCCATAGTTCCTCCACCTGCTGCCCCCAACAGATCTACCAGGGGAACAGAGAGAATGCACCCTTTTACTGTCCAGGTCACCAGACATAGGACATATTGTTATGCCCGTTCTTTTGTCCCGAGGACTTCCAAGTTGTGGAATTCCTTGCCGGCGCATGTTTTCCTTCTCCTACGAACCTCCAAACCTTCAAGTCCAAAATTAACAAGTTGCCTCTTTCCTCCTTATCGACACCCACGGTACTATATTATTTGGGCTGTAAGCTCTCGTTGTGTGTTGCTGGAATAAGAAAATAAAAATACATTATACGTTCGTTAAGGAACATCCTGTGTAGAATAGCTGTATAAGTTTTTGCTTCCCTCTACAAATGCCACCCTGCGGGTTATTTTGATCTTACAAGTAATTAATTAATTCAGAAGTTGTATATGGGAGTATATTTAAACGGAAACAACTATATTTTCAAGACTTCAAGAGAAAAGGCAGAAACTAAGGAAGTTCTAATGTGTATGCAGCAGCTAGTGTATTGTGTGTTTGTTTACGTCCTCGGAGCTTATAACACAATAGGCAAGGGCGGGTTTAGGTTCTATCTGCGGTGGTAGCAGTGATACGCGTGCCTCGAATCTGCAACTAATTAGTCAGAGAATCTAATTCACTAATTGGGAACAAGACCCGACTAACTAATTTTGAGAAATGGTGTTTTACACCTGTGGGTTACCCGCAATAACTACATCAACAAATATAAAGTTCACTTTACATATTGTTATACACCTAACTTCAAGTCGACTTATCTTATTCCCTCTTAAGTAGGAGATGATGTTACAATATTCCAATTAAAATGTTACCTGAGATACTGTAATTAATTAAATGTCATGAAATGGATTAAGCTTGTTGTGCAACTCTTCATTTTGTTTTGTCAAAGGGGTTATATTTGTGGTACTTAGCTGTTTATTTTATTCTAATCAGTAAATAAATATAATGGATTTTCCAATTTATCAAAAACAAATGTTCCTGTTAAAATTTGAAACAATTGTGCGTAAGTTCAATGAGGTTACTGCAATTAACAAAGTGCTTATCTAAAGCCATCGTTATAAAGAAAGTCGAACACCCACCTCACTACAAAGTCTCTACACTCTATCGGGTTGCTATGTGACTGACGCCCCCGGTATTGTACGACAACCTTACTGAAGGTTCCGAAAATAAAAGTTACTATTGCCCTAAAATAAATGAGAGGTGGACTCCTAATTTCATGAATTAAGTACTCTTTGGAGAACCCAATTGAGCACAATACATTTTTAAGATCTGACGATCGTTTCAATAACAAGGTTAGGTCAGGACAGTTAAGATAAGGTAAGTCAGGCCGGCTCAATTAAGCTTGGGTCAGGTAAGATCATATCAGCTCAGATAGGGCCAGGTAAGGCTAGGTTAGGTCAGACCAAGTAAGTTCAGGTCAGGTCATTTCAGTAAAGGTAGGGTAATGTAGGGTAAGTCAATGTAAGGTAAGGTAAGGTATGGTAAGGTAATGAACCCAATTGAGCACAATAAATTTTTAAGATCTGACGATCGTTTCAAGAACAAGGTTAGGTCGGGCCAGGTAAGCCCAGGTAAGGTAAGGTAAGGTCAGGCCAGCTCATTTAAGCTTGGGTCAGGTAAGATTATATCAGCTCAGATAGGGCCAGGTAAGGCTAAGTTAGGTCAGACCAGGTAAGTTCAGATAAGGTCAGGTCAGGTCAGCAAGGGTAAGGTAATGTAGGGTAAGGCAAGACAATATAAGATGCGGTAAGGCAGGGTAAGGTAAGGTAGGGTACGGTAAGGTAAGGGGTCGTATTGTACTCTAAGCCAGCCTGTAATCGCTACGTTGAAAAAATACTGCGTAAGGCAGTTGTGACCCTAGCCGTCATTTCGCGGCTATATGGAAAAACCTGGAGACTAAGGCCTAGTATGGCCCATTCGCTGTAAGCAAGGGTGGTCAGACCATCATTAACATACGCGGTACTGGCTGGATGGCCTAAGGTCACAATCCAGTGCCAAACCAAAACTCGGCAAGATCCAAAGGAGGGCTTGCCTCGGCATCACAGGTGCCAAGGCCTCAACCCCAACAGCCACCATGGAGGTGTTGCTGGATCCCCCCCCCCCCAACTACACTTACGTATCACGGGGGAGGCCAGGCTAGAACTACACACACTAGCCTGAAATGATAGAATGAAGCTCAACCCAGGCTGCAGGAGCTACCTCAACGTTCTGGAGATCGTGAAGGAGCCCATGCATGAAATGAGCTCAGGCGTCGCGAGCTCGTGAATCTGCAGGGAAAACAAGTTTACAGTGGTAATTCCCGACCGCGAGGCATGGCCGGTGGAGACGCCGGGCCTACCACGGGACGCGCTCGTCTTGTTCACGGACGGTTCCGGCGGGGAGTCTGGAACGAGGGCAGGCGTTTATTCAGAAAGACCTACGGTAAGCCACAGTATTTCCCTTGGAGCTCATGCAATCGTCTTTCAGGCCAAAATGTACCCCATCTTGCACTGCGTGCGAGAGAACAAGAGGAGGGGCTACACCAACATGTGGATCCTCATAGCCACAGACAGCCAGGCTGCCCTTAAGGCCCCAAGTAGCGCATGGGTAAAGTCCAGGCTGGTTAGTGAATGTTGAGACGAGACAAGTGACCTGGCTGGGCAGAATGAGCTCACCCTCATCTGGGTGCAGGGTCACTCGGGGGTCAAAGGCAATGAAGAAGCTGTCAGTCTCGCGAAGTGAGGATCAGCAGAACTATTTATGGGACCAGAACCGGTCCTGGGCGTATCGAAAGGCACAGCCAGGGAAACCATCAATTCCTGGCTCAGGGATCAGCATAAGGCATGCTGAGCAGATTGTCCAGGGCTCAGAAATGGGAAGACACTAATTGGGGGGACAAAGAGCACTGCCAGGGGAGCTCTTAAGTCCTGGGTCAGAAACCAACACAAGGTGTACTGGGCAGACTGTCCAGGGCTCAGACATGGGAAGTCAATAATTGACGAACCCAGTTCAAAGAGAGCTGTGGAGCTGCTAAATCTTGGCAGAGGACAGCTCAGGAACACAAGAGGACTCTTGATGGAACAGATGGATGTCAAGAAAACCTGCATAAAATGGGGCGGTTTAAGGAAGCCCTGACATGCAGACTCTGCGGCGAGGAGAAGGAATCAATCCAGCACATCTTGTGCGATTGTAAAGCTCTAGACCGCAAAACACAACTGATCTACGGACAGCCTAGACCGGAGAGAGAGAGAGAGAGAAAGAGAGAGAGAACTTCACCCTAGCAATTGTTGTGCAGACTAATTCAAAGCACAGTGATTTTGGAATGGGTGGAGTAGATAACACAATAAGCCAAAGGCTGCGGTGCTATCGGGGCGGCAAAGACGCGGACGAGCCCTGAGGGAAAAACGGTGAGGTAAGGGAAGGTAATACAAGGTAAGGTAAGACAAAGTAAGGTAATGTAAGATAATGTAAGGGGGGAAGGAAAATGCATACGACGTAGCCCCCCCCCCCCTCGGTCGACTTGCGGCAGGGGTGGGGCGTTGGGGGTGGCTGCTTCGTCATGGGATTTTCCTTCCCCCTCGCGTCTATACAACCACCCTCGCTGCATAAACCACAAGAAATTGTCTGGTTCCTACCCGCCAATGAAGTTACGGCACCTGGGGGGATAGGAGTGATGTGCGGGGTAGGCACGGTTTCAGGGGGATATGGCTTTAAGATGTGAAAAAGACAGCTTTCAAGGCCGTTTTATTCGAATTTTCTGCTCATATTTCCTTTGTACTACCTACCCCGCCCAGCACCTCTACTCACTCCTAGTCCCATAACTTCCTTGGGGGTGTGAGTAAGAAATTTTTCTTGGGGTTTGTGGATCCAAGGGGGACCCTAGGCAGGTTTCTGAAAACCGTTTTTTGAAAAGCTTTCAGGAGCTAAACTGCAAATTTACCGAAAATTTGCTACCAAAACGCACTTACTGCGTCCAAATTTTTTTCTTACAAACGCATCATATTTCGATAAAAAATGCAAAAATGCAATAACGAATTTGTTCTACGAAAATTAGCTAAAAAAAATTATAGACCGTTAAACCATAAACTTCATTAACCCTACAGCGAAAACATCGACTTAACTAAACCGACAGCCAAAGCATCAGCGAAAGGGTCTATTTGAAATGAATTTTCTGTAAATATTTTAGTAAAATCAAGGGCAATGACGGTTGAATATGAAACTTAAAGGTTTGCAGAACACTCTTCTTGCAACAATTTCTTTTCAAAATCCGTATTTGTTTCACGTTTTTGGCCTAAACATTGCCAATTTTGACGTTTAAAATTGCGAGTTTGACGTTTGAGGAAAACTCCAAAATGTGTTTCTTTAACTGCCCATAACTTCGTTGTCTTTAAAGCTTGAGACCTAAATTTTGGTACAGAGTTCACTCTTTATAATATAAACTCGCGTAATTTGGTTGTCATTACTTTGTTATTTCTGGAGGTATGATTTTTTTTTAGAAAGAAAACACAAAATTTTCCGGGAAAACTTGGTCCGATTTTCCTGGATAACGAACTTATCCAAGCCACTTGCAAAAGGAAGGTACTCACCAACTTTGATTAAGATTGGTCCATTATTTTTTGAGTTATCGGTCGGATATATATATATATATATATATATATATATATATATATATATATATATATATATATATATATATATATATATATATATATATAACACAAATCTCCTCATTAGCGAATTAAAAAAAAATTCGCTAACAATCATCTTGAATTTTACTTACTTGAAGAGGTTACTGATAAAACGTTACAAAAATACTTATGATTAACAGGAATGTATCCTTTCTAAATAGACTTTATATAAAATAAATTTATCGTCACAGCATGGGTTGCGGGAGTATGGAAATTATGAAAGTTGCCTAGGAGTTCCAAGATTAATACTTGATACTTTGTAATACTACACTAGAAAACAACCAAATATACCACGCCATTTTGATATGCGCTTACTGCTTTGATAAAATACGTAAATCAAATTTACGATATTTTCTATTGGCTGCTATCAATTTTTCTCAAAAAGACAGAACATCTCTTATAAGAAAATAGCGGAACAAATCAAGAAGAAATTGCTCTCCATATCCTCTTCCAGATTATCCATGAGTTATACTATCAAATAATTCATGAACACTTCAAATATAAATTTATTATATATTACTAGATGGATGTTAGAAATTTCCTCTCGGCACAATCTGCTACTCGACTAACAAAATGTAGAGTATAATTTTATAGAATGAGAGAGCAAGAGAGAGGGAATGAGAGATAAAGAGCATGGCTGTTATTGATTGTTCCTCCACACCCGGAGCAAATAACAACCGTATAGGGATCAACGCCTACGTCGTTTGTAAAAAACATATTCCCATCAAAACAAATAGCAATCAATCAATCTGCCCGTTTCAAAATCCTGTCGAAGGAAAATCATGTCATAATAATCTATGACCTAAAACAAACCCTTTGGATGGAAAGGCTTGTTTTTATTGAAAAGGGAAAGTAAAATACTTTTTAATTTCAGCTTTCAAAGAACAACACAGATCATTTTGTGTATTAGGTTTGTGGGAAAGCACGTAAATATCAATACCTGTACAGGTAAATAATGTCTACAATATGGGTTAACCATTAATTTGGGGTAAATGAAATTAATTTTGATAATATGACTACATATTGTCTTTCGACCTCTAAATGAAATGACAATTAACGAATTAAAAACTCGTTTTGCGACCACATACGATTTCAATTTAACTGAAATTGAGGATGTAGACATGGCATTTTAAAAAAAAATCGACACTTTTGTCTGGTGCTTTGAGGTAGCTTGTCCGAAAACTAAAAAAGTTGTAAATTCCGGTTTTAACGTAAAATATCGAATCAAGTTTTCACCAAATCTGCAACAAAAACTTAATGACCTAAGGCTTTTAAATTCAATGCGAAAACAATCCGGAGAGAGGGAGATTAACGCTATGTATAAAGCAATGAAAGCCAAAGTAAATAGCCTAATTAAACAGGAAAAACAAAACTACACAGCATCTTATATTTGTAACGCCCCAAATAAAACTAAAGCACTATGGCAGCTTGTAAACCTTAAGAAAAACAAACCTAATGAAGAGCACTGCATTTCGAATTTACTATACGAAAACAAAAATATAACTAGTAGGGTAGAAATTGCTGAGGTATTTGCCGGATATTTTCCATGTATTGCTGAGAGGAAGCTCATGTTGCATTTCGGGGGCCAGATGTCTGATAGCTGCACAGCCGAGCAATATGAGCCCAAAACACTATTTATAACACCTGTAACTGAATGTGTAGTTATTGACATCATCAACGCACTTCCTAATAAAAAATCAAGCGGCTTTGATGATGGTCCAATAAAAAGTATTAAGCAATGTGCTGCTGAGCTTGCCGCGCCACTTACAAAGATTATAAATTCCTGTATATGTTTGGGCAAATTCCCTGACATATTGAAACTGGCTGTGGTTGTTGCTGTGTTGAAGGCGGGAGACAGTACCAATTTGGAGAACTATCGTCCCATCTCTATATTAAGCATTTTTTCAAAGATCATAGAAAGGGCAGTACATAAAAGGATGATCAAGTTTTTAAACGCTAATAATATAATATCACCATCACACCACGGATTTAGAACTTATCATTCTACAGAAACTGCCCTTATCGAATACATTCAATATGTAAACGAAAGAATGGACGTCAATTACATTGTGGTGACCTTATTTTTTGACCTGCCTCGTGCCTTTGACACAGTAAATCCTTTTTTTGTTAAGGATAAGATGTGGGCGTTGGGGATAAGAGGCACTTGCAACGACCTTCTGCTTTCGTATCTCACCATCAGACAGTTACTTGTAAAAGCGAATAATATTAATTCCCAAAGATATACTGTAAGTATGGGCACACCCCAGGGAAGTGTCAATGGCCCACTTTTGTTTACACTCTATGTAAACGATTTGCCGCAATTTATACAAGACGGAAAAGTCTTCATGTACGCCGATGACACTTCTATTGTTGTCTACGGCAAGGCGGTGGAGGAAACTGAATTAAAATTAAAATCAGTGGTACAATCTTTGGATGAATGGTGTTATAGAAATCGGCTAATTTTAAACTATGACAAGACTTTTTCTCTTGAAATGCATAACTGCCACCGAAGAGAGAAGATGTGCGACAGCACTATTTTGGTGAACTGAAATGCGGTGCAATTCAAAAAGGTAACAAAATTTTTGGGTGTTAGAATTGACAGTAGCCTGTTATATATAGACCAGATTGATCACGCGAGCAAGAAATTAAATTTCGCGTTTTATGCAATTTTGATGCTTAAAGATTCCTTAAACTCGGAACATCTGCTGAAAGTCTATTATGCGGCTGTCTATTCACATCTGAGTTGCGGTATCGTTATTTGGGGCCAATCTTCGGACTGCCATAGAATATTTGTGCTACAGAAACGAATCCTGAGATTAATATACAATCTACCTTATGGGCACTCTTGTCGTGACATTTTTAAGAAAAATAACATTATGACGTTAAAATCAGTTTATTTGTTCCATGTGTTAATTTACATTAATAAAAACAAGAGAAAATTTGTTATCAACTCGGATTTTAAAGGGCACAACACTCCTGAAAAAGATATTTTTCACCTGAATAAATGTCACCATTCTTTTTTTAAGAAGTCGCCATGTTATGCGGGTTGCTTTTTGTACAACCAGCTGCCTTGTTCTCTGAAGGACACAAATTGTACAATAAAATTTAGAAAGCAACTGAAGGTTGCTTTAATTACTCATAGTTTTTATAGTTTGAGTGAATTTTGTGAAGTTGCACTATGAACGTATGTTTTTTGTTGTGATGTGAAGCTCGTTAGATTTTAGATTTTTGGGATTTTACCTTTGATAAGTTGTGATACGTTTTTTATCTTGTAAGTTTTTTGACTTGTCCGATTTACAATAATTGTAACTAAAGGGCCAAATAAATATTATTATAAATATTATTATCCTGAAGCAGGTTACACAGCCATATAAGGTATAATTTTAAAAAAGTCAGTATGTCTGGGTTTGGCATGATTAGAAAAAACAAAATTAAAGGCTTTTCTTCCAGGCAGTATTTTATTTTTCAGAAACCCAACGCGTTTCGGTTCTTAATGGACCGCCTTTAGGGGTGGAGTGACATATAAGGTGTACACAGTGCCCATATTTCATTGCTTTTGTTGGGCATCTGGTTATGTGAAACTAACGATACCGAAACCAAAACTGATATGGCGCTTATTGTTTTTGAGCTACAGGGTGATTTTGAAAATTTGTAATATTTAGGCACCCCCTCTATCACCTTTATGCAGTAAGATAATAAAACTGTGAATACTAATTATGATAATTTTTTCCGTGGCATTCAGTGATGCAATTAGTTTTTTTAGTGAATTTTAAATAAAATTAACTAATGACGAGATCCCGACTTTTGAATTTTGAGAAAAATTCTTCAAATGAGCTTCTCCTTCCCTATCTCTAATAATAACGGAGATAGCAATAAATTCCCATCCAGTTTGGGACACACTGTATATGAATATATATATATATATATATATATATATATATATATATATATATATATATATATATATATATGTACTATCACACCGATAACTCATCAAAAAATGATGGGCGGATTTTGATCAACCTTCCTTTTGAAAGTGGTTTGGATAAGTTTGTTACCCAGGAAAATCGGCCCAAGTTTTCCCGGAAAATGTTGTTGTTTTCTTTTAAAGAAAATGCATATATCCTAAAATAACAGGGCACGTTGATTTCAGTCACAAAGAGTATCCTATGTACCAAAATTCAGATCTATATGTTAAAAGACAAAAAAGTTAGAGGTACATTAATTTTTAATTAATTAAATCATTGAAACAAAGTAAAAGGTCAAAATTTATAATTATTGTAGCAGTACGAACGTGAGTAAAAAATACGACATAAAATGACTAACAAGTTTCTAGATCTGTGTCTAAGTCGTTATTTTCCTTTAATTCACTCAACTATGAGCAAAAAATCCATTGTAAATAAAAATTGTTTAGACTAAATAGAAAAGACTTTATACAAGTAAGATACTACTGGGTATACCTGTCAGTTTGCCATGTCAAGCGTAGCCGAGTCAGCTAAGCCCGCTATAACCGATAGTCAAGTCCTACATGACGAGTTCTAATCCTAATTAGTGAATTCATTTTTTATGAATTTTTTTAGTCTCGTTTCACTTTACCATCAGATTGTTGTTATTCCGATGAACTTTTTACCGAGTTTTTGTAAACAAATAATTTTATAAAAAAGAGATGAAAACTCTTAAAACTTAATTCAATTTGAATGGCATATCTAGTTGTTTCTTCTTGCCCTAACTTAGTGAAACCATTCCATATTTAACACAGTCGTAGATTTTTCCCGTGGCTTCACAAGTGCTAGCGAGAGCGAACTAGGCCCCCTAGAACCCATATCCAGGGCCAGTTTCAATTATATATATATATATATATATATATATATATATATATATATATATATATATATATATATATATATATATATATATATATATATATATATATATATATATATATACAATATGTATCACACCGATAACTTAAAGGATAATGGGCCCATTTTGATCAAATTTGCTGAGTACCTTCCTTTTGTAACTGGCTTGGATAAGTTCGTGAGCCAGAAAAACTGGCCCAGGTGTTCCCGGAAAATTTTGTGTTTTCTTTTGGGAAAAATTTATGTCTCCAAAATAACAAAGTAAGGCCAACCAGATTTGGTTCGCGTGTTTGTATTATAAAGGGTAAACCATTTACCAAAATTTAGGTCTGTAGGTTTAAAGACGAAAAAGTTATAGGCAAAAAAGTCGCGATTTGAAACGTCAAAATTGGCAACATTTAGGCAATTAACCTGATAGGAATACGGATTATGTAAAGAGTGTTCTGCAAACTCTTAAGTTTCAGCTTCAACCATCATTGCCTTTCAGTTTACTAAAATATTTTCAGAACATTCATTTTCTCTGATGTATCTGATGTATCATGTATTATAGATGTATCACATCTATAACTCAAGAAATAAAAGGCCGATTTCGATAAAATTTGCAAGGTACCTTTCTTTTGTAAGTAGCTAAGATAAGTTCGTTAGCCAAGAAAATCAAGCCAAGTTTTCCGGGAAAATTTTAAGTTTTCTTTCAAAAAACTTTTTTCTTTGTGAAAATAACAACGCTATGATAACTAAATTTGGTACTTAGATTTACGTTATGAAATGTAAACTACGCACCAAAATTTACATCTCTATGTTACAAGAAAAAAAGTTATAAGCATTTAATAAAAAAACGCTTGGTGCCAGATAATTTCTATGGAAATTCACTACCATAATCCACCTGCTGCGTCCACATCTTTTGATAATGCTCAATAAGATCTCAGTGTTCTTGTAATCCATTTGAATATTTCCATCTTCTCTCTGTATGCATGAAGTTGGGAGCAGGGGCAAGAAGGTATCGTGTCGTGCTAGAGCACATATACACATATCAAATTAGGAGAATACGATCTGCGTTCTGAGCTAGTAGAAGTAGAAGCAGAAGCAGCAGTCGAGAGATGTGGTAGGTGTTAATGCCAGTGACATTGTCTTAGTCAATAAGTCGCCACATGAATATTCAACATCAACAAGCTAAACCATTTGCACCTGCTTCTCTTCCTTGACGTGCTCATAGCTCACTGCTAGCTGCTAGTTCGTAGCTGCCTGCGCCTCCATTCTGTGAATCTGTGCGCCAGCAAGACAGACGACAGACGTAATCCTGATTCATCTGCAATCTCTACATTGCTACCGAGATTGAGAGAATTATCTCGTAAAAATGAAAAGAAAGGAAGTTAAATTTAAATACGATCAATTAAATAGCTAAAAGTTAGACCAGCTCTTCTGATTTAGTTTTAGTATTTCCTTGGTTACATTAAATATGTGAGTATCGAAATGAACTAAAGTGAAATTAACATGTTATTATAACCTAACGAGTGGTCATATACGCATAAGAGCAAAATGTAATGTCATATGTAAAATTTCAGGATAAAACAAAAAATAACTTTTTCATAGACCGGGCTTCGTTAACGATATCTGAATTAAAAAATACATAGCGCACCAATTAAAATATCAACTATTCCTCATTGCATATATATATATATATATATATATATATATATATATATATATATATATATATATATATATATATATATATATATATATATATATATACAGGGTGGCGCATTGCAAACGAAACAGACCGATTTGCGTCCAGAGAATTTTTTTTAAGAAACGCTGAAACACGTCAATTTTAATATTGAGGGGGACATGTTTTAACATAAAACTCAACTTTGTCACATCAACCCTTTAAGGGTGGTGATAACAACCCTTATATTTTAAATAGGGAACATGGGTCGAATGTTACATCATTTGAAAGCTTTTCTGCATTCAGCACACTAATTTTTTAGAAGTTTTATCAACTCGTTTAAAAATTATTCACAGTTGGAGTTGCAAGAACGTATTTCATTCATTGTGATCATTAATGCACTAATCAGTCAATTTTTCGTTAAAAAAAACTAAAAAACAAAACCAACCTTTCAAAAATGTTTATTCAGTTAAGCAAGTGTTCAAATTATTGACCACCGGCTTCCATACAAAAGTACAAATTTTGTTCAAAACGAGGTCTGACATTCTGGAGCATTTGTGGAGTTAATAGACAGCATTCTTCAACATTGCGTCGTCGTAATTCTTCCAGAGACCCCGGTTCTGTTGAGAAAATTCTACTCTTTAAATGGCCCCATAGAAAGACGTCTAAAGGAGTTAAATCCGGTGATCTAGGGGGCCACTCAATAGCACCTCTACGGCCAATCCATTGTTCTGGAAACTCTCTGTTCAAAAAATCCCTGACACCTTGTGAAAAATGCGAAGGAGCTCCAGCTTGTTGAAACACTAATTGGTTTTCTTGATAGCGATCATAATTTTCAACAATGTCAATTAGTAGAGGGTAAACGATATCTTCTAGTAACTCCAAATACGTTTCGCCACTCAAATTGCCATCAAGAAAAATTGGTCCGATTAAACGGTCTCCAAAAATGCCAGTCCAGACATTCACTTTCTGTGGAGTTTGCTGCCTGCCCAATAACGACAATTATGACGATTGACTGTAGAGTTTAATAAAAAGGTACACTCGTCTAAAAAACAGATATTGAATAAAAGTTCCCGTTTTCAGCTATTCGTGCACTCACAACTTCACAAAACTTTTGAAACAGTGGCCAATTTTCTCGTGCTCAAAGTTGGGTCTGCAGCAATTTGTCATAAAACTTCAATCTCAGTAGTCTCATTCCTAACCGGAAATTCACGTTGAGGATCCCGTTTTTTGTTGGCTACTGAACCACTTTGTTGAAACTTTGCAACTAACTCCAAAATGTATTTTCTGTAAACATGTCTGTTCGGATGTCGTTCATTAAACAAATTTGCGGTACGGTTGTCACAGTCATCGTTTTTGAAAAAAAGGGTAATTATTTTAACTATTTCTTCTACAGAATACACCATTGTGAAATTAATTTTCGGTAGTACTATCAAGTATCAAACCGTCCGATAAACTGAAATAATAAACCGCATTTCTCTCATTCCGATAAGAAATGTTCAGATAGTCAATTTTTTGTTTACAAACCAACAAAACATTGACTATCAGCACATTTTTTATCACAATGAATGAAATACGTTCTTGCAGGTACAACTGTAAATAATTTTTAAACTAGTTGATAAAACTTCCAAAAGAATTAGTGTGCTGAATTCAGAAAAGAAAGAGCTTTCAAATGATGTAATACTCGACCCATGTTCCCTATTTAAAATATAAGGGTTGTTATCACCACCCTTAAGGGGTTGATGTGACAAAGTTAAGTTTTATGTTAAAATATGTCCCCCTCAATATTAAAATTGACGTGTTCCAGCGTTTCTTAAAAAAAATTTCTCTGGACGCAAATCGGTCTGTTTCGTTTTCAATGCGCCACCCTATATATATATATATATATATATATATATATATATATATATATATATATATATATATACATATATATATATATATATATATATATATATATATATATATATATATATATATATATATAGTGGGTGAAGCAGAATCGGCGCGGCCCCAAAGAAGGGTCCAGTGAGACGAAGACCCCCTGCGCCGCAGATTAATCACGAGTTCTCCTGGAAATTCAGTATTTAAATGAAAAATCCATCTGTACAAAAATATAGACTTTCACAAGGAATAATTTTCGGAATAATGACCAGGAATATTCTATGAGAGGACACTGTACACATACTGTACACGCACACATACGGTAATATAATACGGCGTGTATTACCTATGAAAATCTGTTTATAGAGCAAAGAGCTATAACCATATTCTTTTCAAATTCAAGATCCTTCTCATTTTTTTACAACTTGAAATTTTATATCTAATATTTTATTATTTTGAATTTATTCTTTTAGAGGGGATAGTTCCACTTAGCAAAAAGAAACATGAAAAATCCAGCTTTTCAAAGTCTGTAAATGTGACACATACCAGATTATTTAACGCCTCTGACGATCCGACTCAATCTAAAGAAACGAGATCACTTTTGTGGCCCAACCTACCAGTGCGCGTTCCGTTGCCATGGCAACCGTCTCATGCAAGCGTCCCGAAACAGACGCAGCATTTGTATACGAACAAATCTGTCTCAGTCAGTCCGCAGCTGCTTGACGCTTGACGCAATACGTAAGCGCTGCGCGTTGCGGCATGTATACATTCAATTCGGTGATCAGGGATCCGCTGGCAAATTATATCGTACCATAAATTACTATAAAAATACTTTATCAACTTCGGCGCGACGTAACAAGACATTTTTATGTGGTTGTACCAAATGAAATTGAGAGAATGAAAAAAATTAAAATTATGGTGGATTTTGAATAAAAAAGTTTAGTTTAACCGAAAAATATAGGTGAAGCAGCGCTTCAGGTGCGTCATCGGACGAGCCGCCACTGATATAGCAGTGATCTCGTTATAGGCGAATTTTCATATGAGGGACTAAAACTTTTCCATGCAAATTGTCGGTAAATATCTTGATCTCTTTGTTGTGCTAATAACGTTTTACCAGAGAGGAAAAACCTCGTTTAAGTTATGAAGTTTCACGTCACATATAAAATCTTAATTTCCTTTTAAGCAATATTCGTAAGCTGTAAAAAAATATATGTTTTAGAAATCTCATAATATTCAAAATGAGATGAAAACGTCGTTAATTTTTTATTATATTGTGTTATTTTTAATATTTAATTTCTACAAAATAAGGAGTTCCTGTCCTTAAGGAAAATGAAAGCAGGTGGGGTGCAATGCAGATAAAATAGCACTGCAATAAAATTTTAATTACTGTTTCTTGTTCGCTTATTTCGTAACCGTAACTTTCCCCAGTCGTTCATAGCAACGAATTGCACGAATTTTATTATATTTTTCAGTTATCCATCCACTGAACTCTGACTCGCGAAATATGTACAGGGTGAGCGAAACTCGATGTCTCGGCTCTATTGTAAGAAAAGAAAAAGCGATAGAAAAATCTGAAAAGAGGTTCTTAAATGGGATTGAGTAAGGTCCATTTTAAGCCGAATTTGCATATTTTAGGATATTTGGAAACTGAGGTAATGACGTCATCGAAATTTTTTCCAGAAACGTACCAATATTTTGGCATATCTAAAAATAACCATTTTTGCTGGACAAATTATGTAAAGAAAAAAATTGCTATCTTCTTTTGTTAAAAAGTTATTTAATAATTTAACATTACAAAACACATTATATGTGTAATTTCTGAACGTCACAACGTCTGGGTTAGACATATTTCCAAGGTAAAAAAGAACAGAACAAGGCTATACTCCAGACTAAATTTATTTAGTAAAAGCCCTACGCGTTTAGGCCCATATATCTGGCCATCTTCAAGGGCTTCTTGAAACATTACAAAATGTGGTTGTGTCAGAAACAAAGTTTCTGGTAGGTCGGCAAGTATCACACGACACAAGCAGTTACAAAATTCTAAACAGTCTTACAAGCAAAGACTAAATAGAAACTAAAGTCAACGTTAACATGCTCTACAACAGTTACATTAATCAAGTCAAAGCTAAAAGCTAAAAGTTGAGAAGTTAAAAACATCAAATGTCGAAAGCTTGGTGGAGGCATCTCCAAGCAGCAAAAACAACAATGCAAAAGCACTAAAATTGCAAAAAACAGGTAGAAACCCGTGTAAATTAAGTTTAAAAGTGCACTGACACACCACAATCTAAGGTCTCTAAACAAATAGATAAAGAAGCTGCGAAGGCAGGCTGCACAACCAGAGCAGAACTTTCAGAGAAAAACACATTAAACATATGATACTTATAAAGAATAAAACCAAAATGGCCAATCATACAAAATTCTGTTTTTTATAACAGGAACTGAACTTTACAAGAAATCTATCATAGTGGCTGTTTTCATCGATTGTCGCTTTTGTTTCCTTGCACTATATGGGTGAAGACAGAATTAGAAGCATTAAAACCTCAAATCACAGCAATGGCCAAACAGCAATACAAATAAAAATTTTGCATTTGAAATGGAGGACAGTTAAAAGTCGAACATCTGAAGTGAACGGGAAGGGGGCAAACAAATGAACTACGACTTTTAGCTAAAAGTGACAAGTGACATTGACATTTACCCGACCGTGCCGAGCAGCACAGAACACGTAACATTTCTGGACTCCTCGACTCCACAGAATACTTAGGTTTTTCAGTGTAAATGGAACTAGTTCAGTATATTTCTATAAATTGGTGGAAAGTTAATCTTACTGGTATTAGAAGCATTTAGAACAGCGTTGTTGGAGTTGTAGGTATATCTGTAGATTTCCATCTCTTGAAGGACGAACTGCTCAGTTCCAAAAGTGGAAGGGTGAATCATTTTAACACTGTTTTCTTTATCAAATACATGACCAGTCTCTCTGAGGTGGCAACCAAAAGCTGAAGTGACGTTATTAGCATTGTTTCTGCTCCTGAGATGTTCGGAAATTCTCGTGTTTAGGGCTCTCCCAGTTCTACCAATATACACAGTGTTGCAATCAGGATCTCCACATCTAAGGCAATAAACTCCTGACTTCTTCAAGAGGGGGATGTCGTCTTTATTGTGAACTAACATCTTGTTCAGGGTGTTCTTAGATTTGTAAGCGAATTTTACATTGTGTCTCTTTAGAATTTTTGTGATGGCACTAGTAATGGGTCCACAATATGTCAACGGAAAGTAGCAAGTGTTGTCAGCCTGAGATGCTGGGATGACTGAACTGTCTTCTCTTAGAATTTGGCGATTTTTTTCCCGATCAGTCTATCGACAATGCTGATATAATAATCATTGTTAACGGCTAATTGCTTGATAATATTTAGCTCATTATCAAACTTTATCTGTGACATAGGGATTCTAAAAAGCCTGTCTATCAAAAACCTCAAGGACGCCAGTTTATGAGAGATGTGATGACATGATCTGAATGGAATTAAGTGGTCTGTTTGTGTTGGTTTTCTGTAAATTTCAAACTCAATGTTGTTGATGGATCTCGTCATTCAGGTCCAGAAAACTAATGGAACCATTTTCTTCCAACTCCATAGTAAAGTTCGTGTTGACATGTAAGCTGTTTAGCCAAGTCAAGAAATGATGTAGTTGCTCTGTGAGACCCGACCAGAGAACAAGTATGTCATCCACGTAACGTGTCCAGGCCAATATAAAGTCTTTAAACGGATTGTAATCCTTGAAAATAAGATCCTTATCGAAGAAGGTCATAATGACCTCTGCACAGAAGGGGGGGACAAAGTGTTACCCATGGGAAGGCTATCTTTCTGTAGGAATATTTGGCCATTGAAGGAGAAGTTCTGCTCAAGACAAACCTTGACCAGTGCATTCAAAGCCCTCTGCATATCTATACTAAGTGAAGAAGATGCAAGCAGATTCTTGAGTATGAGTAGTGTCTGTTTTACCGGAACACTGGTGAAAAGATTGGAAACGTCGAACGAAACCAACACCGAAGTGTCATTTATTGGGACATCTCTTAGTCTCTACACTAATGCAACTGAGTTCTTGATGGAGAATGGGGAGGTGACATTTACTTGTGAAATTAAAAATGTTGCCAGGTAGCTTTACAACCTATGCGTCAGACAGCCCACAAAGGAGACAACCGGGCGGATCGGACATCCATCCTTTTGAATCTTAGGAAGGCCATAAAGGCGAGGTAAGAAGTGGTTCATGGGGTAAAGAGACCTATAATTCTCTGTCAAGAGGGGTGCAAATCGATCAAAGACTTTCTTAAACTTCGATGTTAAAGAAGGGAGTGGATTGTAATTAACTATAAGGATACCATTTTGCCTCATGAATGTGAGGACCTTCTAAACATAATCCTGTCTGTCTAGAACAACCAAACAGTGTCCTTTATCAGCCTTTGAAAGGAAAAGGTCGTTGTCTAATAATACTTTCGAGAGATTTAACAATTGACCCGTATGGATGAAGACCATTAGAAGTTACCCTGAATTTGGCACTGATATTGTGTATTAGACCACGTAACGTGTCCGAGTCATCAACCCTGAATCTTCTCAGGAAAACCTCCAAATCTTTGACAGTGTCAAACACGAAAGACTTAACTCTTGGGGGGATAGCAAACTTAAGACCTTGTCTTAACAAGTTAATGTGGGACTGATCGAACTGATCGTAGGATGAAAGATTTTTTTAATCTCACATTATATGTTACTACTTTTACCACAGCGATAAACAAAGCATCTAGGCGAGCATTGCAACAAATTTTCAATGTGACTACCGCCTAATTCTAAACACTTATCCAATCTCCGCCCTACTTCTCGCACTGAAGCCTCATGAAACATTTCTCTAGATAGTTCATCGCAAGCATCTCTGATTTTTTCTTTTAAATGTTCCAAGTTAACAAATGGTGTTCTGTAAACTTTATTTTTCAAAGCTCCTCACAAGAAGTAGTCTAGTGGGGTCAAATCCGGTGATTTAGGCGGCCACTGTATCGGTACATTTATACCTATCCATTTTTTTCCGTAAGTTTCATTTAAATATTGTTGGACAATTCTTGCTTTATGCGGTGGAGCTCCGTCATGTTGGAAACACATGTTTGCTCGCAGCTGTAATGGCACATTTTCAAGCAGCACAGGAAGTTGTTCTTGGAGATATCGCAAATATCGCTCACCATGTAAAATTCCTTCGTAAAAATATGAACCAATCAAATGCGCGTTAATAATACCACACCAAATTTTAATTCCGAAGTGCCCTTTATTTTCAATCGGATTGACAAAATGTGGATTTTCAGTAGCCCAAATATGCAAATTTTTTTAATTGGGCTTACCGTTACGGCTTTCGTCTGTCCACAACACATGCTGAAAAAAAAAAACGATTGTCATTGATCAAGTTTACCATCACTTGGGCAATATAATTAATTCTTCGTTGTTGATGTTGATCTGACAAGTGTTCTAAGTTATGAAGTTTATAATCCTGATAACCATTTTCTTGCAAAATTTATCGTACCCAACTATATTTTAAATTCAACTCACGACAGGCTTGCCGCTTCGAATTCCTTGAATGGTCTTCAAAATGATGCAAAACAGTGACAACAGTATTATCAGAATTGACTCTTCTAGCAATTTTTCTTCCCTTTCGAGAAGAAACTATCTCGTTATGTGCACGTAAATTGCGTACTAATCTTGCAAATATTTTTAAGCTTGGAATAACACGTTCAGGGTATCTCTGGGCGTATAACTGAACTGCTCTTCTAGGGTCATTTTATAATTTAAATTTGACGTGTTTCGGGATTTTTTATAAGAATGCACACTAACCGAAATAATGAATTTACTCCATTTGGCTTTTACACACTATATATATATATATATATATATATATATATATATATATATATATATATATATATATATATATATATATATATATATATTTCTTCTAATTCTGTCTTCACCCATATAGTGCAAGGAAATAAAAGCGACAATCGATGAAAACAGCCACTATGATAGATTTCTTGTAAAGTTCAGTTCCTGTTATAAAAAACAGAATTTTGTATGTTTGGCCATTTTGGTTTTATTCTTTATAAGTATCATATGTTTAATGTGTTTTTCTCTGACAGTTCTGCTCTGGTTGTGCAGCCTGCCTTCGCAGCTTCTTTATCTATTTGTTTAAAGACCTTAGATTGTGGTGTGTCAGTGCACTTTTAAACTTAATTTACACGGGTTTCTACCTGTTTTTTGCAATTATATATATATATATATATATATATATATATATATATATATATATATATATATATATATATATATATATATATATATATAAACATATTAAAATCGACTCTGAATATCGGTTCTAGAGGGCCTAGTTCGCGCTAATTTGAAGAAATCTACACAAAATTGAAAAATCGCAATCTCCGCAATAGCAATCTTCTGCGAAAATTCACATTTTTTTCAAATCAACCACAATCTAGATAATTCCGTTAACGCATTATGCTACTGTAATTACATCACTCGAAAGACCATTTGTAATGAAACGAGATTTGTTAGAAATGAGACAAGGATAGTTTTAACAGCATTACTTATCTTTGGTAAAATAACAGAAACAAATATCCAATTGCACAAACCATAAAAGAGATTCGATCTATTAAGGCTACATTTTTGTAGCCCTTACTGTCTAGCTGACTACTCGAATCGGATATGCCGTTTTCTCGCCGGTTTATAAAATGCAAAGTTCTGCGGACCATCGTCGTAATGGCACTACGGGTCTAACTTTAAATCCTGTGATATATAATGGCGTGACATTGACTAACGTACGCAATTAATCTCGCATTACGCGTAAGCTCAGGTCCAAGAGAGACAAAAGAGAGACTAGAGAGAGTAAGGGTGGTTTGTAGAGAGAGGTCCTTCATGTTTCTGCCAGTGTTGCTATCTGTTAAGAGTATAGAGTAGTATAAGCGGTATTTCAAATATCAAACGATATTTTAAGTAACAAAACATTAAAGTTATGCTTTCCAACATTCCAGCAGCGGAGGGTAAATGAAAGGAACCAAATTTGAGATACTTTTTTTGAAAAGTAAAAGTAAAATACAATTTTTACAATTTTCTGGATAACGCCATCTTGCTCAAAATTCTGTTAGGCTATACGACGTATACACACATATACAGGGTTTTTCACGATAGCCGTGCATTAGAAGTTTATGAAGTTCCCTGATATCCTAAATTTTGAAATTTTTGCAGCGGTCACAATTCGTAATTGTCCTTTGTTCTAAAATATTTTCAACGTCACATCACTTCCGGTTAGACCGGAAGTAGTCATAAACTTTGCTAATTTAAAGTAGTTACACGTTAGACTACATAACAAATGCAGCTGTGATTGTCAGTCAGATAACAAAAGTGATATTATTTCATAAAAATATTTAATGTAATTATTTAAAAAAATTAAAAACAAATATTAACAATAAACAAAAAACCGAACAAAGACAAATAAAAAAAGTTAATTCAAATTTAAATGCTACCATCACTATAAATGTTCTATGTGACCATCTTGGTCAAGGCACTGCAAAATTCTACGGTTCATCTCATTCGTAGTAGCTCTTTTGATTTCATTTGGATCCAAAGATCTAAAAGCTCTAATTACACGATTTAAAAGATCATCTCTACTTTGCACTGTTGTGTCATACACTTGACTTTTTATAAGCCCCCAGAGATAAAAAAGGCAGGCGTTAAATCAGGAGAGCGGGGAGGCCATCTCCAAGGACCGTTGGGCCCAATCCATCTGTCTTCAAATAATTGCGTTAAGTGCCAGTAAACTTCACCAGTGGAGTGGGCAGGCGCGCCGTCTAGCTGATACCAGCAGCTTTGCCTTATATCTAGTGGTAGCCTTGCCAGAAAATTACGGACAGATCTCCTTAATACTTCCAAATATTTTTCACCGTTTAAATTTTCTTCGTAAATTTCATAAGTGACCTTATTGTCCATAATAATGCAAAGCACATCAAAACTGTAATTTATTTGAAAACGGCCTTCTCTAAATATTTTATGGTTTTCACTTGCCCAAAAATGACTATTTCTCCTATTCGCAATTACTTCCCTTCTTAATTTCGATTCGTTGGTCCAGATAATTTTAGAGAGGAAATTCTCATATTATTGAATATACAGAAACATGTGTCCGCAGAATTCCACTCTTTTTGAATGGTCACCAGGTCCAAGTCCTTGTAGTACTATTTCTGAATATGGGTGCATTTTATGAGATTTCAATATTCTATGCACAGACGAACTTGACATTCCCAAAGCTCGAGTAGCTGCAGGAATAGAGCTTCGCGGGTAAACTTGGAAATAAGCCAAAACGTTTATTTCATTATTTTCATTTTCAGTTACTGACTTTGGATCATGTCGTGTAGTTTTGACACTTCCAGTCAATTTAAATCGTTCCTCCATCCTTGCGAATTTTCCTCTAGTCATTTCCGATAGAGTGGAATACCTCTCGTTAAGCATCCTGCATGTTCTGCTTTCAATCCGATTGCATTGCCCATGGATATAAAATAAATGTAAAATATCCATATTAGAAATACTCTTCACTCTTCTGCATTTTTATTGGCTTATTATTTTGATAACGTGAGTAATACAAACACACTCAGATTAACTTTAAAATATAAATGACGCTTTAGGATTCATGTGTTGTCAGATTTCTGTTTTCTGACAGCCACAGCTGCCTTTATTGTGCAGCGTAATGTATGTTATCTAGAAAAGGAGTTTGTTACCTAAAAACTCCAGTAGCAAGTTACTCGTAAGAGATAGGTATAGGAAAAATATAGCAAAATTAGCATTTCTGTTAAGTACACTTGGAGAACCCAAATCACCACAACACATTTTAAAAGACCTGACGATCGTTTCACTAACTAAGTTAGCGTCATCAGAGGATGAAACATTCGAGAATGTTTATCAACAACACTACTTATAGCCTTGCTGGGTCTACATAATACATCAATTGCAGACCTCATCAGTCAGCATTCCTGGTACTGTACGCTGCAATTCCAACCTGTTTATTATTTAGATAAATATGTAATATTATTTCAATGCCAATGTTTATGATAGATCTGTGACCTACTTCTACATGAAATATTACATTAATTGTTGTAGCGACTTTTCCTATAACCTATTTTTAATTATAAATTGAATGATATTAAAAAATATATTTTCACGCCTAAGAATGCCCTCCTGTATAGCTTCCTGTTTCATGAACACAATTTTTTATATGAGTACAAGTTCACTTTGAATAGGTTTCAAAAATATTTATAATTTTTTATGAAACACTATACTTACTAGAAGTAATACAAAATAAGTCAGATAAGTTGAAAAAAAATTGTGTTATGAAAGAAAATAAAAAACAATTCAAAAAACATCACTCTTATATTGAGGTGAGATGGCGCAAACTTTACTTATGTAAACTTATGCAAACTTTCGTTTTTGTGCAAAAATATCCTTAAATAATTCAAGCATTACTTCGTTTTACACATAACACCACCACAGGAATGGCAAAAATTAACAAATTTTGAGCATGAATCGTGAAACCAATGCAAACAATGCATACATATCACCCAGTCATCAGTCTTATTAGTGCATTTTTAACAAAAAAATTTACTAAAGGGGAGATCCCGACTTTTGAATTTTGAAAACATTTCTTCAAACGAGCGCGAACTGGGCCTCCCATATCTAGGGTCGGTTTCAGTTTTTATATATATATTTTTTTTATGTCAACAACACACCACGAGGGCTTACAGCCTAAATACTATCGTACCGTGGGTGTTGACAAGGAGGAAAGAGGCAGCTTGTTAATTCTGGACTTGAAGGTTTGGAGGTTCGGAGGAGAAGGAAAAACATGTGCCGGCAAGGAATTCCACAACTTGGAAGTCTTCGGGACAAAAGAGCGGGCATAACAAGATGTTCTATGTCTGGTGACCTGGACGTTAAAAGGGTGCATTCGCTCTGTTCCCCTGGTAGATCTGCTGGGGGCAGCAGGTGGGGGAATTATGGAGGAAAGCTCCTCTGAGCAGTGCCCGTGCAGATATCTATAAAAGAGAGAGAGGTCACCAACGGCACGTCGGTGGGCAAGGGATGGAAGCCTTTGGGTGAGGGTAGGGTCACCGATGAGACGTATAGCTCTCTTTTGAATGGAGTCCAGGATAGCGAGTGTAGAAGCGGCAGCTGCACCCCAGATGTGGGAGCAGTATTCGAGGTTTGGCCTTATTTGTGAAGTGTATTTGTGAAGTGTATAAGGATATGTTTTTATATATACAAACATATAAAAATTGAAACTGACCTCGGATATGGGTTCTAGGGATCCTAGTTCGTGCTCATTTGCAAAAATTATTTCAATATTCAAAAGTCGCGATCTTCCCAATATTGAAGTTTTTCTACTAAAATTCACTAAAACTAAAACAGAGCGAACGAAAAATGTCTACTTAAGTATATAATTAAAATCATGTTGTAGTAACATTGCGATTTCTACACCCTAAGTATGTACATAGCATTCGGCTGTAAATATGTGATATTTTATCTCTGTAAATTCGCAACCCTGGTTAAAACGCGCCAAGTTAAACGGCCGCTATCCGAGAACGCTGCTGTTCTCTCCAACGCAACGCCAGAACGTGCGATATCTCTAATTCTCTGTTACTATTTCAACCAACTGACAGACCAGTGTTCGATTTAAATATTCATGCCCATCCATTTACCGGTGATAGATGTTTAATTTACCAGCATTAATTGCTGCCGTGATTGCTGTTTGCTAATTGGTCACCAGATCTAAGGGCAAGACGTTTCTTCTTGGAGACATACAGGCGATCCTTCTACTTACATGTTAGATTCATTAATATGCAACGTAAATCGAAACGACGTAGATTGAAACATTTTTTTATAAATTTCTATATAAAATGATGCAGTCAGTTTCGACAAAGGTTTTTAATGTAAATAAAGCTGCACTTTAATACTAAGTGAGATGTAAGATACGAAACACGTGCCGCCATCTCGTTGCTGAACCAAGTACTATGTTGTCACGGCAGCTCCAAATAACACAGAATGTTAAAAATAGAGACTGTATACAACCAACGAACAATTTAGTAAATTGTCAGCCCTGGCCCATTTCTACCCCAATATAGGGACAGAGTATGTAAGACTAGATGCATTCTCACCACAATTAGAACCGTAGACCCGTTTCGTCTAATCGGTAGCGTAACCGGTCTACGGCTCTAATTGTGGTGAGGATGCATCTATCCTTACTGCATTTTAATGTTAAATATATAATCATGCTTTCTCAACAAGTCGTATTGCCGAATGTTTGGGAATTATTATGATTATTTGACCCAGCGAGTCCCGGTCTTCAGTTGCAGATTTTTTTTATTTCTGGAGCAGTGTATTGTTTGTATTGCTGTAATTGCTTTTATCTTAGACGACATGAGCTTTACGTCAGTGGACCTCCTAGAGTCAGGTTGGCCGAATGTAAGCTAGCAACACTGCCTCTTCCTTAACACGCAGCCGGTGGTGTTTCACGTTACTGTTGGTCTTGGTTCAAGAAGGGACAAAACCCCAACAGCCGCCATGGAGGTGGTGCTGGATCTGCTTCCAACCCCCCCTCCCCCCTCCCCCCCACCACACACACACATTTCAAATAGACCCTCCTTTTCATGCTTTGGCAGTAGTTTCAGCTATAGAGTTTATGGTTAGTAGTCTATAATTTTATCAAAATTTCGTTATTGAGATGACCGCGACTTATGAATCTTGAAAAAATTTCTTCAAATAAGCGCAAGCTGGAACCCATAAAATCCACATACGGTGCGATTTTCAGTTTTTGTCTGTTTACACATATACAGGGTGGCGAATTTCTACGAGAAGGCTCAATATATCCGTTATTACACAATATATGAGAAAAAATTGTATACGTTAATAATAGTCGAGCTGTATCTTATAAACCTATTTTGATACTCATAGGATGGCTCATAAGTCGTTGGTGATACACACTTTATTTTTTTAATAGAACACCCCTTATGTTATGGCATTTTTCATCGAATTATAATTTAAATGTGTTGATATCGTTCATGGTTTTTGCGTTATTTCAATTGTTTTACAACTTTTTACGTTTTTGGCACATATCACAAATTGTGATACGGTGTTTATCGAATTTTTGTGAAAAATATAATTAAGTGTAACAATACTGAAGGCAATTTCTGTAAAAAAAAGGTGAAATTTTGTAAAAGAAATTGTTGCCAATTTTTTTTTCAATTTTGGCCATAAAGCTGTTTATGAATAATTATATCTTGGCAGGTGTGTAAATAGCTTGAAGAGGTTCGTTGGCCAGGAAAATCGGACCAGATTTTCCGGAATTTTTTTATTTTATTTTCGGAAAATGTTTGTCCAGGGGCGGCTCCTCAATAAGTGCGCCCGTGCGCGCGCACTGCCGCCTGCCGTGGAAAAAAAAATCTTTTTGCTATGCTATATTTTAATAAATTTTTATAAACTTTTTTACCTCCTGCATTCAACAAACAAAATTAGTATATCGAGGATCGCAGAGAGTTGGCAACCGTTAACACAGAATACAGAATCAGAATAAGTATAGTTTCAATCGTTGCAGACGTTATATACATCCATATCCATATAAAGCAGGCGGGCGTCGGTGTGTAGTTTTCGGCGCTCTCGGGCAATGCGATACTTCAGTGCGAAATGATCGCCGAATCTTGATGATCTTCGTCGAAAACGACCGAATAAGCAACCTGTTGTGCGCTATAAAATTACACACTTCCAGTTTGTAGTGGACTTTTGACAGAGCGTGTGTATCTACTACTACTACCTAGTAATTTTCGTTTTCGCGTCGGATTGATTTTTAATTAGATCATTTCGTTGTTGTTAACATATTCTAACAAGACAATTATTATTTATTATGGCCACTACTTCGGGTTGCTTAATAAGTGGACAAAATAATTGTGATACTGTGATTAATTCAGTGGATAATATTTTAAATTTAAAGCTTAACTTTTTAAGGGACTTTTTAATTATTATAACGTATAACTAACTAGAGGAAAGCTTAGTAAGTAGTTAATAATTATTAAGATTAGTAAGTAGGTTTCTTTATAATACATTTTTTATTTTAAAAAAAATCACTAATAAAGAGGTATCGATGGAGAGACTTTGCAAAAATGTTTTCAAATTAGTGCGAACTAGGACTCCTAGAACCTATATCCGGGGTCAGTTTCAATTTTTATATGTTTATATATATATATATATATATATATATATATATATATATATATATATATTTAACCGATAACTCAAAAAATAAGCAACTGATTTGGATGAAACTCGGCAAGTGCCTTTCCTTTATTAATGGCTTGGATGAGTTCGTTGGTCAGGAACATCGGATAACGTTTTCCGAGAAAATTTTGAGTTTTGTTTCAAAAAAAATATGTTTCTTCGAAAATTACAAATGTATTTTAATGAAATTTGGTTGATAGGTTGCCTTGTAAAAGACCTTACTACACACTAAAATTCAACTTTCTACATTTTAAGAACATTGAGTTATTCAAATTCTGATTTTTCTTTTGAAAAAAAAAATTTCTCCAAAAATTACATGGTTATTTTGATGAAATTTGGTGGATATGTTGCCCTGGATAAGACCTACTATACACCAAAATTCAACTTTCTAAGTTCGTAGAAACTTGAGTTATTCAAATTTGAAGCATTTTATAAAAATTTACTACAATTGAGCACCCCCAATGCATTAAGGCACGAGCCGCTACTGATGTTTGTCCTTTTTGAAACAACGAAGCTATTTTAATGATATATGGAACATTGTTACTACTATATAGTTATTCTTTAAAAAACAAGACATATTTTTAATAAAAACTTTTGACGAAAATTCGCTACCACAACGCACTTGCTGCGTCCAGACTTTTTTCTTTTTAATAAAGAACTTTAATTCGGGATATATATTCCCATATCCATATTTACATTTCAAATATAAGTACACGATCCTTTTGAAAGTTCAAGCAGATACTTTAGAATATTTACTTTGTTGTCCACTTACAAAACTCTCATAGGGATTGAATTCAAAATTGGAAAGCTTTCCTAAAAATTCCACAAACAACATATTCTGTGGCCATTACTGCTGAAGAGACTTGGCGAAACTCCACTGTCGGAGTGAATTCCGATAGCCGGGTAATCTATAAGGGATGCACAATGCACATGCATTGGTTATTCTTTCGTTTCTCTCTTTTCTCTTTTATAGTAAAATATTCTTTGTACAGTAGAGTGCCCCACATATTGATATGTTTTTAATATTGGCAGGCTTGAGACTATTTAATGATGGTTTAAGGTAAGTACACTTGGAGATTCTAAATCACCACAACACATATTTCAGAGACCTTACGATCGTTTCGTTGACCATGTCAACGTCTTCAGAGGAAGAAAAATTCTAAAATTGAACTAAAAGCTACAGTGTATTTATATTGCGTCTAGGTAAACGAACTACTCCGAAGTAAAATTGTCGTCGACGACTCATCGTTTGTCTATTGTGTAGTGAACCGACGGCGTCGAGACCTGCTTTAATCTTATGGTTGACAAATTTATGAACTTTTATCTAATGTGCTTAAAAAGAAAGGTACCGAGCTATTTAAGGAATTTGCACGTCGTTCCTTTTGCTCTAGAAATTTACTATGTGAATATTGTAGCAAGCCGACAAGCACATCTGGCGAAACAGACACCATAAAATCCGCTCATCTTTTTTATAAAAAACAAACCGAGTGTTTGGCTCACAATATTAACTTTAACACAGGATAAATAATTCAACTAAAATTCTACATAAAAACGATATTCATAATGACTTTTATTCTACATAAAAAACAAGTATTTATATTGACTTCTTAGATACAAAAAAACGAAAGGGGGTCTTTAAGTCGAGACAAACGTAGATATTAGTATATGTATAGACCGGCCGAGTTATTGACAATAATTTATTATTCTGACAGACAAATTAGGAATGTTTAAGTGGTCAAATGCAAAGCGAAAATAAAGGGCTTAAAATTAAAGGTGCCGCACGATTCAATGAAGTTTTGTTCTTAATCGACCTTGATATATAAATACTTTCTAAAGAATCCAGCATAGTTTGATGTATAACATTTTTGACAAGTTTCAAATTTTCTTTGTCTTTGTGGTGATTATTATCCCATATATGTTGTGCCACACACGATTTGTCCACCGTACCATATCGTAAATGTGCGAGATGTTCACGAAATCTGGTGGCTATGTTTCTCCTGGTTTGACCCACGTATTTAAGATTGAAATCGTTGCAACTTATCTCATAAATACCCGACATTTCAGTGGCTTTGTCTTTGTCCCTCGTATTACCCAACAAATTTTTTAAATTACTTTTCGTCGAAAACGTCAAATGTAAATCGGCTTTCTTAAAAATACTTTCCAAACCCTTTGTGATTCGTGGTTCATAAGGTAGACACACAAATTTTTTCACTATTTTATCTTTCTTAAATGTCTTACATTCAGATATCATTTTCTTTGTTCTGTGTGTTGTTAACCAATTTGTCTACCAAACCATCCGAATAACCGTTATATCTCGCCACGTTTTTTATGTACTTTAATTCTGTATTAAATATATTTTTACTTAACGGAAATTTTATCAATCTGTTTACTAGAAAATTTAAACTAGCCGTTTTTTGTGCAAACGTATGATGTGAGTCGTTAGGAATATAACTGATAGTGGCCGTTTCCTTCCTGTAGACATCGAATTCAAGCGAGCCATTATTTTTATTTTTAATAACTAGTACATTTAGAAACTAAAGTTTATTGTTGATTTCTATTTCGTAGGTAAATTTTATTGAATCAAATTGACTATTTAGTTTTTCAATGAATTCTTCAACCTTCACATAGCGATGGTTTAAGGTATTATAATGTAACTTGTGTGTGTTTTGTTTTTGATTCTTTAACGTCGGTTTATTTCCGCGACTATGGCCAATCACCGACGCCAGGGAGCAGTTTCACCTCACTATCCTGGAAATTTTGCTGAACCCCTGCCTTTCTGTAAGAAGGGGAGGGATCTTTAACGTGCCCAACATCGCATTGACACGGGACCGACGGCTTATATACTGAGTTTTAGGTCGAGACCGATACCGAGAGGGAGACTAAATCGCAGGAAAATTTTCTGTGTATTGTATTTTTATTGCCGGACGAGGTTTTTGAGCTTCCTTTATAACTTTACCTGGCAAGTTTCCGAATAAATTATCTATATCAGAGACAGAAGGTAAACAAAGGACTATAAATCAGTGGCGGCGCTCGGCTTAGGGAACTTTTGTTTTTTATTGCCTTGCTATTTGTCGAAAACGCTAACTGCAAATCGGGTTTCCTAAAAATGCTCTCGAGACCCCTTGTGATACGTGGTTCAAAAGGTAGGCAAACAATTTTTTTCTCTATTTTATCTTCCCGGAATGTCGTGCATTCCGCTAACATTTTCTTTGGTCTATGTCTATTAATTAATTTTTACACTAAGCAATCCGACTATCCGTTATATTTGGCCACGTTTTTATTGTACTCCAATTCTATACTATATCTAGTTTGAAATGAAATTTTATTAAACTATTTACTGAGAAATTTAAACCGGCCGTTATTTGTGCAAACGTATGATGTGAGTCATTTGAAATGTGTGTGTCATTTGGAACGATTGCGAGAGAAGGATTGTTTTTATGTGTGTTTGTCCCCTTCTCATCTTACGTCCACTGTTTGCCCTCTTATGATGTAATCAGTGTCGGTAGTGATTTGGCAATACGAAAGGTGAGCAAAGTATCCTATCTGGGATTGCTCTATGAGATGGGATTTACTTATTCAAAAATTGTTTAATAAACTTAGGGTATTGCTGTATAAATTGAGATTCATTAAAGAAATGTTAGATAATAAACATCTGCGTATTGTATATCATGCATTGGTTGCGAGTCTTCCACGTTACGGCATATTAGCCTGTGGCGGTGCGTCTGAGTACCATTTCAGATTCCTGCAAAGTACCCAAAACCGTATTGTTAAGGTGATACATGGTAAGGATTATGCTTACCCTAGTGATCGTCTATACAAGGACACTTGTTTGATGGATATTAGAGAACTATTTTACTTTACGGTTGCAAACACTCAGCATGCTCAGCGAAAGAGTCTTACAATAATAGAGCATTCACATTTGACTAGGCATAGCACACTCGTTTAAAACGCAAAAGGTAAGGAAGGCAGTTACGCAGAAGTCATTTTCTTACCTATGTGTAAGGGTTTATAATTTAGTGGCTGCTGAAATAAAAGAACACACTTCTCTGAATTTATTTAAGAAACGATTAAAGAGCTGTATTTTTCATACCCCTAGAAGTGTCATCCATTTTTTGTTGAGAAGAAATTGACAACAAACGGAAACGCGCATGCGGGTTCCTGTAGGCGTCGGTAGTTTTACGTGTGTGCGGGCATGGGTGTGCGTGGAGGTGTGTGTGGTTGGTCGCGTAAGTATCGGTGTTTTTTTGGTTATTTTTTGGATTGAGAGAGAGAGCAGTCTCTTTAGACTGGGGACGGACAGATCGGAGTGGATCTCGGTATGGGCATGCATGCTCTGATTGGAGAATGAAAACTGAGTTTTTTTAGATGTTAGTATTTTAAAATGCATATATGCTCTTTTGTTTTGAAATTTTGTTTTTCTGTAGCAGATGCAGTGACTTCTTTGGAAGGAAGCATATTATAGAAATTTTGTTGTTGTTTCTGTAGTTTTGTTTTTGCTATACTGCCAAATAGTCTTTGACTTAGGCAGTTTTTTGTGAATTTTTACTTGAAAAAATTCACTAATAGAGAGGTATCGATGGTGAGACTTTGCAAAAATTTTACAAATGAGCGCGTTTCAATTTTTATATGTATATATATATATATATATATATATATATATATATATATATATATATATATATATATATATATATATATATATATATATATCCCCAAGAAAGGAGAAAGCGCTTCCTAGCAACTACAGGCCTATTTCTCTCCTTTCTGTCATCTCTAAAGTGATGGAAAAGTATATAAACACCGAATTACTAAAATTTCTTGAAATACACAGACTAATCCACGACAGGCAGTATGGATTCCGTCAGCGCAGATCAACTGCCGACCTCCTTTCCTTTGTCACCCATTCTTGGAACAAGTCTATGGAACTACACGGTGAATCCCAGATTGTCGCTCTGGACATATCCAAAGCATTCGACCAGGTCTGGCACGCAGCGCTGCTTAATAGACCACCAAAACTCGTGTGTTGAGTATGAACGAGTATTAGGAAGTAGGAAGAAACTATTGACTATTAATAAACTAGTAGCAAAAAGGATAAGCATTAAACCATCACTAATGTTACATTTATTAAGGGGTGACAGCGACATCTATGCGCAAATAGTTAAAACATGCATTGGTGAAATTTATTCTTAGTCAATACTCAATTATTAAAATAAAGGGGTGGCTACGACATCTATGCGTAAATAGTTAAAACATGCAATCGTTGAAATTTATTCTTAGTCAATACTACAAGTATCAAACATTTTCTATAAACTTAGAGTTTAATTTTAATACGTAGTAAGGTCTCTCCTAAGGCAAGATATCTACAAAATTTCATTAAAATAGCTTTGTAATTTTCGGAGAAAAAAATTTTTTTCGAAAGAAAATTTAAAAATTGAATAACTCAATTTTCTCTAAACTTAGAAAGTTGAATTTTGGTACGTAGTAAGATCTCTCTTGAGGCAACATATATAATAAATTTCATTAAAACAGCTTTGTTACTTTCAAAGAAAAAAAATTTTTTCGAAAGAAAACTCAAAACTCATCCAAGCCATTTATAAAAGAAAGACGCTTGCCAAGTTTCATCGAAATCGGTTAATTATTTTTTGAGTTATCAGACGGATACATATATATATATATATATATATATATATATATATATATATATATATATATATATATATATATATATATATATATATATATATATATATATATATGCATATAAAATTGTAACTGACCCCGGATATGAGTTCTAGGGGTCCTAGTTCGCACTCATTTGAAAGAATTTTTGCAAAGTCTCACCATCGATACCTCTCTATTAGTGAATTTTGTTTAATAAAAATTCACTAATTATGCATATTGTGCTTTCTCAATATTCTGTGTACTGCCCAGATAGATAAACCCAAATCTTGAGACCTACTTCTTAACGAACTTTGTAGACATGCTTCAAAATATGCACGAACTATAATTTCATTCATTTCATTGTCTTCAATTTTGAAACGTTTAACAACGCGTCGTGTCAGTATTTTTCCATGACTTGACGACTTACGTTTAACTCTGCTGAATTTTGTTCTATTCATTGGAGCCAAATAAAGGAATCTGTTGTTAAATGTTTGAACTGTTGTCTCAACTGTTCTGTTACATTCACCATATATTGAAAACAAATTGAAATCATCATCTGTAGAATAACAAACTAGCATGTACAACATAAGTTTTAAACACTGCCACTGCCTATCCTGTCATGTGATCCTGATACTAGAGACGTGAAAATCGTCTCGTCGTTTCTACAATTTATGTGGTAAAAACTTCATGTTAATATTAAATGCCTCAAATTTGAATAACTCAATTTTCTATAAACTTAGAGAGTTTAATTTTGGTGCGTAGTAAGGTCTCTCCTAGCGCAACATATCTATCACATTTCATTAAAATAACTTCGTAATTTTCTGAGAAAAAAAAATTTTCGAAAGAAAACTTAAAATTTGAATAACTCAATTTTTTATAAACTTAGAAAGTTGAATTTCAGTACGTAGTAATATCTCTCCCAAGGCAACATATATAGTAAATTTCATTAAAAGAGCTTTGTTACTTTCGGAGAAAAAACTTTTTTTCGAAAGAAAACTCAAAATTTTCCCGGAAAACCCCGTCCCATTTTTCTGGCTAACGAACTCATCCAAGCCATTAATTAAAGAAAGCCACTGGCCAAGTATCATCGAAATCGGTAAATTATTTTTTGAGTTACCAGACGGATATATATATATATATATATATATATATATATATATATATATATATATATATATATATATATATATATATATATATATATATATATAAACATAAAAATTGAAACTGACCCCGGATATGGGTTCTAGGGGTCCTAGTTCGCGCTCACTTGTAAAAATTTTTGCAAAGTCTCACCATCGATACCTCTCGAATTAGTGATTTTTTTTAAAATAAAAATTCACTAAAAATTGCAGACCGGTTTAGAAAATATAGGGTTACGTGCCTGTGATCAAAATATATTTGTAGCGTTCATTACGATTTCGCTATTTGTAAATTTAGGCACCCTAATCACACAAGAGGGTAAGGGTAAGCTCATCGTATTCCTTGAAGCAGTTAAAAGGCGAACCTAGTAGAATTTCTTTGACCCATTTACCCGACGAAGCGAATGTTGAGATATCGACACTGGCAATACTAATCAAGCGAGCTTTTCTAGCAAGATCATATAAATCCCCCTGTTCGTACTGCCCACACTTACAGAGAACAGGGAATCACGAAGGATCCATTCGAACAGGATGGTGAGAAAAAAATAACCAATCAAGATCTCTGGTGCAACAACAAGATTAAATACTAAACGCGGGGCTATTTTCAATCCAACCAACGAAACTGTGGGTGTGTTAACGCTGCTTATTGTTATCTGCACGGTCAGATTGGATGGACACTAAATAAATGAGTTTTTGAGTGCATCTCTTTCTCTTATTGGGATCCCATTTAAGATGCTTTATTGCGTTACGTATCTTAGACTTAATATATCGTCGATCTGACTAAAGAGAGAAAAACTCAAAGACGCAGCAAGTGCGTTATGGTAGTGAATTTTCATAGAAATTATCTGGCATCAAATATTTTATTTCTTGTAATATAGAAATCTCAATTTTTGTGTATAGTTTACCTTTTATATCGTAAACCTACCCACCAAATTTGGTTATCATAGATTGTTTATTTTTTGAGATTAAATTTTTTTTTGAATGAAAACTTAAAATTTTCCCGGAAAACCTTGTCCGATTTTCCTGACTAACGAACTTATCCAAGCCACTTACAAAACGAAGGTACGTGCCAAATATATATATATATATATATATATATATATATATATATATATATATATATATATATATATATATATGTTGCTGCAAATGTGCACTGGTTGCCTGTTGTGACTCCGTGTATTTTTGCATCTTCATCCAGAGTGTTCCCATCCTCACCTGGCTATACCGTACTGATGATGGCTAATAAGCTTGAAACACGTGTATGCGGTTGTGACGCGATTATTATATATATATATATATATATATATATATATATATATATATATATATATATATATATATATATATATATATATATAATTACTTTTCTGGATGTATCGTCTTACTCTGGAACATTAATTTACTTCTTTCTGTTACTTGCAGGAACAATGGCTATTGTTTACACACAAATACTTTTAAAAATATTGAAATTCTTTCTGAAGGAGATACTGACGCCTCTTTTCCACGTCATACCGAAAAACAATCTCCCTTATCTCAAGTGGAAGTCGAAGATCATGGAAAATTAATCTTAAACCCTTGATTTCCTGTTTCATAGCAAGCTGTCTTGAATAAATTATTTATCACCTTTTGACAGGTGTGCAATTTGAAAAGCCCGGTAAGTTTAAATTCTCTACCTTAGCTAAATTCTTAATATTAAGTATGCCCGTATATTATAATTAATTTCGATACATCAGCAAATATAGATACTAAAGGATTTTTTTCACGCCCGAGGAGGTACCACCCCGTACATCAAGGGGCAAGTGAAGTCCCAACGGACGTTTCCGGTTCTGGTGTATGAGCCCGTTTCGTAAACAAAAATGCTGATGGCTCCTCCTTCTACAAAAGATTCTGGAAATAAAATACCCCTCCATTAGGATCTCCAGGAGAGGGGTGTGCAGGGGACGCCGACATCAAGATTTAACATATCCTTCTCCAATATAGCCCTAACTCTAACCCGAACTCCGTTCACCATTTCCTCCAGGCTAATAGGCTCCAACTCATCTTCCTCACCGAAACCCAAATCAGTGCCAAAACAGCCACTAATCACCTGAATTTCCCGGGGTATGAGCTCCTCACTTCCTTTAGATTGTATGGAGGGGTGTGCGCATACGTCCGTAGCAATCTACCCTGCACCAGACTCCCCAATGTGGAAGCTGGAAGAAAATACATACTTTGGATGAAACTCTCTCTCTCTCTCAGGGCTGCAACTAAATTCATCTGTTGCATTTACCGATCACCTTCTAACAACAACTTTGTCCAGCTCTTCGACTACCTTTCTGAAAAAATCGACCATCTAATTTCTGAGTATCCTTCCTCTGAGGTCACTATTCGTGGCGACTTCAATGCCCATATAAAGGAATGGCTAGGATCTTTAAAAACCGATCCACAAGAGAGAGCAGCGGAGGCCTTCGCAGTCAGCAATTCTTTAGCCAATAAGGTTCAGCAAATTACTTACTTTCCTCGCATCCCAACACACAGCTCAAATCCCTTGAATCTCCTTACTACAAAACCTGGATGCTATTAGACATCAGTCACCGCCCCCCTTGGTCCCTCAGACCACGGCGTGGTCACTGCTCCCTGCGCAACGCAACCCGAGGTCACACAGTCATTACACCCACGTATCGTTTATTATTACTTTTCCTCATTTCCATGGGCGTTTGGCTGCTTCTCTCACCCTGATCCCTTTGATATCTCACAAAACGTCACCGAAATCATCCAAGCTGGCATGGAATTATTTATTCCACGTACACAGGAAACCTCTTCAGCCACTCAAAAACCCTGGTTCTCTAAATCATGTGACAAGGCCAGACTTGAATAGGTCAAAGCTCACAAAACGCTTCTACACAATCCCACTCAAGAAAACAGTCAAGCATTTAACGACGCAAGAAACCGCTATGTACGCATTCTTTCTGAGGCAAAAAACTCGTTTAATAACCACATCAAAAACAAAGTCCTCTTAAGCTCCAACGGCGGCAAACCCTTCTGGACTCTTGCTAAATCTATTGGAAATAATTTCTGCAAAAGCACGTTCGCACCTCTTGTCTCAGGGGATGAAATTGTTTCTAGCGCCCTGGGCAAGGCTGAACTTTTTGCTTCGTTGTTCGCCGGCAATTCTACTCTCAACCCACCTCCAAATGTTCAACCACCAACAGTCCACAATGTCGCGCAGAAAATGACGGATATCATTTTCAAAACTAAAAAGGTACGAAATATGCTCTCTTCTCTTAATACCAGGAAAGCCTCTGGCCTTGACGATATCCTAGCAATTGTTCTCAAAAAATGCGCACCAGAACTTGCTCCTGTCCTGACTCGTCTGTTTCAGATATCTTATAATAAAGGCATATTTCCTAGTAACTGGAAAACTGCTCGAGTACAACCCGTCCCCAAAGTGCTTCCTAGCAACTATAGGCCTATTTCTCTTCTTTCAGTCGTCTCTAAAGTGATGGAAAAGTATATAAACACCGAATTACTAAAATTTATTGAAAAATACAGTCTAATATAGGACAGGCAGTATGGATTCCGTCAGCGCAGATCAACTGCTGACCTCCTTTCCCTTGTCACCCATTCTTGGAACAAGTCTATAGAACTACACGGTGAATCCCAGATTGTCGCTCTAGAAATATCCAAAGCATTTGACCAGGTCTGGCAGGCAGCGCTGCTTAATAAACTTTCGGCCTATGGCATACCACCAAAACTATGTACCTGGACAGCAAATTTCCTCTCCAACCGGAGCATTTCTGTTGTCGCGGATGGCCATTCCTCTAAACTGGATCCAATTAATGCAGAATTTCCTTAAGGTTAAGCTTTAGTCCCTACTTTGTTTCTTCTCCACATCAATGACCTCCTCTCTAGCACATCCCACCCAGTTCAGTTACGCGAAAGACAGCACTCATATATACAATATTCTAAGCCCGTCTCTTTAGCCCAATTAGATGAAGATCGCAGACTCATGGAGGGTTATGTCTCCGTGGATCTCCAAAAAATATTAGAAATATTAGATTGGGTAAGTATAACTCTTGTACAATTCAACTCCTCTAAATCTGTCTTGCTTTCTATCTAATAAGAGATACACCAGTCCTAGACCCATCACAATGAACAACCAAGTTATTCAAAGTAATGAGTCCTTTCCACTTGTTGGCATTTTTGTGGATCGAAATCTCAATTGGCACCAACATGTCACATCAATTGTAGAAGCGGCTGCTAAGAAATTAGGTTTCCTCTTCCGGGATCGCAAATACTTTTCACCAGCTAATCTTTATACCTTATATACTTCACAAATAAGGCCAAATCTCGAATACTGCTCCCACATCTGGGGTGACGCTGCCGCTTCTACACTCGCTCTCCTGGACTTCATTCAGAAGAAAGCTATACGTCTCGTCGGTGACCGTACCCTCACCCAAAGGCTGCCATCCCTTGCCTACCGACGTGCCGTTGGTGACCTCTCTCTCTTTTATAGATATCTGCACGGGCACTGCTCAGAGGAGGTTTCTTCCATAGTTTCTCCACCTGCTGCCTCCAACAGATCCACCAGGGGAACAGAGCGAATGCACCCTTCTACTCTCCAGGTCACCAGACAGAAGATCTTGTTATGCCCGCTATTTTATCCCGAGGACTTCCAAATTGTGGAATTCCTTGCCGGCACATGTTTTTCCGTCTCCTACGAACCTCCAAGTCCAGAATAAACAAGTTGCCTCTTTCCTCCTTGTCGACACCACCCAAGTACGATAGTATTTAGGCTGTAAGCACTCGTGGTGTCTTATTTAAAAAAAAAGGGAATGCTTCAAGTGAAGTTTGGGGTGATTTTAGTTTGTAGCTAATGTTAGTTTAGATACTGTAATACACCTTTTTTGACATTCGCATTATTTTATAAAATAATGCTAATGTTAGTACCTGCAACTTTTGTTCCAATTTTTTTATTTATTGAATAATTGAATAATAATAATAATTGAATAATAAAGGAGATATTGCAGTTGAACGCACTGTAGGACCTCCTGTATGTTGTCAGTCTAATAGACAAGCAGAACAGTAACAGTGGATAAAGAATACCTCTCGGTTCCCTTGGGAAAACAATCGTCAATCTTGGCGAAGCTTTATTGCCACTAGCGCAACACTGGAACACCTGTAAGAGAAAATGGGACGGGTGGGATGTATAAGGGAGAAATAATAGTCGAGTTATAATTTTAACAGGAACGTACGTTTATTTTGCACTGAGCGGAAATACAAGCTAGCGTACGAAATCTCGCCGACTGTTTGTCTGATGACGAACATTTATAATTCTTTCACAATAAAACAGAAATATATTAAATATAATTTGTGGGATCAGGCCTCCGGCAACCTCGAGAGCCACTCGAAATTGCCGTAGAACACAATTAATTACATATATAATAATTACATATAGATTCAATATTTCTCAAATAAATATTTACAGACTACAAAAGTTTATCACCATCGTTAAGAAATACAAAATGGAAATATTAAAAAATGTAAAATTCAAATAGATATTGGAAAAATTCAATCGCTTACTAGTTTTTATATACAAATTGGGTCATCTAAAATTCAATTATAGTTAAAATACATTTACAAATACATTTTAATTAATTACTCGTATGGAAACATTACTCCGAACCCTAAGAGAAGATCAACTTCTTTGTTGGCAAAATATTTCATTTATATTCACATAGTATATTTCCTAATCACCTTAAGACTATCCCGGCCTGAACAGCCCAAGCCGGCGAGCGTACGAACTAAAAGACAACAACGAGCTCATTATAAATCACCAGAATTACAAATTAATACCTTTCAACCGATAAACGGTGTCTCGCTCACACTTACGTCATATAAAACAGACAGTATCCGTCTGTCCGTTGTCATTGCACATATATAACTTCGATCAGACACAATAACCTGTTGTTGCTGAAGGTACGTACACACATATTCTTTGGAGTTCTAGTGATTTAGCACAATTTCTCAGGGAGACGACATGTACATGAAAGATTTTCACATTTAGGCTGGCGGGCAACAAGATGTCACTTCTAGAAACAAGCAGATTTACCGGTCAAACCGTATGATATAGCCGCCAACCCTGATGCTTAGTAGAAAATGTACAAAATCAATTCCTGCTTGGTATATAAAAGCGCAGAGAATCACCGACAGGGCCCTCTCACAGACGGCGGACACGGTTTGACAGGCAAATCGACAGCAAGGACGAAAGCAAAATGAAAACGGCGATCAAAACTATATCATAGAAAAGATAAATGAAACATTAAAACTTTTTTATGCATTCCAGCAGGTAAAAAACTCGTTACAAACTAATTTTTTTAATATATATATTACTCTCAACATCTACACGAGGAAGTGCTCGGAAGAACTGACTGACTGACTGACTGACTGGTTGATGACGATCACGCACGCGCTCTCAGACCAAATGTAAGACAATTTACACAAAGTTTATACATACAGGTTATACATACTTGCGCGCATGCGCGCCTCATTCACGCCTATTAGTAAATGATGGATGAGAATTAGTAACAAAGCATGCGGCTGTACAAAATGCATCCTTTTAACACTAAAAATCTATACATGTGTATTGGCAACATAGCGACGACTCTATGCCTAGGTCTGGGAGTAGAAATATAGAATGCATTAAGAAGGAATGCGTCGGGAGGGGATCCGTTCTAAACGAAGGATCCAGTGGTGAAATGCAAATGTACACAATATAGCTGTATACGGCTCATCGTTGCATTTTTGAAAAAAGTAGATTTTCATCCAAGGTCACTTTCTCAAAAAATATAATTACCTATTAATACTTTTCTTATCATCAGCATTTCGAAAACTTTTTTTTTTGTTAGAACTACATTAGTTTTTTTGATTTTTTTATTACAAATAGTGACATATAGCCTAATATCTGGCGGTGTGCGCCTGCACAGTCTTCAGTTAATACTTTGACACATTCGTACAGACTAACTATCCTAACATGACTATCTATTTATATTAAAAATGTCCTTTTCATCACTTTTACGTCTTTATTTTACTTCTTCCATCAGAATACTGGGTGACTCAGGTGTCCGCTTATTTAGAAGTATCTAGAGAACCACTAAAGATAATTTTGGATATATATATATATATATATATATATATATATATATATATATATATATATATATATATATATATATATATATATATATATATGTAAAAATCATTTACGACCTTACCTTGTTATTGGAAATATAACACCTGTATGTTATTGGATAGCCCCTTTAAAGACACTTTCATTGGTATGCCACTTGATGGGTCTATCTTTTGGTATTCGAGAACAAAATAGCATTTTCTAAAAAATTTTACAGATGAAGGCAGCTGTATGAATACTTATGTCTTTACAACTACAAATGAGGTTTTATCCGCCTAAGTCACTGTCATATGGAACTGAGAAAACAGTTTTGCGGACTGTCAAAAAACCAGCTTAGATTTTGAACTAAAAAACAGTTGAATCTCAAAGTTAAATAGCAATGTCCAATTTTTTAATAGGTGAAAGTATTCTTTATACAAAAGCAAAGTTAAAATGTAGACACGACCGTGTACCTAAAGCCAGTTGTTTCCAGGATATGCCAAAATCAAGGACACAACATGTTTTTTATTAGTGAATTTTCTTAAAAAAAATTCACTAATGAGGAGATGTCGACTTTTGAATTTTGAAAAAATTCCTTCAAATTAGCACTAATTAGGCCCCCGAGAACACATATCCGGGGTCGGTTTCAATTTTTATATGTTTGTATATATATATATATATATATATATATATATATATATATATATATATATATATATATATATATATATATATATATATATATATATACAGGGTGTCCCAATAGTGTGTAATTCCTCTATATATCCCTTACCATTAGAGCTAGCCAAAAAAACTTTTAACAAAATTTTCTTGTGATTATCTATGCTATATCTAGAAAATATATTCAGCTTTATGGAACTTCCGGTTGCACCGGAAGTAGCTATCAACTTCGTTATTTTAAATGGAATGCTATACTTTTTATTACATTTTTGGATAGAGATTAAAAAATAAGTGTGACTTTATGTAGCATTTTCTATAGTTATCTTTGATATTTTTGAAAATATTACGACTTTCTTTTTTTTTAGCTCCGATATATGTGTTATTTGAAACGTCTGATGTGAGCTGAGATTTGAGTTTTGCTACCTGAAATTCTAAATATCAATAGACTACATTTGATACTTTAAAACGGTTAAATAATAATTTATCATCATTGTACAGGGTGTATTATTTTGGGGTTACAACATAGCTAACTTTAAAGCAGCATAACTTGTGTTTTTCAAATGGAACACCCTGTTTTTTATGGATTAATCAGGCAGACCATTAAATTCTGCATCGACATAATATAGGTCTTTCTATAGCTATAGTTGATAGTTTTTGAGTTATAGTGGTTTATTTTAGTTTCGCTTGTAAAAATATTGGTACTGTCAGATTGTCACTGTTTGAGGCACATAATGGTACTGTCAGATTGTCAGTGTATGAGGCACAGAGCATGTGAACAATGTCAGGTGACACCTAAACGTCTCCTTGACAAGAAAGTCAGCAGTTTTTATATTTCCATTGTTGGAGCTTACTTCCGTCTAATAAAAGTTTGTTTTAACAATAATTTGAATAGAATTACCAAATAAAATGAGATAGTCACGATGCAAATCACTTGATCATATCCTCGTAACTAGATAATGTGTCGACAAAAAAACTTATCGAATGCAACTACATGCAATGATTGTTATATAATGGACTTATTAATATTTTTACCATACAAAAAGTGAAACACAGTTTAATAAAGGTAGTTCTAATTATGAGAACCAGAAAGTGAAGTAAACTATAATAACATAACTATAATAATAATAATAATCCACAGTCATTAACAGAAAAAAATAACCTAAAAAAGCGATACATTAGAACTATTCGAAATTTTGCCCATTGACCTGAATACACAATCTAACCCTCCTTAAGAATTCTTCTTGAACATTGCTCAACATTTGCGAAGTTATTGCCCTGCACGCGACTGAAATTTTATTTATTAGTTCCTGTGGGGTGTTGGACAGTGTTTGATACACAATTTCCTTGATATAGCCCCACAGGAAAAAATCTATACATGTGAGGTCAGGAGATCTTGCAGGCCACGAGACGGGACCACCTCGCCCTATCCATTTATTGGGGTACCGATCATTTAAAAATCGGCGTACATTTATGTCATAATGTGCTGGTGCCCCGTCCTGCATAAACCACATACGTCGATTGTTATCTAGAGGCAAATCTTCCAAAAAGGCCTCTACATCTTCCTCCAATATACGCAGATATCCCTGCCCGTTGAGGTGCCCATCAAAGAAATATGGCCCAATAAGATTAGTTCCAATTATTCCAGCCCAAACATTTATCGTAAAACGGTGCTGGTTGTCAACTGATCTGCAAAAGTTTGGATTTTCTGAAGCGTAATAATGAAAGTTGTGCCCGTTAACCCTACCACAACTTGAAAATGAATATTCATCACTGAACATCACGTAATTAAAAAAATTCTCACTTTCATTGTACTTAGCCACTGCCCACTCACAAAAACTGAGGCGACTTCGAAAATCTGCATTCGTCAATGCCTGCTGCAGCTTCATTTTATATGGATGAAACTTGTATTTTCTCAATGTTCTGTTCACTGAAGATTTTGATATTCCTATTTCGTCGGCAACTTTCCTCACGCTTGTGTGCGGATTAGCTAATGCCGATGCAACAATAGAAAATTCGTTTTCTTCATTGCCGCTTACTCTCCCTTTGCGTGTGGTCAAAAAACGGTCCAACAATTTGACGAAACATTTTTCCTGAGGATGTCTTCGATTCCGATATGTTTGTGCGTATACACGAGATGCTAAAAAACAATTTCGCTGACACTCGTCTATAATAAGTGTCATATCAACTAATTCTTCAGTATTATAATTCATTTAAAATTAAATAACACAAAAGTTAGCACATAAAACTTGGCTCAAACACCTGAGAACTGAAAATAGTTATAGTTCTGGTTAGGTGACATTTATCTGTCATCTGACAATAAATATTAGTTGTTTCATTCTCTGCGCCTACTGTATCTGACAGTACCATTATTTTTACAAGCGAAACTAAAATAAACCATTATAACTCAAAAACTATCAACTATAGCTATAGAAAGACCTATATTATGTCGATGCAGAATTTAATTATCTATCTGATTAATCCATAAAAAGCAGGGTGTTCCATTTGAAAAACACAAGTTGTGCTGCTTTAAAGTTAGATATGATGTAACCCCAAAATAATACACCCTGTGCAATGATGATGAATTATTCTTTAACCATTTTAAAGTGCTAAATGTCGTGTATTGAGATTTAGAATTTAAGGTAGTAAAACTCAAAACGCAGCTCACGGCAGACGTTTCAAATAACACATAAATCGGAGCTAAAAAAAAAGAAAGTCGTAATATTTTCAAAAATATCAAAGATAACTATAGGGAATGCTACATAAAGTCACACTTATTTTTTAATCTCTATCCAAAAATGTAATAAAAAGTATAGCATTCTATTTAAAATAACGAAGCTGATAGCGACTTCCGGTGCAACCGGAAGTTACATAAAGCTGAATATATTTTCTTGATATAGCTTAGATAATAACAAGAAAATTTTGTTTACAGTTTTTTCGGCTAGCTCTAAGGGTAAGGTATATATAGAGGAATTACACACTATTGGGACACCCTGTATATATGTGTGTGTGTGTGTGTGTGTGTGTGTGTGTGTGTGTGTGTGTGTGTGTGTGTGTGTGTGTGTGTGTATCACACCGATAACTCAAAAAATAATGGGCCGATTTTGATCAAATTTGGTGAGTACCTTCCGTTTACAAGTAGCTTGGATAACTTCGTTAACCAGGAAAATGTGCTCAGTTGAAATACATTAAACAATGTTTTCTTTTAATTACACAGACGGATTCCCCCTATCGGTCACAGTTCTGAGCCAGCCTTAAATGTATGGAATTTAGACCACGAAATTATAATGCATGTTTGTAAGAAAATAAATTCGGAACTCAGCAAGTGCGTTATGGTAGCGAGTTTTTATTGAATGCCTCAAAATTGAATGCCTCAAATTTGAATAGCTCAATTAGCTATTAACCTATAAGGTTCGTTGGCCAGGAAACTAGTTTTTTCGGGAACATTTTAAGTTTATTTTCGAATTTTTTTTTCACATTTTCAAACAATAAAGTTATTTTGATGAAATATGGTACATTATTTTTACTATATATGTTATACTGGTAACCAAATTTGATGTCTGTTTTCTTAAAAAAAAACACATATTTGCTATTTAAAACATTTTTATGAAAATTCACTATCATAACGCACTTGCTGCGTCCAGGCTTTTAATTTATTAGTTAAAGGTGGCATTGACTTATTCGCCAGCATAATGTTGACACTTGAATAATAAATGAGAAAAACACAATATGTGATATGTACTTGAAATATGTGCCAAAAACGTGAAAAGTTGCAAAACAAATGAAATAACTCAAAAACGATTAACGATATGAATTTTTTTCCTTACAAACATGCATTATAATTTGATAGAGAACACAAAAATGCAATTGCATAAGTGGTGTTCTATTAAAAAAATAAAGCGTGTATCACCAACGACTTATGGGCCACCCTGTGATTGTCAAAATACGTTTATAAGTTGCAGCTCCAGGCACCCTATAATTAACGTATATACTTTTTTCTCATATCTTGTATAATAACGGATATCTTGAGCTTTGCCATAGAAATGCGTCACCCTGTACATGTGTAAACAGGCAAAAACTGAAACTGACCCGTATATGAGTTTTAGGGGTTCTAGTTTGTCCTCATTTGAAGAAATCTTTTTTAAATTAATGTAATAATCACCTCTTAAAAAAATCCTAAAATTTATGAATGATTATTTTTAAGCGTAGTTGAAACAAGGTTAACTCTATAGGGTTAATAAATAACTTTAAAACTTGGTCCAATATCAATTGTAATATCTTGGAAATAGGTATTTATGTATATGATTGTGTAAATTTTTTTTATTATAAAGAATCCTTTAAGTTATTAAAAACTGGAGGTTAAAAACTTTGAGATTCAATTCCAAATTAAGAGTGTTTTAAAAAATATTTTGCATAATAATATCCACAGTTTAATACGAGAGTTAGTTAGGCTAATATAATATTAATGTGGGTACCAAACATCATTTTCATAGTTTGTGTAATTGTAAAAATATAAATATTTATATAGCTCCCTTCAAATTGTCAAATTTTGAGAAAACGCTTTCTTTCTATTAGACACTAAGCCACAAGCACATCAAGTGGCACATCAATGCAAGTGTCTTTAAAACAGCTTTTTTAAATATATTTCAACACACCACGAAAGCTACAGCCTAAATACTATCGTACTGTGGGTGTCGACAAGGAGGAAAGAGGCCCCTTGTTAATTCTGGACTTGAAGGTTTGGAGGTTCGGAGGAGAAGGAAAAACATGTGCCGGCAAGGAATTCCACAACTTGGAAGTCCTCGAGACAAAAGAGCGGGCATAACAAGATGTTCTATGTCTGGTGACCTGGACAGTAAAAGGGTGCATTCGCTCTGTTCCCCTGGCAGATCTGTTGGGGACAGCAGGTGGAGGAGCAATGGAAGAAAGCTCCTCTGAGCAGTGCCCGTGCAGATATCTATAAGAGAGAGAGAGAGAGAGAGAGAGAGAGAGAGAGAGAGAGAGAGAGAGGCCACCAACGGCACGTCGATGGGCAAGGGATGGTAGCCTTTGGGTGAGGGTAGGGTTACCGATGAGACGTATAGCTCTCTTCTGAATGGAGTCCTGGATAGCGAGTGTAGAAGCGGCAGCGGCACCCCAGATGCGTTTCAAAAATGAAATAATATGCAAGGTATTCTATTTCAAATAACAAGGTTAGGTATCACTTCCAGTAGAACCGGAACTAAACTATTTTAGAAGGATAGATCCTAATGGCTTATTTAGAAAGCCAAAACTTCAGAATAATATCTTTAGTACTTCAATATGCGGTCACCACGAATCACCTCTATGTACAAAAAAAAACATACCTTTTTTATGTTGCTTATTAAACTATTACTTAATTGTTTCTTTATTATAATTAATATCACTTTGATATCATTTACTTTAATTTTCAATTGGGCTTGATGCTACAATTCTTAATCATCTTAAAAATTCAAACATGCATGCAACGTGCCTGTGACACGTTTGCCAATAAGTTGCAAGGGTTTTAGTTTTTTGAGCCGCCCGTGTTATTTTTAAAAACGTATCGAAAATAAATACCATAAAAATATGAAATCAATAATTCCATACTGTATTTAACTTTGCTGGTTCAGTTATATGAAAGGTTGATTTTTCTATAATCACACTTTATTTATTTATCATTATTATCTACTATAAAACGTTTCACTAAATTCATTTAAATGCTTCTAAAATTCTCTAGATATTGCCTAAAAAATTTTCAGTCCTTTAATTTATCAGTTCATTTGTTAATCATGTGTGATCCAAAATCATCACAAATTAAATTAATTAAATATATTTTCATTACGTTGCAATCAGTTTTTCTGATTTTAATCTAGGAATTTCTCAATTTTTTAAATAAAACCTGTTATAGATTAACGGAAACCAGTAGAAAAAATAACAATCCGAGTAAAATTCGCGAACAACGCGATTGTATTTTCGTAAACAGTTATTTTCTAAAAACACAGAACACATTGTACTTCTGTTACTAATCATTGTATACTAAATAAAAATATATACAGGGTCTCCCACTTAAACTCGCACGCTACAGGGATCTTCAGAGACACAACTTGGGTTAAAGTGTGAAAAAAATGCGCTTTTTAAGACTTTTCAGCATCTTTTTCAGAAATTTGGTTTAGTCGCAACCGTTGCTGCCCACGGGTAAATTCCTGGCTGGCGAGTGAGTACCGAGACGAGACGAGCGACCTGACTGGGCAGAATGAGGTCACCCTCATCTGGGTGCCGGGTCACTCGCTTATCAAAGGCAATGAAGAAGCTGACAGTCTCGCGAACACAGGGTCAGCAGAACCATTTATGGGACCAGAACCGGCTCTGGGCGTGACAAAGAGCACTGCCACGGGAACCATTAAGTCTTGGGTCAGAAACCAACACAAGGTGTACTGGGCAGACTGTCCAGGGCTCAGACATGGGAAGTCAATAATTGACGAACCTAGTTCACGGAGAGCTGTGGAGCTGCTAAATCTTAGCAGAGGACAGCTCAGAAATATAACAGGCCTCTTGACGGGACACATGGCCGTCAAGAAACACCTTCATAAAATGGGGCAGTTCCAGGGGGACCTCGCATGCAGACTCTCTGGCGAGGCGGAGGAATCAGCCCAGCACATCTTGTGCGAGTGTAAAGCTCTGGACCGCAAAAGACAACTGATCTACGGTCAGTATAGACCGGAGGCAGAGCATTATAAAACTCCACCCTACCAATCGCTGTGCAGACTAGTTCAAGGCACAGTGATTTTGGAATGGGTGAATACACAATAAGCCAAACTTTGCAGCCCCGACGGAGAAAAAAAAAACCGTTCCTGGAATATTCTGGAAAAAAAACACTTTTTTTTAATCAGTTAATACTTTTTTTATCAATTGGGATATCGAAATTAATATAGATTATTTGCTCCTTTGTATCAAAATATTTTAAGAATGGCATGTTCCCACATTGTTAGATGAGTAAACATGAGAAAATGTCGGATATTTTGAATCTTTGGGTGATAAATAAAAAGGCTTTTTTCTTTCCAAACAAATATATTATTCCTTGTCCCGACGCGTTTAAACCCTTTTTAACAGGTCATCCTCAGGGGAATCTAGAATTTACAAAAGGTCTGTCCGAAAAACTGAGTTTTCCGGTAGGCTACTTCTATGAGGGTACAACACAGGAATACAAGATAAAATGAGGTAACAACAGCTAACCCCAACACTAAGTCAGAAAGTTAAAGGTTAAAAATGTCAAGCTACAAAGCTATAAAAGATTACAGGTATACAGTCATAAACTACTACATGTAATAAAATAAAACAAATACAAGTCAAATTTAATTACAAGAAAAGCTAATTTGTCATGTCCGTATATTTTCGAGTCGATTTGTCACTTCTGTCAGTTATCGGCTGTCGTTTTTTCCGTTCTCGGTTTTGAGACCGATCTTACGTCTGGTTGTTTTGGTCTACTCCGGACCTGTCATTCGATTTTAGCGTCTTGACATTTCCTGGTCGATACGTCACTTCTGTCAGTTGTCACTTGTCATTTCCGTTTTCGGTTTAAAACCGATCTTGCGCCTGGATGTTTTGTCAGCTCGTGTTCCTCGTCACGAGAGACGTACGTCATAATCTCAACTTTTACATGTTAAAACAAAAATTCATTCTTAATTTCAATCAAAGTTGCTACTTTCCGAGTTAGTAACACTATTGATGCCAGTGGATCAATCCCACATCAACAGATGAAGCATGTTCCTTGGACATTCAACTGTATAGTTTTTCAGTCCTGTTTAACAAGATAATTAAGTAAGTTCGCCATCTTGGCGTTTTTCATGTTTCATAAAACAGTAAAAAATTTCGCTTCTGTTTCAATTTCCATTCATTTAATGAGTTTGATGTTCTCTGAAAGTTTCTTCTCAGCTGCATGGCTTACTGGTGTTTGTGCTGTTTGCTTTCACTCCTGTTGTTGTCTTCAGCTTGAACTTAAAAAATACCCTGCCAAGGGTGAACTTTTTTTAGAGAATTTTTGAAGAATTTTTAAGCTTTTATGAGTTTTAGAGTTAGACTTATTGTAATTTAAAATCTCAAGACAAATTAGCTTTTCTTGTAGTTCAATTTGACTTGTATTTGTTTCATTTTATTGCATGTAGTAGTTTATGACTGTATAACTATATCTTTTATAGCTTTGTAGCTTGACATTTTTAACCTTTACTTAACCTTCAACTTTCTGAATTAGTGTTGGGGTTAGCTGTTGTTACCTCATTTTATCTTGTATTCCTGTGTTGTACCCTCGCAGAAGTAGCCTACCGGAAAACTCAGTTTTTCTGACAAGCCTTTTGTAAATTCTAGATTCCCCTGAGGATGACCGGTTAAAAAAGGGTCGAAACGCGTCGGGACAAGGACAAGGGAAAGAAAAAACATGTCAACCCCAAACATTTTGACGTTTAGGAACAATATAGGATATTTTGAACATTCGTGTGATTGTGCGTAAATATGTTTTATTGATTTTATCTAATATTTTTATAAAGTTTAAATTAACTTAGGTAAGTAATCTGGTACTTTAATCTGGCTACCGAAAGCTATAAAAAGAATGAGAGGCTAGAATATTTTTCTAGACGCACAGTTTGAAGATCTACAAGAGAATTAACAACAGTTAAGCGTATAAAATTTGCAACTGCAGATGACATTGGACACTAAGAATTATTTTACATGGCCATGTTCAGCAAGTGATCTAGATCTAATTGATTAAAGTACGGGAAAGAAAACACAATATTATATGAGAGTTATCGAACCTACAGCTCTTTATTGTAAAAAATTATGCAGTGTATCGTTAACGCTCTTTTCTTGTGTTTCCAAGGCTTATTCATGTGGAATCGATATTACAGCAGACTTGTCCTGATGAGCGTGATAAACAACATTTAGTATTCAAGCCGTCGTTGCGACAGCAGCGAAACTTCATTTTATCTTTAGTGTATTACATTTTACACAGAATTGCAGATATAAATAAAATCTTTCTTCTCTCCTCTCACAACCGCCATATATTCAAATTGTATTCCTCTTTTAAATTACGTTTCATAAATTTTTAGAACGTTACTGTTTGAAATTCAAGGTTTGTGCAACAATACTATTAAGCTTAAAGATTCCAGAGAGGATTGTATGGGTTAGAGAACGAACAGGAAACGTAAATAAAACCACAAACTATAAAGATAAATCGTAGCGAATCATCCTTGGATTCCCTGCACACCTTGAAATTAACTACGGACAATTTAATCTTAGTTTTTATGTGCTGGAAGTGTGTACTTAGTAGAGATAGTTCCCATTCCCTGGATATTTATGTGTTTGCGGTGCCGATAGTTTGTTAAAAAAACGATGAGAGCGCAAACTTGCGATCAGTATCGAGCGCCTTTCAAGAAGCAGAACGGGACAAAATAAAATAAGAATTTCTACATTGCGCCGTCAGAATAATCTACAGTGTAGTATTGAAGAATCCCCACTCCACGTTTTATAGATTAGATAGGTTGTCTGGTAACTCTCGACCAATCAGAGAGTGGAGCGGGAAGGGTTTTATATATATATATATATATATATATATATATATATATATATATATATATATATATATATATATATATATATATATATATATATTATATATATATATATATATATATATATATATATATATATATATATATATATATATATATATATAACCCTTTTTTTCATTAAACACATATCTACATTTATGACGATTCACGGATTTAATTCTTGAATATGAAAATAATCTTAAATAAAAATTTTTAAGCAAAGTTATATATAAATTTCTAATAAATGTTATTTAAAACACCAAAACGCAATCTAAAACTATAGGTGTTATCCCCACTTAGAATTCACATGACGTATTACCCTCTTCTCGCGTTTCTCCCCCCTCAGAGTTACCAAACAACCTGTCTAATCCGTCAACCTTGTCCCTACTCTTATTTTTTGAAAGGTTGAATATAGAAAACGTAAACTCCGTAGAGTTTGATGACTCGAATAAATTTGATCTTTTAACCATATTTTACTGTAATATATGTATGTAGGCGCCATCTGTTCTGCATATGATGCAGTCGATGTAATCTATAGAGAAACATGCGTAAGTGTCCTTTTATCTATTATCTAATTATAAGTTCACGAAAACACGGATGACAGGACACATCATACGCAGAACAGACGCCAGATTGAAGATAAAAATGAACTTCTTAGAATCGTTGGTATGGCGAATTATTTAGGCAAATTTGTGCCTAATTTGTCAAAGGTGTCTGCTCCACTTAGAAACCTGACCCGGCAAGATACTAAGTGGGAATGGACTAATAGTCATGAGCACTCTCTTTCCCATCTAAAATATTTGCTGACAAAAGCACCTGTACTTAAGTTTTTTCGTTCTAAGAAATATACAGAAATAGAAACTGATGCATCTAAAGAAGGGCTGGGTGCATGTTTACCTCAGGAAGGTCATCCAGTGGCTTTTGCATCTCGAAGTTTGACCTCTACCGAACAAAAATACGCACAGATTGAAAAAGAAATGTTGGCAATTGTATTTGCCCTGCAGAAATTACATTATTTTGTATATGGTCTGAAAATACAATTTTACTCAGATCACAAGCCACTGGAGGCTATATTCAAGAAAGACTTAGCATGTATTTCACCAAGACTGCAAAGAATGAGATTGCGATTACTAAATTACGACATAGCTGTGAGTTACAAGCCAGGAAAGTACCTGTACATTGCAGACACATTGTCTAGAGCATTTTTGGTTGAAAGGGGATTGAAATCAGATGATGAATTCACTTTTGCCGTACATTAAATAACAAAAAACATTCCAATGGCAGACAAGAGGAAAGCACAATTCAGAATGGAATTAGAGAATGACCTGCAGCTAAAAACTGTTGCAGATTTTTGTATTCAAGGCTGGCCAGAAAAAGGATTTGATATACCGAATTTTGAAAGACACTATTTCAAAATTAAAGAAGACCTCACCTATACAGAGGGATTATTGGTGTTTTCTAATAAACTAGTAGTCTCAAATCGCCTTCGTTTCGAAATGTTAAAACTGCTTCATGAAGGGCATATTAGCATCGAAAAAACAAAATCCCGAGCACGTCAGATACTCTACTGGCCAGGTATGAATGATGATATCGAATCTTATACAAAGAAATGCAAAATTTCTGAGCGAAATGCCAGATAACAAAATAAAGAATCCTTGTTGTTATATCCTGTGCCTGAACGACCATGGCAACGGTTGGGCATTGATATCTTTACTTTGGCAGGCAAAAGTTATCTTGTCATCTTTAATGCGTACTCAAATTAGCTCGAACTTCGGCCAATGAAAGACAAGCTCAGTCGTTACAAATTTAAAGTATGTATTTTCTAATTTTGATTCATCAGGCATTATACCATGTGACAATGTTCAGTTTAACAGCTTGCATTTGAAAAAATTTGCAAACGATTGGATGTTCAACATCATTACCCGAAGCCCTAACTACCCACGATCCAACGGCCTTGCAGAAAAGGGAGTAGCAATTGGTAAAAATAGAGATAAAAATCATTCTAGGATGAGAATGAGGATATTGATACCCCCTTCAATAGTCAAAGTGACACTGATACCGGTCCTGAAATAGTGCGCAACAATGATAGGCCTTCAGAGCCAGTAGACGATCGTACAAGGTCTGGTCGTCCAATAAGGGCACCTGATAGACTAAATCTATAAGAGAAAAGATGTAATATATGTATGTAGGCACCATCTGTTCTGCATATGATGCAGTCGATGTAATCTATAGAGAAACATGCGTAAGTGTCCTTTTATCTATTATCCAATTATGAGTTCACGAAAATACGGATGATAGGACACATCATACGCAGAAGAGACGCCAGATTTCAGAAATGGACGGGTGTTGACCGCAGTACTAAGTTGTCAGTTGGATATAATAGGTATACTTTAATTACAAGTGTAGTGTTGTTTAATTAGTATATATCCATACATTTACTACAGTAACAAGGATTGTATTTACCAACATTGAGGTCATTACCTCAAGACTTTCTAAAGTTATTGTGTTTACAAAATCATCACACACACATTGGTAGCCATTTTAAAATGCTAGAGTTTCACAGGGTCAAGTAGGCATAATACCGTTTAATTCAAAGGTTGTTTAAAATATGCTTTTGTTATTAAACGTATTAATGTCAATATTTTCTAACACATGTTGTTCTTTGCTGCAACACTTGAATAAGTTGAGGTGATATTTTATTTCATACCGCTTATTTCATCCCCAAAGGTAAAAATCAGCTGGTGCCATATAAGGAGATCTGGTAGGTAGGTCAATCGATTGAACCGTGCGGTCGATACAATTGGGATAATTCATGTGTATATATGTGTATAAAACTCACTCGACTAATAATCGGTGATAATTTAGGGTTAAACTTGGAAGTATTTCTAGTTGATTATAAAAGTATTGAAACTAATTATCATTCTTATTGAATATACTTTTAATTAATGAAGTGTGGAACCTACAATGAAATGGAGAGCTGCTGCAGACATAGCTACGTGGTGGCGATGACGTTGATGATCATATTTTTAAACAGGGATTCAAAATGTTATTGTTTTTAAACTTTTAACACTTAAGTGGACACTAATAGACATGTTAACGAATTGTGCAAAATTGCATGCAGAGTTGTAGGTTTTTTCCAATCACAGCAACGGAAAATGACGCACTTTTCTAACTTTCGGGCTTGGATAAAACATAATATACATGGACTTTAAGGAATAAACGATAATAATACTCAATAATGTTACACTTTTTAAATTTTGTTTGTAAAAATACCAGAAATAAAGCGAAGACTCTGAAAACAAATATCAGATTTCGTCATAAAAATAAATTTAAGGTAATTTTTAAAGTGAAAACACTTGCAGTGTTTAAGCTAATACTAGATAATGGTAGTCAATCTTATTCAGGCGTTTAGTTATTACTCATTGAGAAATTCCTAGCGAATATACTAGTTTCACGTTAGCTATAACTCTACATTCAGCAAATTCTACCTATCAATTTCGTTGCAAGAGGCAATATAAGAGACGTAAAAGCGATGACCAGGACAACTAATTCTATGTTATAATAATACATCTACAGTAGTTATAAATGCTCTGTAGGTGTTTCGGCTCTAGCCGGCGATGTCGATCACAGGAATTAACGGGGATCGAAGAAAATACAACATAAAACAAAATAAAATAACATCAACGCAAAAAATAATCTTAATAACCTGAATTCTGTAAGAAAATTTGTCAAGTAACAAATACATGAAAAGTCATATAGAATCTTATACAATATATATATATATATATATATATATATATATATATATATATATATATATATATATATATATAACATTCAAAAAGTTTTACAACAAAAAATATGGTAAATGCTTTTTTGTAAACTTATTAAAAGTTACATTTCTGGTGAATTATTTGATAGTTGAAGACATTGGAAGAGGCTATTTAGTGGCATGTAAGGCATTCTGTATAATTATAGAGGGCATGAAGAAATAAATAAATAGTTTTTTTTTATGTAAAACAAAAACCATTTTTTACAGACCGTAGATTCTCCATAATTTAACGATTTTCTTTTCTAGTTGGTACTTTTTATTATATATCAAGTTTTTTTAATACATCAAACAAAGCCTGCTTCAAGATATAATACGTTACAGAAAAAAATGACACTCACAAATGTTAAACAGAACATCATTTGCATTCGTAAGCGATGTTTCACAAAGTAAAGGTCATCAAATTTATTTCATTTTTTTATCATAAAACTGGATCATTTTTTTTAAGTATATTTTCTGGCTGATTTATTATTTCAATATTTGTTAATAAAAATATTTCAATGTATAAGCCATTAGGTTTCACAAAGCATGGGAAGTGGTCCAGATGAGTTTTCCTTTGACAATTATTTTTAAAACTAAACGTAACAAATAGGCATAAAAACACCTTTGTATTTCTTCGTTTATGTCTCATTTATTTTCATCAATTTTTTTGTTGTTAAAAACTTTGCGCGTTACAAGGTGAACGCCATTTTTTATATAATACAATAAAAAAAGACAAAAAATTGAATTCTTGCAATTATAGTAATCCCTAAAGATAAAAACAGCATTCCGCATATTCCCGCACGAACGTAATAATTTTTGATAGGTACTGATTTATCATTTTTCAAAAAATTCTGACCGAAAGAAACCGATATGCAAGAAAAATAAGGATAAAAAGTACTACAAACGTTATTTGTAATAATGTTAACACTACCATGCTAAAATTAATAATTATTATATAAAGGCCTCCTTTCGTAAATAAATATTGAGTAGGAGAGTACCCTTTGTTGTTCCTCTGTCAGTGAGTACAGTGCTTGCCTAATGTGACACGCTTTTCTTATACGAAGGAAGCCTACTTAGTAGTTATAACTGTCATTGAGTACAGTGCCTGCTTAATATCGCAAGCTTTTCTCCTACTAGCTCCTCATTGTTCTATATGTCTCTGACTACAGTAGTTGCCTAGTGTGGTACAATTTTCTAGCTGAGCATTCTCTGCTGGGTTTCTCTGTCAATATCCAGTAAACCGTTATTACTTAGCTCTGCTTTCATACCCTTTTGTTGCTCTACTCTTACTCTTTTGCAGATGATTAGCTCCTTGAGTTTCCCGCTTCGGAAATCCTGCCACCCCCTTGAAACCCGACGTTCCCTCTCTATCGGGTTATGAAGAACCACCAGCTCAGCTGTCTGCTGATGTAAGTCAGCCCGAGCCTGCAACCCGTTGGACTCCTCTTTTAGACAATGGGTTATTTGCTGACCTAAAACAGCCCTTGCATAGGAAATATTTACCCTCGGAAAACTGACACGATCTGCAATCTCACACCATTAACCCTGAAGTTGAAGAGGCTCTTTACGAAAGAACTGTCCGCAGAGACGTACGCCTCTCATTGTTTTAGGAACAACTTGGGGCTGTTACATCAGCGATTGTCTTGGTGCTTACTGATTTCCTTCAGCAGGGTGGGGGCTCAGGAGGAGTGAAAAAGACGTACGTCGAGTTTCTCAATGATGTGGGGCGGTTATGTAGTGACCTACACCACACGCAGACCGTGTCAGGTAAAAAGTTAATTTCTATCAATTAAACAAAGGTTTAAAAAACTACGCTACACAGCACCGCCCGTTACAAATTGGCGCTTCGGAAGTTACCTGGAGAGCCGAAATGAAGCTACCAAGGACTTGGAAAAGTCCGGTGAACAGTTTTAGCAGCCAAAGAGGTCTGTCAGTACTAAACACGCCTCAACATTTTATTGGCAACAGGGAAACTTCAGATGTTCACTCCTGCAGAAGAGAGGATCACACCGAGTTTGCAGGTCTCAGCACAGCGCCCACTCGATTCAACCTTCTCCGCAGCTCCGGAAGATATTCAACATCCTTACTCAATGAACGAGCAGAGCTATTAGTTATTAGTAAATCTTGCAGAAGGTTAAGATATTTTGTTCCAAGATGGCGTGAGCTTTCCATGCCACCTATTGTAAATTCTTATGTTGCTGGCTTACCTTTTCTCCAGCAACCTCGACAATTATCGATCCCTACAGAACCTATACGGCATTCCAAAGAAAGTCAACTCATTGGCACATTGTTGGACGACTTATTACTCAAAGGTGCTATCTCTCTTGTGGACCCGATTGCTGGGCAGTTTATTTTTGTCGTCTCAAAATCAGACAGAACCCATCGCTTGATTTTAAATCTCAATTCCTTGAATTAGTCCATCGAGCTGTCGCATTTTAAGATGGAAGACCATCGGACTATTTCCCGCCTAATTAGGCCAATATTTTATGACTAATATAGATTTGGAGGATGCCTAATACCTATTACTTACCATCCATACATGAAGCTTACCGCAAGATCCCACGGTTTCAGTTTTTAGGCCGTTTATACGAGTGCAACTGTTTACCCTTCGGTTTAAGTTGTGCTGTGTTAATTTTTACCGAAGTTTTAAAGCCAGTTTAGCGTTGCTTCGAGAAAAGGGGTTCGCGTCCGTTGTTTACTCAGATGACATTATTTTATTCGAAGAAACAAATTGCCTGTAAGACTAATACCCAAGCAAAACATTTAACCAAGAAATCACAATTACTATTGTTACTTATTAAAAAAGCGACGATAAGCAAATAAACTCTTGATCATCCTCATTAATCAGGAGAACAAGATAATCAAGATAATATACAAGAAAAATAAAAAGTTATTACTATTGTAATTATAATTAACGAATAACAAAACATACGATTCACGGTTTAACTATAAAGCTATTAAGCGGGCTTTTTTGATGGTAGAAATGACCATGAACAAATAAGGATTGTTGAGTAATTTCTTCATTATGTTTCAGCTTCGTTTCGTAAATTCCGGTTACAATCCACATATTTGTAAAGACAAACAAACTTATCCCCTTATTTAGATCATGCAGAATAACACTAATTTAGTTTCTCTTTCTGTGTTGAACGGTCCACATGCCCGTTGCGCTCTTTCCATACATCAAGCTATGTTCTTTATATTATGCGTTGTAGTTTTTGATAGGGGCCCAATTAAGTGTGTTTATCTTACTAGTATCGTGGTGAAGTGATTGCTCTCTTGTACCGACTAGATCATTCAAGGTCTCAAAGACCTGTGTATGGCCATAGTTTTGGCCGTTAACACTCAAACTCTTCTTGCAATAGTTTTCTTGTAATATATTGTAAGTAACCTCTGTGTTTATCTTTTATGACATTGGCCTCTTTCTTTTCCAGTCTCTAATTTTTTCTAGCCAATAAATAAATCAATGAACAAGCAATATCGTGATAGATCAATGGTTTCCTTGTAATATATTGTAAGTAACTTCTGTGTTTATCTTTTATAACATTGGCCTCTTTTTTTTCCAGTCTCTAATTTTTTTGTAGCCAATAAATAAATCAATGAACAAACAATATCGTGATAGAGGTAAACAAACCTTTGTTGATTCAGTAAATGAGATTCTTTCATAATAGTAATTATCTTTCATAAGTAAATACATTTAATAATTGTGTAAGAAGAATGCTGCCTGTTTAAGTAGCTATTTATATTGAGACGAAAATTTTCCTACAGATAAATTTTGTCTTCAAGTTGGGGTCAGATATAAGCAAGATGCTTACTGGTTTAAGTATTTAGTTAACGAAATTTCTCCATACATCAATGTTCGGAGAAGATGTAAATAAATTACTGGATAGGATCTCAAAAAAAATTTATGAAAAAGCGCCACAACAAATATTTAAACGCTAGTAAATATAATCCGAATATGCATAATTATCTAGACTCTGGGCATGATGAAATTATAAAACCATCACCTACTCAAGTTGCATTTAAAACCGGGTCACTTGAAACATAGTGGATAGAGGAATGCTAGATTTGCAAGTTTTGAGTTATATAGCCTCTGCAACGAGGTCATTTGATTTCAACAGAGACAAAAATGCAAACTTGGAATTTGAGACCTGGAGTAGAAAATACGTGTCTAAAAAGTTAGTGGGCAGCTAGCCTCGGGCTGGCAAGTACGGTAACGACTATAATGTCACGGGTTTCGGTTAAATAAAATCTGAGAATATTTAGAAGGGAAGTGAAATTTCAGAGAGTGAATTAGGAGTGTTTTAGAAAAAAGGGCGATTATCGAGGGCTCGCATGTATGAACGGCCGATAGAGGGGCTGGATGAAACATGGTACAAGGCTAATTTAGTGCCTCAGATTTTGGTGAGTTTTTTCCATGTCTTAATATTGGTTAAAGTGTCCTTTATTAGAGAGGCTAGCTGTCTCGAGTACTGAAGTAATTTTTCACATAAAATTTGTATGGATATTTAAAGATAGAATTAGCATAAATGATTTAGTCGTAGGAGGCTAAGATATAATTAGAGTGAATGGAATCCTATTAAAATTTAGATGTTGGTTTATGAGGGATTTTAGTAGTTAGGGGGTTTTTGTGAATTTTATAAGACGCAGTACAAGATAAGGCTTGGAGCCATAATGGTGTAGTTGGGAGCTATAAGGGATGTTAGATAAAATTGAGAGCTATAATTAAGCTAAGAAAGAGTCAATTATTAGAATAGAAAAAAAATATACCGGGGGCGAAAATAATTTAGTTTTCTCCGGTATCAAATTTGTATAACATTTAGTACATTCTAAGATTGAGAAAACCTCTCCCACACAATTCTGTTTAAATAACCTTAGGATTTTTAATTTATTTCGATTGAGAGTTTTACGTTTAATTTTAATTAAGGAAAACTATGAAATAATTGATTATTTACAATTTATTGTGCCTTTAAAAATGTTTATCCGTTTAAGTTTTATGTTGTATTTAAGCCATTATAAAACTAGATGCAGGGTTTCATTCTTAGCATAAGACCCCCTAAACTACAGTTACTTGAACAGTCCTTTTTAAAATGATTGTGACGTGTTTGTCACTCGGTATACACTAATGCTGAATCTATAGTAAAATTTTGGAAATTTTATCCCAGATCTCTAGTGTTCCAAATAAATTTAGACAAGACCTTTCCCTTGAAGGTCGTAAAACCTAAACATTGTTTTCAAGGTAAACGGGGTGGTTTGTTGAATACGCATTCTGCCGCTCGAACTTTGCCGAGTTTAAAAACGTACCTGAATAAATAATCACTTAAATTTCAGTAACAATAATAATTAGAGTTTACAGTCATTTAGAATCTTTGTATTAAGGAAAAGCAAAAGGCACGTAAAACCACCTCGTTACAATTGTAGTTGCCAAGACTTGGTAAAACCTCTCCGTACGAAATACAGATGTCAAGATTTCTCCTCTGACTTCACAAGTGTTTGTTTTCTCACCTGTATCGGGTTTTACCTGTTATGACATAGTCAGAAAAAAATGTCAATTTTCTTTGTCGTGACGATGCCAGTTGCATAGAAGAAAACAAGCGCCTATGAAGCCAGAGAAGGTCTTATTTAAAGATATTTAAATGCGGTGTTAATGCTTGAGAGGCTTTGTTTGCGCTATCGGTCCTGCTGCAGAAGTGTCGAGATCAGCGAAAGGAAGTATACCTGTGTTTCATAGATTATGCTAAAGCGTTTGATTGTGTCAAACATAGCACGCTGCTGAACATACTAGAAAGTAAAGGCTTAGACTCCCAAGATTTAAAATCATTCAGTACCTCTATGAACACCAGGTGGCGACAGTGCAGATGGAAAACACCCAAACAAAAACTGTACCAATTAAACGTGGAGTCAGACAAAGCTCTCTACTGAGCCCTATGCTTTTTAACATGTACTCTGAAATACTACTCCAAAACGCACTTGAAGGTGCAGAAGATGGCATAGAGGTGAATGGAACCTTGATAAATAATCTACGATATGCCGACGACACAGTTATAATCGCAGACAGTCCTGAGGGCTTGCAGCGGCTACTTAACAAGATATCAGCCGAAGGAGATCTATTAGGCTAAAAAATCAACACCGCAAAAACAAAGATATTGGCGGTAAACCGGAATCCAAATCAACCAATACATATAAACGTATGCGGGACACAGATAACCAAGGTCTCTAAGTTTAATTACTTGGGCAGTTGGATCGGCGAAGATCTGAGTCCTGATTTGGAAATCAGAACTCGGATTGAAATGGCTAGAGCAAATTTCTTAAAAATGCGAAGCCTGTTAAGCGATAGGTCACTTGATATACAAATTAGATATAATTTTGTGAAGTGCTACATATATTCCACGCTGATGTATGGGGTTGAGGCGTGGACGCTAAAGGCTGGCGGTTTAAACAGACTCGAGGCATTCGAAATGTTGGTGTATCGACGAATGTTGAGAGTTCCTTGGACTGCTCGCACCGCAAATTTGGAGGTTTTGCATCGTATGGGCAGACACAATAGATATGAATTTCTACAACTCATGATAGAGGGTAAGATCGAAAGTAGACGTGGACCGGGACGCAGGCAGTGCTCCTGGCTTAAGAACATACGAGATTGGACAGGCTTGGGTTCAAACACTTTGCTGAAAAAAGGCCCAAGACAGAGAAGAATTCGCCTAAATTGTTGCCGATCTTCGATAGAGGAAGGCACTCGAAGAAGAAGAAGTTAATGCTTGTACCATTTCTGCAATCAACGTTGAAATTTATAGCAGATTATTACGATTAAAATCGATATATCATCAATATGCTGTATACTACTTAACCGCAAATAACAATAAATACGTATCAAGGTTTTTTTTTTAAATTTCATATTATTGGCTGCGGCATCTCAGGCCATTAGCACATTCATTTCCAATCATTCACTATTTTTACTAATTTTCCAGACAAAGTCAACTTCTCGTTGGCTCGCCCAGGAATCGAACCCGGGACCTCTCGCTTAGCAGGCCGGCACCTAGCAACCTGCGCCACGAGGGCGTCTATCAAGGTTTTTCTTTAATGGCATAGCAAATATAAATAAAAATGAATTCTTTACTTTCTTTTTAAAGTTTTAAATTGTCTTGTAAATAATTATGATAAAAATAGATAAATAATTTATATATTGTTTAGGATATCATCAAGATTTACCACATGACGTTACATCTTTAAGCAAGCTTCTTTGATGGTGACGACTATCACAGACAACTAAACATTAAGTTAAGGTTAAGTAGCCAAAAAGTATTAAAAAAAACTTTCATCATTTGTTATTTTAGGATCCCAATTCTCTAGTGACTTATTTTTTGCGTTAATGCATGTACATATACAATTTCTCCGAACCCCTCTATTGAACATCACTGAGGTAATCCTCTCTGTATTTTTATACACATTTAAATCTGTGAGTGCTCTATAGGTAACAAGAGTCCTTCAGCACAGACTAAATACCCTATTACACTATATATATACTTTTAGGTAGTCTGTGTTGGTAAGTCCGTGTACGTAGATGTTTGTATAATTTTATGGCACTGATTCTGGTCACGTTCGATACTTTGTTTAGCTATTGACTATACAATAATTCAGCAAGTATAATTCGGCCTAAAGAAGATTTTTGCTTCATTTAGGGGGGAAATTTACAAAAAAGCCTACTGTATAGATCTGTAGTAATACGAAATCTATTTTTGCAATGAAAGCAAGTTATGCCGATTATTTAACATCGACGCAGAAATGAATTACCTAACCCATATTGATATTTTAGAAAAGATTATAAAATAAGCACAAAAAAAACCATCTGTTCAAGCAATAAAAACAAGGTGTAACGCTAGATCAGAAGGCTAGATGTATTCTCACCATAATTAGAACCGCAGATCGCTTTCCTCTCATTAGAGCTCGTCACTACGGTACACTAATTATAGCGAGAACACACCTATAAAGTAATACGACTATGGTAGCCAGCCCCCTGGAACATTGTGAGATGTACCTTAAAGTCGCGACCCCGCAAATCTGCAGTTGAAATCCCCGACCGTGAGGCATGGCGGGAGGAGACACCGGGAACACCACGAAACGCGCGTGGGACGGGGGCAGGTGTCTACTCGGAGACACCGAGGGTCATAGTATTTCCCTCGGAGCCCATGCAACGGTGTTTCAGGCCGAAATGTACGCCATCCTGCACTGTGTGCGGGAGAACAAGAGGAGGGGCTACACCAACAAGCGGATCCTCATAGCCACAGACAGCCAGGCAGCGCTTAAGGCACTAAGTAGCCCACGTGTAAATTCCTGGCTGGTGAGTGAGTGCTGGGACGAGACGAGCGACCTGGCTGGGCAGAATGCGGTGACCCTCATCTGGGCGCCGGGCCACTCGGGGGTCAAAGGCAATGAAGAAGCTAACAGTCGCGCGAAGAAAGGGTCAGCAGAACCATTAATCGGACCAGAACCGGCTCTGGGCGTGACAAAAAGCACCGCTAGGGGAGCCATTAAGTCCTGGGTCAGAAACCAACCCAAGGTGTACTGGGCAGACTGTCCAGGGCTCAGACATGGGAAGTCAATAATTGACGAACCCAGTTCAAAGAGAGCTGTGGAGCTGCTAAATCTTAGCAGAGTACAGCTCAGAAACACAATAGGTCTCTTGACGGGACACATGGTCGTCAAGAAACACCTGTATAAAATGGCGCGGTTCGAAGGGGACCTCGCATGCAGACTCCGCGGCGAGGCGGAGGAATCAGCCCAGCACATCTTGTGCGAGTGTAAAGCTCTGGACCTCAAACGACAACTGATCTACGGTAAGTCGAGACCGGAGACAGAGCAATATAAAACTTCACCTTACCAATCGCTGTGCAGACCAGTTTAAAGTACAGTGATTTTGGAATGGGTGGAGGAAGACTAAGGGTATGCACAATCAACCAAAGGTGGCAGTGCTTTTGGCGCGGCAAGGCCGCGGACGAGCCCTGAGGGAAAAAAACCACAGAGTCGCCATCTCGATGCGGAACTAGGTAGTATGTTGTTACGACAGCTCCAAATAATTTGGAGTTGTCCTGACAACATACTACAAAAACAAGGTGACTATAAAACTGCCAGCTTGGTTTACGAAGGCGACAAATGTAAGTTATGACCTGGCATGTAGAAGGTAGGAATTTCAGATGGATCAATAAAAAATTAAACAAACCTACGTCATCGCCATGAAACTGATCTACAATGACAAAAGTTGTAGACGTATTGTAACAAACAAAAAAAAAAACTGATTTTATTTGCCCCTATCGTAAGCCCTGTGGTGTTATTTGTTTATTTTATACACTGCCATCTCAGTTACAGAATACATAAAATGTATGAAAAATTATGACAATTATGAAGCACATAAACCAAAAAGAAAAGAAAACCAACAATAAATTATTTAAAAATCTAACAATTTATAAAGAAGGTAGAATATGTTTATGCAGCGATCGAGCTCTGTATAATTATTGATACAGGAAGAAATAGAAGACGATAAATATTGCGTGTACTACGCCGTAATAATGTATGTGGCGGTGAATATTGCAACTGTACTCAAGATGTTCAAATTTGAATGTGATAAAAGCCAAAGACTGTTGATATCCAAGTGTTATTTTAAGAAAACATACGGCACAAATTCAATGAGTGATTCCCCAGGTTATTTTATGAATATTTCACCCTTTGGTAATTTTCAGATAGCCCATTTATTTCAGAGATAGATTCGACAAAAAAAAAGATGCTTTTTAAAATTATAAACGTAGCCTACATTAAAATGTGGCGTATTGCCCTGGACCCACCGAGTACAAAAAATGATTCAAGATAGGTTTTTGTCCTTTAGCAACATTCCGATTACCAGGAACCGCTATTTTTTACTCACAGCAGGCTAGTGCAGTTACGGAAGAAAACACATCAGTGTCACCCTGGATCTCATTTGAACACGCCTGGTGTTGTGTAATTTTGTAGCTTTTCAGGGGATCTAAACTGATTGCGTCTTGTATTTTTCATTTTGGATAGCTACACTTTACCAGTAATTCTATATGATCGCCGTACGAACGCCGAAATGACTCAAATGCATATGGAGTTGGCCATCTTCCAAAGTATTCGTCAAAATCTTCGTAAAACAGGTACACCTAGAAGAAATGAAGGACAAGGAAGCCCCATAATAGTAAGAATGGTGTACGTGCCGAAGAAAATGCGCTAAAGATGGTAGAGCAAGATCCAGGCACTTCTATCAGAAAAATTGGAAATTCTTTAGCTGTAAGGAATGGGTCTGACTGTGTGGAAAATTTTGAGGGTACCCTTGCCACATTCAACTCGTACAGGCAGGTCTTCCGATGAATATTACTGCACACATTGTCATTTTGTCAGTGGTTTTTGAATCACTGCATCAAATCCATCGTTGATTCTTTTTACCGATGAAGCGAATTTCTCGATAAATGCAATAAGGAATTTTCACAATGGTAATGAAAATCCACAAAAGCTAGTTAAAGATAGTTTTTAATATCAGTGAACCTTAAATGTTTGGATTAAAATTGTGGGTGGCCGACTTACTACCAGAAAGACTTACCGATAGAGTGCATCAAAAAATGTTGAAACAATCGCCACCAGAGTTTCTAGAGGATATATCATTGGCAACGAGAGATACATTGTTGGTCATACGATGATGCACAAGCGCATGTTAGTGTGGTTGTTCGTGAGTTTTCCACTGCAACATATAATCACTGGATTGGTCAAGGGAGACATTATATGATCTGCTCGATCCCCAGACTTGACCGCCCTGATTTTTTTCTATGAGGCCATCTAAAGTCACTGGTAGACGATACCAAGGTGGAAAATGTGGAATATTTGCAAAATCGGTTAATTGGTGGGTGTAATTCAATAAGAAACGACTCTGGTTTTCAAGAGTTTGGCGGCCGAAAAAGAGAACTCAGATTAATGGATCCTAGCTGGTGGTAGTCATTTTCAACCATTCTCATAGATTAAAAGCTTTACATGTAATATTTGGGCAGCAAAATATTGTTATTGCCACAAAACTTTTATCGCCATGTGTCTTCAAAATAGAGCTGCAACCAAAATCATCAAAAGACAAAATATACTTTATATACCTTAGGTCTTAACGCATTGAATTTCTGCCGTATGATTGATAAACACACAAACTGATCAGTTTTTCTGGTAGTAAAAGCCTTTAATTTCCTTTAAGCATGTCAAACCCAGACGTTATGACGTTTAGAAATAATACCATGTATATTGCCTTCTAATTAGCTCTATTTGTATCCCAACTTTCTTCAATAAGTCATTATGTGGATAGCCTGATACTGGTTAAGTCCTACTTTTTAAAAACATGATGATTTTAAAAACTTACGTTTAATACTCTTCACTAGATCTTAAGATGTATTATACACAATGGACTAAAGCATTACAACACACTGAAGGAGTCCCACGAGTGTTTAGAATAAAACGACTTTGTGTCGCCACAAAAAATATTGCCATAAATGTCATTTTAAGCGTTTTGTTTAAATATATTTTAAGACTTGCAATCTTACTGGACTCAACAAGAGTCTCAAAATTGAGACTCATTAAGACCGTTATGCAATACCTAACGGCACTGAAAAAAAAAAGGTAATGCCGTCAAGTTGCATTTAAACAGATTTAGGAACAGAATTTATTGCACTCATTTTCAGACTTGCATCTTATATGACTAAAATAGAGACCCCCGAAGACTGTTAAAATTAAACCCTACTATGAAAAAAAAAACAAGAAATGTAAATGTTAATATCACCATATTACCAAAACTGAGGAACCTCGGTGGTTCAGGGGTAAGAACGTGTGCCTCTGAACCGAAGGGTACTGGGTTCGATCCCAGGGTACTCCTTTCACTTTTTCAGTACAAACTGTAACATTAACATCAACCGAGGTTCTGGCATTGTGTTTGAGCGAGTTGAATGTCTGCACGTTTCGCCCTTCGTAGGGGGCGTAAAGCCGTCGGTCCCGTATCAATGCGATGTTGGGCACGTTAAAGATCTCTACCCTCCTTACAGACAGGCAGGGGTTCGGCAAAATTTCAGGGATAGTGAGGTGAAACTGCTCCCTGGCGTCGGTGATTGGCCATAGTCGTGGAAATAGGCCGACGTTAAAGAAACAAAACACAAACACACACATACTAAAACTGATTTAGGGACAGAATTTATTGCACATATTTTCAAACTTGCAATCTTATATGTCTCAACAAGAGTCTTAAAATTGCTTCTCGTTAAGACTGTTATGTAAAAATTAAACTCTACTAATAAAAAAGAACAAGAAATGTAAATGTTAATATCACCATGTATTACTAAAACTTTTAGGGACAAAATTTGAAAACATTGAATTTATTTAAATTTAGGTATCTGTCAACTAAATTTTAATCACCTGCGTTATATTCTTGCTATCAGGTATTGTCAATAGCGGAGACAACCGAAGTGACCAAACCTGGTGCATTAGCTGATATTTCGTATGTACTTGTCTCGTCTTATTTACAGTTAAAGTACATAAGTCTGTAGGTCAGTACGTCACGTATTTCATATAACACGTTGATCTGATCATAATATATATAATGTAGGTGTGGTAACTGGCAGTGATGCGGATAGGAGGTAGGCCATTTAAGCGTGTCGCTTCATATGCAGGGCCAGATGGTCCGAACGGCTAAAGCACCGATCGCAGTGGCGGCATTTGAACGGCTTGGCTCCCGTGTGCTTGCGGTAGTGACGTGTCAGCTCATCACTTCGGGCAAACCGCCATTCGCACCCCTCCCACGAACACTTGTAAGGCTTTTCACCTGAAACAAAGAGAAAACATTCATTAGTCAAACGAAATTCAGATTCAACATGAAGGAAAAGATTTAGTGATGTTGTGACAAATTCACACTAGAAATACCTCACAAATAAATCAAATCTAATTTGAAAATAGTGCTTTTCTTGCTTATAATATCTTCTAAACCTTAATTGGTGAGTTAAAATCTATTTATCGTATTTCAAATTTTATTAAGTACATACTTCGAATGATATCGACACTAAGTGAGTGGTAAGACACGAAGCAACGTGCCGCCATCTCGTTGCGGAACCAAGTTAGTATGTTGTCACTCCAGCTCCAAATAACACAAAGTGCTAACAAATAGAGACCCATTTCTACCCTAATATAGGGACAACGTATGTAAGCCTAGATGTATTCTCACCACAATTCGAACCGTAGACCGGTTTCGCTCTAATTAGAGCTCTTCAGTACGGCTATAAAGTAATACGGCTATAATAGCCAGCCTTCCAACACTAAGTAAGTGGTAAGACATGAAGCATGCCGTACTGAAGAGCTCTAATTACCGGTCTACGGTTCTAATTGTGCCGAGAATACATCTAGCCTTACATACTTTGTCCCTATATTAGGGTAGAAATGGGCCAGGGCTGACAATTTACTGAATTGTTAGTTGGTTGTATACAGTCTCTATTTTTTAACACTTTGTGTTATTTGGAGCTGGCGTGACAACATACTACTTGGTTTCGCAACTAGGTGGCGACATATTGCTTCGTGTCTTACCACTCACTTAGTGTTGGAAGGCTGGCTACCATAGCCGTATTACTTTATAGGTGTATTTTTGCTACAATTAGTATGCCGTACTGAAGAGCTCTAATTAGAGCAAAACTGGTCTAAGGTTTTAATTTTGGCGAGAATACATCTAGCCTTACACACTGATATCGACTTAAAAGGGTCATCATTAGTCAACTATTGATAGCAAATTTACATACTTGTTACCAGTATTGCCAAACTTATTTCTTAGCCGGCGAGTAAGACCTCACAAGAATATATATATATATATATATATATATATATATATATATATATATATATATATATATATATATATATATATATATATATATATATATATATATATTTATAAATGCAGTAAAGATGGGCTTCTCCTCCTTAATATAGACCAGTGCGTGGTCTTTCACATTGGGAAAAACAATCCCAAGCTAAGCTGTTTGGTGGATAAAGGTGTTTTATCGGAGCTTCTGAAGCATACGGAATTACAATTACATGTGATCTTATTCGGTCGAGGAATATTTTGGAAGCAGTAGCAATAGCGCTAAAAAGTTTCTTTTTCTACATAGAAAAGTCTTTTCGTTGCCTTGGGTTGGTGCGGTGCGCGTTTATATAGAACCTACGTGAGACCAATGATTGAGTTTGGATCTGCGGTTTGGTGCTTTTTAAAATTATTTTTTCATTTCAGTAACACACCACGAGGACTCACAGCCTAAATACTATCGTACCGTGGGTGTCGACAAGGAGGAAAGAGGCAACTTGTTAATTCTGGACTTGTGAAGGTTTGGAGGTTCGGAGGAGAAGGAAAAATATGTACCGACAAGGAATTCCACAACTTGGATGTCCTCGGGACAAAAGAGCGGGCAAAACAAGCTGGTGAACTGGACAGTAAAAGGGTGCATTCGCTCTGTTTCCCTGGTACATCTGTTGGGGGCAGCAGGTGGAGGTAGTATGGAAGAAAGCTCCTCTGAGCAGTGCCCGTGCAGATATTTATAAAAGAGAAAGAGGTCACCAACAGCACGTCGGTGGGCAAGGGATGGCAGCTTTTATGTGAGGGCAGGGTTACCGATGAGACATATAGCTCTCTTCTGAATGGAGTCCAGGATAGAGAGTGTAGAAGCGGCAGCGGCGCCCCAGATGTGGGAGCAGTATTCGAGGTTTGGCCTTATTTGTGAAGTACATAAGGTATAGAGATTAGCTGGTGAAAAGTATTTGCGAGCCCAGAAGAGGAAACCTAATTTCTTAGCAGCCGCTACTGCAATTGATGTGACATGTTGGTGCCAATTGATATTTTAATCCACAACTGAAAAGGACTCATTACTTTGAATAACTTGGTTGTTCATTGTGATGGATCTAGGGCTGGTATATCTCTTATGAGATAGAAAACAAGACTGAGATTTGGTGGAGTTGAATTGTACACGATTTCTACTTCCCCAATCTAATATTTTTTGGAGATCCACAGAGACAGAACCCCCCATGAGTCTGCGATTCTCATCTAATTGGGCTAAAGAGACAGAAGACAGGAATTTGTATATTTGAGTGGAGGGTGCTGTGATCCGCGTAACTGTGAACTGGGTTGGATGTGCTAGAAAGGAGGTCATTGATGTGGAGAAGAAACAAAGTAGGAGCTAAAGCTGAACTTTGAGGGACTCCTGCATTAATTGAATACAGTTTAGAGAAATGCTCCGATTGGAGAGGAAATTTGCTGTCCAGGTACAGAGTTTTGGTGGTAGGCCAGAGGCCGGAAGTTTATTAAGCAGCGCTGCGTGCCAGACCTGATCGAATGCTTTGGATATGTCTAGAGCGACAATCTGGGATTCACAGTGTAGTTCCATAGACTTGCTCCAAGAATGGGTGACAAAGGAAAGGAGGTCGGCAGTTGATCTACGCTGACGGAATCTATACTGCCCGTCGTGGATTAGACTGTGTTTTTCAATAAATTTTAGTAATTCGGTGTTTATATACTTTTCCATCACTTTAGAGACTGAAAGAAGAGAAATATGCCGGTAGTCGCTAGAAAGCGTTTGGATCCTTTCTTGGGGACGGGTTGTACTCGAGCAGTTTTTCAGTTACTAGGGAATATGCCTCTATTGTAAGATGCCTGAAACAGACAAGTCAGGACAGGAGCAAGTTCTGGTGCGCATTTTTTGAGAACAATTGCTGGGGTCTTGTCAAGGCCAGAGGCTTTTCTGGTATTAAGAGAAGAGGGCAACTTTCGTACCTTTTTAGTGGGGACTGTTGGTGGTTGAGCATTTGGAGGTGGGTTGAGAGTAGAATAGCCGGCGAACAACGAGGCAAAAAGCGCAGCCTTGCCCAGGGCGGTAGAAACAATTTCATCCCCTGAAACACGAGGTGGGAACGTGCTTTTGCAGAAAGTATTCCTAATATATTTAGCAAGAGTCTAGAAGGGTTTGCTGCCGTTGGAGCTTGAGAGGACTTTGTTTTTGATGTGGCTTGGTTGGGGCAGGGTTTTGCTTGGAATATATGTAACGCTGCGGTACTAGAAATGTCTATGGGTCTCATAGACTATCTTATGAGGATAGACTAAGGACTTTCAATCACCCTACAATGAATTCACGACTGGTTGGTGGTGATTTAATAACAACTTATAGAATCCTACATGGAACATTTTCTGTTGACTTAGGTGAAAATATATGTGATAAACACCAAGGATCGTCCTCGTGGTCATAATTTTAAACTTGCTCACCATATCTACCAGACAGTGCAAAGACAAAACTTTTTGAGCAATCGTGTTTTCAATTTTTGGACCCCACTGCCTCAATCTGTTGTGGATTCTGCAGACAAACAATCAATTTAAAAATAAGTTGGATAGCTTTGGCTTCAGACGTTAAGTCTTAATGACCGGTTTTCTTTTTTTTTACCTGACACTTTGTTTGAATGTTATTTTATTTTAGCTATAAAGCAACAAACTTATATTTTTCATTTTTTTATACAATAGACAATAACAATAAAGTTTTTTTTTTTGTAAAACATTGTTACTTTTGTTACTGTAATATAATGAGCAAATAGGCTTCTATCCTCAGCTCTTTTTAGTTTTAACAAGTAAATAAATGTTTCATTTATTTTTTAACTGTTTCTAGATTACTCTTTAATGTAAGGTGTTCTCAGCATGGCAGTGAAGGGCCAACACCTGTTTGTAGCAGTTCTACTCGCTTTATCCTTTAATATCCGCAGAGCAAGATACAAAAAATACATTTAAACATTATTTCTAAATAAATATCTATAAATAAATACAAATAAATATAAACAAATATAAATAAGTATCGACAAATATAAATCATATATTAGGAAAAACAATTAAAAGTGCCTGACATTAGTTACTCGAGCCCCCCAAATAAAGAAAATTACAAAATGCCGGACATAACCTTACGTTAATAGAAAAACCTTCTGCCAAATGTATTTTCCCCCTTAGGGCTCGTCCGCGCACGTCACTGCCAAATGAACGTTATTCTTAACAACACAAATCTCTTTAATGAAGTATGGCACCCTTAAGTGAAACCCAGCGTATATAAATTTTAATTATTGTTGAATACGGTGTTAAACCCAGAAAACGGTAAGAAGTGTGCAATTTGTTTAATGCGAAATATCCAGACAGACGTATCAGACAATCCACTGTGAGTAAAATCGAGAAGAAATTCAGACGTGTTAAACACTTACATCGTCCGAGTCTTTGCCGCCGCGATAGCACCGCAGCGTTTTGCTTATTGTGCATGCCCTGGCTCTGGTCCCATAAATGGTTCTGCTGACCTCTCTTCGCGAGACTGTCAGCTTCTTCATTGCCTTTGACCCCCGAGTGACCCGGCACCCAGATGAGAGTGACCTAATTCTGCCCAGCCAGGTTGCTCGTCTCGTCTCGGCATTCACTTACCAGCCTGGAATTTACTCGTGGGATTCTTATGGCTTTAAGGGCTGCCTGGCTGTTTGTGGCTACGAGGATCCGCTTGCTTGTGTAGCCCCTCCTCTTGTTCTTTCGAACGCAGTGCAGGATGGCGTACATTTCGGCCTGAAAGACCGTTGGATGAGCTCCGAGGGAAATACTGTTATTTACCCTTGGCCCTTTCGAATAAACGCCTGCCCCCGTCCCACGCTCCCCGCCGGATCCATCTGTCAACCAGACGAGCGCGTCCCGTGGTAGGCCCGGCGTCTCCCCCCGCCATGCCTCGCGGTCGGGGTTTTCCACTGCAAAATTGTTTTGTCTGCAGATTCACGGGCTCACGAAGTCTGACCTCATTCCAAGCATGGGCTCCTCCACGATCTCCTGAATTTTGCACTGGCCCCTGCAACCTGGTTTGATCTTCAGTCTATCATTGCAGGCTAGTCTGTGTAGTCCTAGCCTGGCCTCCCCCATGATAACAAAGTGTAGGGTGTGTGTGTGTGTGTGTGTGTGTGTGTGTGTGTGTGTGTGTGTGTGTGTGTGTGTGTGTGTGTGTGTGTGTGTGTGTGTGTGTGTGTGTGTGTGTGTGTGTGTGTGTGTGTGTGTGTGTGTGTGTGTGTGTGTGTGTGTGTGTGTGTGTGTGTGTGTGTGTGTGTGTGTGTGTGTGTGTGTGTGTGTGTGTGTGTGTGTGTGTGTGTGTGTGTGTGTGTGTGTGTGTGTGTGTGTGTGTGTGTGTGTGTGTGTGTGTGTGTGTGTGTGTGTGTGTGTGTGTGTGTGTGTGTGTGTGTGTGTGTGTGTGTGTGTGTGTGTGTGTGTGTGTGTGTGTGTGTGTGTGTGTGTGTGTGTGTGTGTGTGTGTGTGTGTGTGTGTGTGTGTGTGTGTGTGTGTGTGTGTGTGTGTGTGTGTGTGTGTGTGTGTGTGTGTGTGTGTGTGTGTGTGTGTGTGTGTGTGTGTGTGTGTGTGTGTGTGTGTGTGTGTGTGTGTGTGTGTGTGTGTGTGTGTGTGTGTGTGTGTGTGTGTGTGTGTGTGTGTGTGTGTGTGTGTGTGTGTGTGTGTGTGTGTGTGTGTGTGTGTGTGTGTGTGTGTGTGTGTGTGTGTGTGTGTGTGTGTGTGTGTGTGTGTGTGTGTGTGTGTGTGTGTGTGTGTGTGTGTGTGTGTGTGTGTGTGTGTGTGTGTGTGTGTGTGTGTGTGTGTGTGTGTGTGTGTGTGTGTGTGTGTGTGTGTGTGTGTGTGTGTGTGTGTGTGTGTGTGTGTGTGTGTGTGTGTGTGTGTGTGTGTGTGTGTGTGTGTGTGTGTGTGTGTGTGTGTGTGTGTGTGTGTGTGTGTGTGTGTGTGTGTGTGTGTGTGTGTGTGTGTGTGTGTGTGTGTGTGTGTGTGTGTGTGTGTGTGTGTGTGTGTGTGTGTGTGTGTGTGTGTGTGTGTGTGTGTGTGTGTGTGTGTGTGTGTGTGTGTGTGTGTGTGTGTGTGTGTGTGTGTGTGTGTGTGTGTGTGTGTGTGTGTGTGTGTGTGTGTGTGTGTGTGTGTGTGTGTGTGTGTGTGTGTGTGTGTGTGTGTGTGTGTGTGTGTGTGTGTGTGTGTGTGTGTGTGTGTGTGTGTGTGTGTGTGTGTGTGTGTGTGTGTGTGTGTGTGTGTGTGTGTGTGTGTGTGTGTGTGTGTGTGTGTGTGTGTGTGTGTGTGTGTGTGTGTGTGTGTGTGTGTGTGTGTGTGTGTGTGTGTGTGTGTGTGTGTGTGTGTGTGTGTGTGTGTGTGTGTGTGTGTGTGTGTGTGTGTGTGTGTGTGTGTGTGTGTGTGTGTGTGTGTGTGTGTGTGTGTGTGTGTGTGTGTGTGTGTGTGTGTGTGTGTGTGTGTGTGTGTGTGTGTGTGTGTGTGTGTGTGTGTGTGTGTGTGTGTGTGTGTGTGTGTGTGTGTGTGTGTGTGTGTGTGTGTGTGTGTGTGTGTGTGTGTGTGTGTGTGTGTGTGTGTGTGTGTGTGTGTGTGTGTGTGTGTGTGTGTGTGTGTGTGGATCCAGCAGCACCTCCATGGCGGCTGTTGGGGTTGAAGCCATGGCCCCTGTGATGCCTAGGCAAGCCATCCTTTTGATCTTGCCTAGTTTTGTTTGGCACTGGATTGTGTCACCTTAGGTTACCAGACCAGTACCGCGTATGTTAACGATGGTCGACCACCCTTGTGTACATACAGTGGGCCATACTAGGTCTTAGACCCCACGTTTTTCCATATAGCCGCCCCGTGAAGGCTAGTGTTATAACTGCCTTACGCAGTATTTTTTAAACGTGACCATTCCAGTTTAGCTTAGAGTGCAATACGACCCCAAGATATTTTACCTCCCTGGCCATTGGGATGTTTGTATCGTATAGAGTGAGATATCTGTGGCTCTTCCACTTCCTCCTCGTTAACGGTATGACGGTTGCTTTCTCGGGGCTAACCCCGAGCCCTTGGCCAACCGTCCACCTTTCCACCACTTTCAGTGATGTCTGCATACGCTCCCACACTGACTGTGTAATCTTTCCTCGGACTATGATGACAATGTCGTCCGCATAGTCCTGTATTGGTCATTTGCCCAGTTTCACAAAGCTCGATTAAATATTTAACGGCCGATTAGTTAACCAAGGTTTCAGACGACCAATCACAGTTTCAAAATATTTAGTTTTCATAGTCTGTGATTGGTCGTCTGGAGACTTGATTCATTAACCGGCCGCTAAGCATTTAATAAAGCTCTGTGAAACTGGGCATCAGAGGAGATAGATACAATTGTTTTAAACAATTATTGGGTTTTCTGTTGCTCGATAAACACTTTTTAAAACCTCCCTGTAACTTTAAAATTTGATGAAATTTCAAGCATAAAAAATTAAGTTACACATCAGTTTTACCTGAAGATACGCCTAATCTCCTAAAAACTCTCTCATTTGCTACAACCCCAAGACAACGTCTAAGTTACACGTAGATTAATTCCTGTATAAATCTAACATCAAGTCACGAACTTTCTATCTGGCTATTCGTTACTAGTATCCCTTTTATTAAAACAACAAAAAAACCGTCTTATCCGTTATTCCGTGGGAGATCCGCAGTATCTGCAAGTTTCTGGAGAGATTATTCCCAGGTAATACGTAAGGAGATGATGGGAGAACGACCGCATCTCGTATGCAGGATGTCGAGTAGGTATCGTCTAGTTGGGGGCCCTCTCTCTCTCCTTATGAACTGGGATGATAAATGTATCGCACACGGAGTAGATTTGGCAAGTTTCATTATAGTTGTGTTGTTTTTATAGTTGGGACACGAGCAGGTTAAGGTAAATGGGCGAGATCTGTCTTGTGTTAGCGGGTGTGTGCTTGTCTGCGAGTGGGCACACGTGCGCGTCGCTTGAACAAGGATGGGGTATGACGAGGGGGACGGATATAGCTACGGGAATGCGCGACATGAATATCCATGACTAGATGATGGATAGAGATGGTTATTAATGGTGCCGCACATCGTACTTCATTGCCGAAGGGAAGAGGGAGAAAAATGTAAGAGGAGTTATATGCAAATTTTGCGAATGCCGAAATTTTAGCAATATTAGGAGAAGACGAAATTACATAGGAAATATTTTTTTATTAGGAGACAAATAATAGGTAGAAATGATTAGAATTAAGTCAAAAATAATTTAAAAAAGTTCGGGACGCAGCAAGTGCGTTATGGTAGTGAATTTTTATTAAATGCTTCAAAATTGAATAACTAATTTTTTTATTAACTTAGAAAGTTTAATTTTAGTATGTAGTAAGGTCTTTCATAAGGCAAGATATCCACCAAATTTCATTATAATAACTTTGTAATTTTCGGAGAAAAAATTTTTTTTCGAAGGAAACTTCAAACTTTAAATAACTCAATTTTCTCTAAACCTAGAAAGTTGAATTTCGGTAGGTAGTAAGGCCTCTCCCAGGGCAATATATTCGTTAAATTTCATTAAAACAGCTTTGTAATTTTCGGAGAAAAAAAAAATTGTTCGAAACAAAACCCAAAATTTTCCCGGAAAACCCTGTCCGATTTTCCTGGCTAACGAACTCATCCAAGCCATTAATAAAAGAAAGGCACTTGCCGAGTTTAATCGAAATCGGTTAATTATTTTTTGAGTTATCGGATGGATACATACATACATACATACATATATATATATATATATATATATATATATATATATATATATATATATATATATATATATATATATATATATATATATATATATAAATTGAAACTGACCCCGGATATGGGTTCTAGGGGTCCTAGTTCGCGCTCATTTGAAAAAACGTTTGCAAAGTCTCACCATAGATACCGGTCTAATAGTGAATTTTTTTAAATAAAAATTCACTAAAAACACTAAGCAAAGCTCTACAGGATATACTGTATGAGCCTCACTGTGTCATAACTTAATAAGGCAGCACATGCGAAGATTGGCCAAACATTTTGTTATTTACCTTTGACGAAGATGCTTCACCAAGCACTAAATTTCACTTTCCTTCTTTAAATATAATTATATATCATTATCACAGTACCAAGGCGAAGTCGCACCTCTTATAGCACATTTTAAAAGCCTCTACTCTCTTAATATCCTCCTCAATCAATGTCAAGGTTTCCGCCCCATGCACTACTACACTCCATACGTCCGACTTGATGAATTGCTTTAAAATGCAAATGTTTATTAGTGAGAAGAATACCTTGTGTATTAACTGCTTGCTTTTCCATCGCGATCCGCCTTTTGCGATATATGATACATTCACCATTCTTTGTAATAATACTCTCAAGGTACGTAAACATTTTTACTTGTTCAAGTTGTTGGCAGTTTAGCTTTACATTTATTTTCATGATCATATCCTTACTCATTCTTATTACTTTTATTTTCTTTATACTGATCTTAAGTTTGTGTGTGCCTGAATACGTTTGTGTGTGCCTGAATACAATAGTGTATATGTTCCTCGAGTCCAATTACTTGTAATGCGCTTGTTGTAAACACTTTTAAATACAGACTTGATGCCTACTTCTCTGGTTCCACTGCTGGTTTGCGCGTGAAGCCAAAGAAGGTCTCCAAGTCTATATTTAGTATAGAACAGTTTCACCAAGTAAGGGCAACAACGATCTGTGAACACTTTTATTGTACTTGCTGTGTTGCTATGGATACATATAAATATAAAAATTTGGGACGCAACAAGTGCGTTAAAGTAGCGAATTTTAATAAGAATTGTACACTATTATTATACGGCATATTAGTAAAGTTAATATTTTAATCTTACGCAGACCTTGAAGATCGATTTTAGAGGTCCTAGCACGCGTACATTTGAAGAACTCTTTTGAAAGTGTTACCATCGATATCTCTTTATTATCAAATAAACTTTCCGTTCTAACTCCTTTTGAGAAAGATGCCCAAAACTCAATTTTCTGTGAAGCTAAAGAATTAAATTTTGCTATATCTGTAGATAGCGTAAGTTTCTTTAAAAGAAACTTGTATTACAAATTTGATTAAAGTTACATAGAAGAGTTCCAGGACACTTAATTCATATTTAGAAAAGTAAAATATCTGGCAAATTACAACTGAAGCAGTTATTTTTCGTTATTAATCCTCAGTACGATTTCGTATCAACAATAACAAAATTATAAAAATAGACTCGAAGGTGACAAACTTATTTAGGCATTTTAAACAAAAATGCGATCTTGGTAAATACGTATGAAATCTGTGCACTATTGTTTCGCCAAATGCCAAAATAAAACATTAAAAAAAATACAATCATCGGGCTGGACTCGATCGCACAACCCTCTGCTTAGGAGGCAAGCACGAAACCCACTGCGCGCGCCGTCTAGGCACAGGTCAACTAACGTTTTATTTGCGTGATACTTTAGATCTCCTTCATGCCCGGGATATTGTATTCAAAGTATACGTAACAATTATTAATTACAGAATTAGTAGAATTACCATTGAAACACATCCCACGACTGTTTCGGTCTTATATGACATCTTATGTTTAAGTTTAAAGATAAAAGAAACTATCTTAGAACCATTTTTATAGAGACTTAGCTTGATTTTGTACGAGTGTACGTTTTTATTAAACTCTACAGTCAATCGTCATAATTGTCGTTATTGGGCAAATAATAATCAAAGAAAGTCCATACTCAAACTCCACAGAAATTGAATGTCTGGACTGGAATTTTTGGAGATCGTTTAATCGGACCAATTTTTCTTGATGGCAATTTGAGTGGCGAAACGTATTTGGAGTTACTAGAAGATATCGTTTACCCTCTACCAATTAACATTGTTGAAAATTATGATCGCTATCAAGAAAATCAATTAGTGTTTCAACAAGATGGGGCTCCTCCGCATTTTCACAATCTGTTAGGGGGTTTTTGAACAGAGAGTTTCCAGAGCAATGGATTGGGCGTAGAGGTGCTATTAAGTGGCCCCCTAGATCACCGGATTTAACTCCTTTAGACTTCTTTTTATGGGGCCATTTAAAGAGTAGAATTTTAGCAACAGAAACGAAGTCTCTGGAAGAATTACGACGACGCATTGTTGAATAATGCCGTCTAATAAGTCCACAAATTCTTCACAATCTCAGAGCTCATTTTGAGCAAAATTTGTACTTTTGTATGGAAGCTGGTGGTCAACAATTTGAACACTTACCTAACTAAATAAACATTTTTGAACGTTTAGTTTTGTTTTTTTTTTAACGAAAAATTGACTAATTAGTGCATTTTTTATCACAATGAATGTAATACGTTCTTGCAACTCCAACTGTGAATAATTTTTAAACGAGTTGATAAAACTAAAAAAAAATATTTAGTGTGCTCAATTCAGAAAAGAAAGAGCTTTCAAATGATGTAACACTCGACCCACGTTCCCTATTTAAAATAGAAGGGTTGTTATCACCACCCTTAAGGAGTTGATGTGACAAAGTTGAGCTTTATGTCAAAACATGTCCCCCTCAATATTAAAATTGACGTATTTCAGCGTTTCTTTAAAAAAAACTTTCTCTGGACGCAAATCTGTCTGTTTCGTTTTCAATGCGCCACCCTGTATATATATATATATATATATATATATATATATATATATATATATATATATATATATATATATATATATATATTATAATACATTTTTTTTAAATTCTAAAGTCGCCGTCTCCTAATTAATGAATTTCTTCAGGAAAATGCACTAATACAAAAAATATGATGCTAATAAACCACATGCAGAAACCATGCAAAATTAGATAATTAACTTTTATCATATTTTGTCTTAGACATTTTCCTTATAAAGTTCATTAAAAACGTTAGACGTTAAACATTACTCTAATCCACAACACGAAAGCATTAACCCAGATATACGAGACTATGATTAACAATTCATTCAGTAATGCAGCTCGGTACATACATAATTCAGAGAGATAATTACCTTCGTTGTTCATGTTGTGTGTTTAATTTAAATGGTGGTGTTAAGATGATTGTATAAACAGCTGGTGTGCGAGCTTATGACGTAGACGCCTGACACAGAATAAACGTCTCAGACACACCATACAGGAGGTAAGACTATCACCATGAGTGATACTGCAATTTAATTTTAATGACGAAATATATATTTTCTATAAGGATACACAGAGTGGGGTTTTACAAATATGGGTTGTTGCTATGCCTTGGGTCTATAAAATTCGCAGTTTAATTTAATTTATAAAATGAGCTGACCTTTTTTTTCTTTTAGAGCAAGGAAAATCCAATGATGGCTAAAAAACTCAGCATCTAACCCGTTAAATTTTTAACATAAGTGTAGACTGTTCCTTTGGCTTCACATTTTTCTTTTGATAGCTGCATTAATAAGGGCACTTTAATTAGATATTTTGTCATACTCTTTTTTTTTTGTAGATTTTAATTACAAAAGCCGATAGACGACATCTAGTGAGGCTTGAATGAAATATACAAAATATTTAGAACGACACAAAGCCAAGAACATAGTGAGATGTACGACAGTGTCGCCATCGGTGACGTAGCCAGGTATACGTGGTCACGGCATCTCTAATAAACACTACGTGTATATACATATATATATATATATATATATATATATATATATATATATATATATATATATATATATATATATATATATATATATATATAAACAGACTGTGTATAACTAACGATTTAAAAAATCGCTAGCCCTGGTACTTACTCCCCTAATATATTTATGGACAATGTATGTGTGAGATGGCGACACTGTCGTACACCAAACTACGAAAGCGGGTCAATAAGTCCGTGACTTTTTGAATTTCCAGCCTCTTCACAGGAAGGGAAACACTGCTCCTAACAACAAGCACCTGTCAGTTGACTCATGTCAAATTTTGAACATGCTGCGTCATTTGGTGCGTGTTAGATAGGCATTGAAAGCAGACAACCTCTTGAGTGATAACGAAAATGGAAAAAAGTGAATTTCGTGTGCTCACCAAACATTATTTTTTGCTGAAAAAAAAAACCATCACTCAAACCAAGGCTAAGATTGATAAATACTATGGGGACTCTGTACCATCAATTTCCATGGTAAAAAAGTGGTTTACTGAATTTCGTTGCGGCCGTACAAGCACAAATGACGCCGAACGTTCTGGAGGCCCAATTGAGGTCGCTACACCTGAAACAGTTGAAAAAATTCACGATATGGTGGTGCCGATCGGATATTGAAAGTGCGGGAGATTGTGGAAGTCATATGCATATCACATAGCTCAGTGGTTTCGATTTTGCATGATCACTTGGGTATGAGAAAGCAATCCGCAAGATGGGTGCCGCGTTTGCTCACAATCGACCACAACGCATTCGTGTGACAACTTCGAAGGAGTGTTTGGCGTTGCTTAACCGCAATAGGGACGAGTTTTTGCGATCTTCATGACCGTGAATGAAACATGGATTCACCACAACACACCAGAGACCAAGCAGCAGTCAAAACAGTGGGTTTCTCCGTGCGAATCGGCCCCGAAAAACGCCAAGGTGGGTGTGTAAGCCAATAAAGACATAACGACCGGTTTTTGGGATGCACGCGGTATAATCCTCATTGATTACCTTCAAAAGGGAACAAAAATCAATGGAGAATATTATTAAAGTTCTTCTCCACTAAGACAATGCAAGGGTGCACACATGTGTAGTCTCCAGGGCAAAATTGCATATATTTGGCTGCGAATTGCCCCATCATCCGCCCTATTCTCCGGATCTAGTCCCGAGTGACTATTTCTGGTTTCCAAACTTAAAGAAATGGCTGGGCGGAATGAGATTTGACTCCAATGAAAAAATAATCTCACAAACAAATACCTATTTTGAGGACCTCGACCAACCTTATTTTTTGGAAGGGATAAAAAAATTGGAGAAACTTTGGATTAAGTGTATAGAGCTCAAAGGAGACTATGTTGAGAATTTTTTTTTTCAAAAAATCTGTTTCATTCAAAAAGTCACGGACTTATTGATCCGCCCTCGTATGTTCTACGAGGCTGACTACATTAAGCCAAACTTGCTTTTGAGTGTATTCTGACTGTAATTTGGTATAGCGCACTGATGCGCTCTAATGAGAGCGAAACCGGTATGCGTTTCCAATTATAGTCGGAATGCACTTGGCCTTATATAAAGCCAAGAATATAAAAGAACCTCAAACAAACTCAGAAACTAATGGGTAGTACTTGAATTCAGAGCTACGGGGAGTTATCAAAAAAATACTTAGCCTACAATAGAGAATGCATTAATTTTTTAAACAAAATTTTGGTAATACTGCATATTAGCGGTCAACCGGATATTCGAAATGTTGTGGAAACCATCTCTCCGAAAGTTACGTGGCCTGGAGTGAAGAGGTGTGCTGGTGGGAGAAGGAAATAAAGAAGGAGCATTGACGAAAACAGCTTAGTTGGAAGGCTAGATGCATTCTCACCACAATTAGAACCCCAGACCGGTTTCGCTCTAATTAGAGCTCGTCAGTAGGGCATACTAATTGCAGCGAAAATACACCTATAAAGTAATACGGCTATGGTAGCCAGCCTTCCAACACTAAGTGAGATGTAAGACGCGAAACACGTGTCGCCATCTCTTTGCGGAACCAAGTAGTATGTTGTCACGGCAGCTCCAAATAGCACAGAATGTTAAAAAATAGAGACTGTATACAACCAACTAACAATTTATTAAATTGTTAGCCCTGTCCCATTACCTGCTTGTCAAGTTTTGGTTTAATATTTCTAGTAATTTAAAAGATATTGCGGTTTCTTTCATTTTTTTCTAAAACTATTCGAGCGTCAAAACTGTCTAACGAACTCATCCAAGCTATTAACAAAATGAAGGGAATTGCCAAATTTGGTTTCGATTAGTGATGTATTTTTAAGTCCACGGTTGGATACATACATACATATTCATATATATATATATATATATATATATATATATATATATATATATATATATATATATATATATATATATATATATATATATATATATATATATATAAACAAACTGACCTTTGATTTGGGTTCTAAGGGTGTTCTAGTGAATTTTCTGAATGAAATTCACTAAAAAGCGAGTCTGAAAAATACCAGTCTGAAAAAAATACCAGTCCGGAAAAACCCCTATATATACATATTCAAGGGTTTTAATTGCTTAAAGATGGTTCCTTGTGATGAATTTAATAATTCCCATTTTAGTGGTATATTGTACAACGCTTACGGTACGAATTTTTAACAAGAAACTTGATAAGATCCAGCAACTGCTGCAGGTAATTTCAACCTATATTTTCCAAGTTCCTTTTATTCATCGTCTGTTTTCCAATGTATACATTTTTAAAACTATTCTTTCCGTTCAAGATAACAAATTTGCAAGTAGGCATATAAGAGACATGTTGATAAAGATAAGGCTGATAATAACAGGTATTTGGAAATATTTCTTTGTCTACTAGTTTCTTATAGCCTTATAGCCTGTTTCTCAATTTATTGCTGTAAATACAGTCGGTGTTTTATTTTATTTTATAAATAAATGATATTAAAATCAATGTCGGAGCATAACTAGAAAACTTTTGCAGGTGATGTTTCCGGAAAGGCGGAACGTGCAGATACACAACTTGCTTAAATACAATGCCACACCCTCGGTCGATGTTGAGTTTGCAGCGTGTAGTGAAAAAGTGAAATGCGCTAGCGGGAGTCGAAACCGGGTCATTTAAATTCAAAGGCACACGTTCTTACCCCTGGACCACCGAGGCTATGTTTAGCGGTTAAAAGTACTAAATTTATCCACACAAGGCTTGCTGAATTGGATCCATTTTTCCTATTATTTTGTATTATTTGTATCAGACTGGTACATGAATCTAAGCGGACAGAATCAGGAGGAGAATTGCATTGAGTACCTGATTACATTCTAAAAGTAAACTACCAATTAAGGAGTTCCAATATGTAGTTAGATTTAGTTTCCTACCTTAACGAGCGCAAGTTTCATAAATCCGAACAGTGCATATCCCTTACTTAATGAAGTTTATTCGAGGGGAACTTTGTAACTTTCTCGAATTGAAACTTTCTGAATAAAAGTTTACATTGAAAGCTAAAAAAGAGGATGCAACGTTTGAGTATTATGTTACAAACATCGCATTCCTATAATTGGTGTATAGAGTGTGACTATTTTAGAATTGAACTGTATGTCAAACAAGGATGTTTAATGTCCCCATTTTTTTCTCCCTTAGGGTTCGTCCGCGTCTTTGCCACCCCGATAGCACCGCAGCATTTGGCTTATTGTGCATGCCCTTTGTCTTTTCTACTTCACCCATTCCAAAATCACTGTGCCTTGAACTAGTCTGCACAGCAGGTAGGGTGAAGTTTTATATTGCTCTGTCTCCGGTCTAGACTGTCCGTAGATCAGTTGCCTTTTGCGGTACAGATCTTTACACTCGCACAAGATGTGTTGGGGTAATTAGTTCCCCCGCCGCAGAGTCTGCATTCCAGGTCCCCCTCGAACCACCCCATTTTATGCAGGTGTTTCTTGACGGCCATGTGTCCCTTCAAGGGTCCTGTTATGTTCCTGGGCTGACCTCTGCTAAGATTTAGCAGCGCCACAGCTCTCTTTGAACTGGGTTACTCAATTACTGACTTCCCATGTCTGAGCCCTGGACAGTCTGCCCAGTACACCTTATGTTCGTTTCTGACCCAGGACTTAATGGACCCCTGGTAGGGCTCTTCGTCACGCCCAGTGCCGGTTCTGGTCTCATAAATGGTTCTGCTGACCTTCTCTTCCGGAGACTGTCACCTTCTTCATTGCCTTTGATCCCCGAGTGACCCGGCACCCAAATGGAGGTGGCCTCTTCTGCCCAGCCAAGTCGCTCCTCTCGTCATTCACTTACCAGCCTGGAATTTAGCCGTGGGCTACTTAGGGCCTTAAGGCCTGCCCGGCTGTCTGTGGCTATGAGAATCCGCTTGCTGGTGTAGCCCCGCCTTTTGTTCTCTCGCACGCAGTGCAATATGGCGTACATTTCAGCCTGGAAGACCGTTGCAAGAGCTCCGAGGTAAATACTGTGACTTCGCCGCGGTCCTGCCGCCGTTTAAACGCCTGCCCCCGTCCCAGTTCCGTCCGTGAACCAGACGAGCGCGTCCCGTAGTAGCTGAAACTACTGCCAAAGCATCAGAGATGGGTCTATTTGATATCAATTTTATGGAAATATTTTAGTAAAATGAAGGACAATGAGGGTTGAAGCTAAGACTTCGGGGTTTGTAAAACATTCTTCTTGCGACATTTTATTTACATAACCCGTTGTTCAGAGAACAATAAGGTTTGCAGAAGGGCCGTAATAGGCGTAGAAACATAATTGTTAAAAACAGTAAAATAATAAGTAAAATTAGTTATAGGAAAATTCTCTACACCAAGTAATGTAAATATTGCATATAATTGTAGGTCAAAACTGTATCGATAACATTGGCATTGAAACGATTACATTATTATGTAAATAGTAATCAAGGTAAAATTGCAGCGTACAAGGAATGCATGACTGCTGAAGTCGGCAATTTAGGAAGGTTGTAAACTGATTAAAAAACTATAAGTAGTATTTGTTGGTAAACATAAATAGACAGTAAATTTAGATTGCTTAAGATGTAAAGACGCGACACTTGTGATTTAATTATGTAAACATAATAACACTGATCAATTAAGATCCACGATGTAAACAGTCCGAGTTTAAAATTCATTCAGTTAATTAATAGTATCATTGTTAAGTTTTGTGAGTTTATTATAGTCAAAATTAAAACGTTACTTATGTTTATATTCGCCTAGTTCGACGAGTTTATTCCTTAAATTATCCTCCGCTTCCTAAACACCCGTATTATTTCAGGCTATTTGCCCAAATGTTGCCAACTTTGACGTTTTAGGTCGCCACTTTGACGTTTTGAGGAAAACCCCTTTTTTTCTTTAAATGCCTATAACTTTTTTGTCTTTTAACTTACAGATCGAAATTATAGTACGTAATTTACTTCTGATGATATAAACTCGCGTAACAAGTTTGGTTGCCCCTACCTTGTTATTTCCGGAGACATAAACATTTTTCGGGAGCCACTTGCAGAAGGAAGGTACTCACCAAATTGTATATATATATATATATATATATATATATATATATATATATATATATATATATATATATATATATATATATAAATATACAAATTGAAACTAACCCCAGATGTGAGTCCTAGGGGTCCTAGTTTGCGTTAATTTGAAGAAATTTAAAAAAATCAAAATTCGATATTTCCTCATTAGTGCTTTTTTAAAAAAGAAAATCCACTAATATATGACAATAATTGCATATTGCTTGATATAGTTCATGTAAGTAGGGGGATACGAGTTCAGTGATTTTAGTTGATTTGCCCCGTACAGTTCATGATGTGGCATTGTGCATACATTTCCACTGCTTTAAATCTAGTCTTGTAGTATTGCTGAAGGATGTCATGACTGCGTATCACTATTTCACTGAAAATCGAACATTGCTGATAATAAAACAGTTCATTGATACTTTTTTGTTACAAGAAGTTTACAGAATTGAGAAAGACGTATGGTCTATTACCTGACAGAAAACCTTCAACTCTGATATGTTGTACAGAAGTTCTGCACAAAAATCACTTTACTGGATAAGTAAATAATTTCAGGCATAGCAAACACACTCTGCTGTTAAACTTTTTGAGGAAGGAAATCTATCAAACCCGTTGGCGCTAAACTTGAGGGACATTTAATTACTATTTACCAAAGTGGCTTGTGCAATCGACGAAAGAGAACACGTCCCAGAATTAAAGGACAAATCTTTGGTACCTTCATCACGCTTTCCAGAAAGAAAATTTTGAATTAATTGGCTTAACAGAGTGCTGCGAAACTTCCAAGAAGTAATTAAACTAGTGCTGAAGTGGCGCTGGATCATGATTGGGACCTATCAATGTTTCCAACAGACTAAAACTGAAACGATCGATACTGGCCGTGACTTTATATTAATCTGTGTTCCCAATTTTATAAAAAAATATGCTATTAATATAATAATAAAATAGTTTTTAGCGATTTTTTTTTAAAATTCGCTAATGAGGAGATCTGTGTTTATATATATATATATATATATATATATATATATATATATATATATATATATATATATATATATATATATATATATATATATATATATATATCCGACCGATAACTCTAAAAATAATAAACCGATCTTGATCAAATTTGGTGAGTACCTTCCTTTTGCAAGTGGCTTGGATACGTTCGTTAGCCAGGAAAATCGGACCAGGTTTTCCCGGAAAATTTTGTGTTTTCTTTCTAAAAAAATTCATATCTCCGTAAATAACAAAGCAAGGGCAACCAAATTTGGCACGCGTGTTTGTATTATATAGACTGAACTCTGTACCAAAATTTGGGTCCCTAGCTTTAAAGGAAGTTATGGGCAGTTAAAGAAACAAATTTTGGAGTTTTCCTCAAAACACCCAATTCATCACAACACTTTTTATTTATTTAAACAACACACCACAAGGGCTTACAGCCTAAATACCATCGTACCGTGGGTGTCGACAAGGAGGAAAGAGGCAACATGTTAATTCTGGACTTAAAGGTTTGGAGGTTCGGGAGAGAAGGAAAAACATGTGCCGGCAAGGAATTCCACAACTTGGAAGTCCTCGGGACAAAAGAGCGGACATAACAAGATGTTCTATGTCTGGTGACCTGGACAGTAAAATGGCGCATTCGCTCTGTTCCCCTGGTAGATGTCTTGAGGGCAGCAGTGCCCGTGCAGATATCTATAAATGAGAGAGAGAGGTCACCAACGTAACGTCGGTGGGCAAGGGATGGCAGCCTTTGGGTGAGGGTAGGGTCACCGACGAGACGTATAGCTCTCTTCTGAATGGAGTCCAGGATAGCGAGTGTAGAAGCGGCAGCGGCACCCCAGATGTGGGAGCAGTATTCGAGGTTTGGCCTTATTTGTGAAGTATATAAGGTATAGAGATTAACTGGTGAAAAGTATTTGCGAGCCCGGAAGAGGAAACCTAATTTCCTGGCAGCCGTTTCTGCAATTAATGTGACATGTTGGTGCCAATTGAGATTTCGATCCACAGAAATGCCAACAAGTGAAAACGACTTTGAATAACTTGGTTGTTCATTGTGATGGGTCTAGGGCTGGTGTATCTCTTATGAGATATAAATTAAGACTGAGATTTGGTGGAGTTGAATTGTACAAAATTTCTACTTCCCCAGTCTAATATTTTTTGGAGATCCACAGAGACAGAACCCTCCATGAGTCTGCGATCCTCATCTAATTGGGGTAAAGAGACAGGCTTAGAATATTGTATATTGTATACTTGACTGAGGGTGCTGTCGTCCGCGTAACTGTGAACTGGGTTGGATGTGTTAAAGAAGAGGTCATTAATGTGGAGAAGAAACAAAGTAGGGGCTAAAGCTGAACCTTGAGGGACTCCTGCATCAATTGGATACATTTTAGAGGCATGGCCATCCACGACAACAGAAATGCTCCGGTTGAAGAGGAAATTTGCTGTTCAGGTATAGAGTTTTGGTGGTAGGCCAGAGGCTGGAAGTTTATTAAGCAGCGCTGCTTGCCAGACCTGATCGAATGCTTTGGATATGTCTAGAGCGACAATCTGGGATTCACCGTGTAGTTCCATAGACTTGCTCCAAGAATGAGTGACAAAGTAAAGGAGGTCGGCAGTTGATCTGCGCTGGTGTAATCCATACTGCCTGTCCTGGATTAGACTGTGTTTTTCAAGAAATTTTAGTTTTTTGGTGTTTATATACGTTTCCATCACTTTAGAGACGACTGAAAGGACAGAAATAGACCTGTAGTTGCTAGGAAGCGCTGTGGATCCTTTCTCGGGGACGGGTTTTCCAATTACTAGGGAATATGCCTCTATTGTAAGATGTCTGAAACAGGCGAGTCAGGACAGTAGCAAGTTCTGGTGCCCATTTTTTTGAGAACAATTCCTGGGATCTCGTCAAGGCCAGAGGCTTTCCTGGTATTAAGAGAAGAGAGCAAGTTAGTGATTAGTAATTTCAGTGTTGTGTACATCTATGAAAGGTAAAGAAGCGTTGTTTTTTATGTCCATGGTAAATTGGATTTGGGTGTTAAAACTATTTAAGTAAGAAATTCGTCCCAAAGTTCTTTACTGTGTGGCCATATAGCGAAAACGATGTCACCGTACCTTAACCAACAAGTCGGTTTAGGTTTGGATGTTCTATCGGATGTTCTATCTAAATGTTCTATGGCTTAGCGCAGGAGAGAATGGTGAACCTATTACAGGCACTTTGAATTTGTTTGCATAATTTGCTTTGAAAAAGGAAGTAAGTATTGACATATAATGTTATAGAAGGGCTACGGTATCTGGTGGAACATTGTGTTTATTTGTGAGAATGCCGAGTATTTTAGAGAGAGGTATCTTGGTGGATAAAGAGACGATGTCGATAAAACAATTTAATTGTGGCCGTAAATTGGTTCTAGAGGTCCTAATTTGCGCTCTCTCGAAGTAAATCGCAAATATCTCCTCATTACCAAAACTTTTCTAAAAAAACTTTGCTCAAAACGATAAAAAATAAAAACTGGCAACAGTGATATATCAGTTTCAGAACACTGCGTGTGGGGAAGATGTTCTTTTCTGAAAATCATGGTTCCTGCTTTTATTTACGTCACAAAGTGTTATTTATGACGACAATTAATTACATTCAAAGGATTTTAGGCAACATCAACTTTTGTGTAATGAAAATGGATAAAAATCTTAAGCACGGAAAAGATCTATATTTCACTGGTGTATTAAAAAGATTTATTGCCTTCAAAACATATTTTACAGTGCAGAGTCTCACCCTTTATTTTCTATACTTAGTGAGAGACCCGTGAAAAACCCGGCAGATAGCTACCCATACAATGAGGGCAGGGCGGTGGCATTTTCATTTATTACGTATAAAAAGCATTAATGAATTAACTTTTTCTTTGGGCTGATTCATTTTTTATTAAACAATTACAACAGAACTCGTGTTTTACAATGTCCATTTTTTATTATGATTAATTTATTGTGGCATACTAGTGACCTAAGCAGGAAAAATAAATAAAAATTGTATTAAACAAAAAGTTACTATTGTAACCAATATGATGAGTTATCACAAGTTCCACGCCATCAACCTGTAGCTTTTGAAATATAAGACCGCTAGTTCGAATCTTGAAGGTGCAGCTCATAAATTACAGGTTTAAAACTTTAGTTGTGGACTTGTTGCATTTATTTGTACACATGTTTTATATTGATATGTAGATGCCACAATGTTATTTAGTTTGAAATAAACGCTATTATTAGATTATTATTATCATTATTATTATTATATTATCTAAAAATACTTAGCCTACAATAGAAAACGCAATAATATTTTTATAAACTAAATTTTATTTATACACTATACCAACATATTGGCCTACAGATCCAAACAAAATTCCCGACTTATTAGACTTCTTTGTAGTCAATGGGTTATCACAAAACTATCTAGAAGCACAATCTTGTCTGGATCTATCATCTGATCACACGCCAGTCGTGGCAACGGTAAGTGCCACAATTATAAGAAAGAAAGCAAAACCAAGCATACACAACAAAACACAAACTGGAATATCTTTAGAGAATACATCAACGACAAACTCCAACCACAAATAATTATAAAAACACCAGAAGAATTGGAAGAAGCAACAAATCACCTAATATCAACGATATAACATGCTGCATGGTATGCCACACCTATCGTAGAGGATGAGGTCAAGGACTTAGGTAGCATTCCAATGCAGGTGACCGAACTGATTTCAGAAAAACGAAGAGCTAGGGCTATATGGCATCAAACTCATCACCCGGTAGACAAAACACGCTACAACAATATTGCTAACAAACTGAAGCGTAAATTACAAAATACTAGAAATGAAACATTCCGTTATTATAAACAAAACTTAAATGTCCAAGATCACTCCATATGGAAAGCCACGAGAAGCTATAAAATCATATGCCACCCATTCGGGAAACTGGAGGCACCTGGTCAAGGTCAGACAATGAGAAAGCCGAATTGTTTAGCCAACATTTATCAGAAGTCTTCCAACCTTACTCAGATGAACCTGATTCAGAAATAGAGGAATATCTTGACATACCGCTACAGCTGTCTCCTCCAATCCGTAAATTTGAAGTTAGAGAGGCCAAGGAACAAATAAAGAGGCTAAACAAACGTAAAGCACCCGGACTAGATTTTATTACTGGCACGGTACTGAACGAACTACCAGAGCAAGGGCTCAAATTTATAACTATAATTTCCCTTTTAACTTTTAGTGAATTTTCGTAGAAAAAAGTCACTAATGGGGAGATCCCGACTTTTGAATTTTGACAAATTTTTTGTTTGCAAATGAGCGCGAACTAGGACCCCAGAACCCATATCCGGAGTCCGTTTTTTTAAACATAAACATACACTTAAACATAAGGCGTGATCTAAGATAGAAGCAGTCGTTGAATGTGTTTCAAGTGATAGTTCCATTAATTTTTAATTACATAATTGTTAATATAAAATATCCCGGGGCATGAAGCTGACGTCAAGTATCATGTAAACAAACCGTTAGTTCACGTTTCCTTAGATAGCTCATTGGTGGCGTGTTTCTCTTCTACGCAGAAGGTTTCGAGATCGATTCCCGCACGGTGAATGGATGTTGTTTGTTTTATTTTGACATTTGGAGAAACAACAGTGTACACATTTCATACGTTTTGAACACGATCTCATTTTGGTTTGAAACGCCTGAATAACTTTGTCACCTTTGAGTCTGAAATTAAAATTTTTAGCAGACATTTTTTGATTGTTGATATTGAAACAACCGATTTAATTAGGTTGACTAAAATGAAGTCATTCAGGCGATTAACAAGAAAATAACTGCTACGTTTATAATTTTGCAGATACTGTACTTTTCCAAATATGAATTAAGTTTCCTTCTGGAAAGCTTTTGTAACTTTAATGAAATTTGTAATACAGTTTTCTTTTAAAGAGACTTACACTATCTATAGATATAGCAAACTTTAATTTTCTAGCTTCATAGAAAATTGAGTTTTGGGCATTTTTCTCAAATGGGGTTAGAAAACAAGATTTTTTGATAATAGAGGGATATCGATGATAACACTTTCGAAAGAATTTTTCAAATGTGCGCGTACTAGAACCTCTCATATCGATCTTCAAGGTCTGTGTAAGTTTGAAGTATTAATTTCAGTAATATGGTGTATAATAATAATGCACAATTCTTATGAAAATTCGCTACTATAACGCACTTGCTGTGACCCGATTTTTTAAAATTAATATGCACACTAATTGAGATATTGAATATGGCTATTACGCCCACACTGTATAGCTGACAATTAATATCATGTAACCTTGAACACATTTAGTGTAGGGCAAGCTCCATATCTGCTGAGATGGCTCAGGAGTCCTTGCTGTTGTTAGTTATATCACCTGTCATCTGTAATTATATAGAGTGATGTATCTTTGTGTGTAAACCATAGTTAACCAACGCTTTCACATGTGTCTCTTTAACCTTCCTCTCTGCACACTACATACAACCACACAGAGACGATAGCGAAAAGCCTTTTAAGTTGTCCCTCAGATCCGATATGTGTACCTCACTGTGTATTCTACTACACCGTCTCCAGGGTTAATCGATCAAAATGTTGTCAAAATAAACGTGGATATGATTTATGAAAAGTGCCGTTTCCGAAAATTACCATATGGCGTTTTAGTGAATTTTCTTAAAAAAAAATTCACTAATGAGGAGATCCCGACTTTTGAATTTTGAAAAAATTTCTTCAAATGAGCGCTAATTAGGCCACCTAGAACACATATCCGGGGTCAGTTTCGATTTTTATATGTTTATATATATATATATATATATATATATATATATATATATATATATATATATATATATATATATATATATATATATATATATATATATATATATATATATATATATATATATATATATGTATCACACTGATAACTCAAAAAATAATGGGCCGATTTTGACAAAATTTGGTGAATACCTTCCTTTTGTAAGTGGCTTGGATAAGTTCGTTAGCCAGGAAAATCGGCCGAGGTTTTCCCGGAAAATTTTGTGTTTTCTTTAAAAAATATATTCATATCTCCGGAAATAACAAGGTAAGGGCAACCAAATTTGGTACATCGTTTTATGTCACTATAGGTAAATTACCTACCAAAATTTAGCGCTGTAGGTCAAAAGACAAAAAAGTTATGGGCATTTAAAGATACATAAATTGGGGTTATCCTCAAAACGTCAAAGTGACAGTTTAAAACATCAAAATTCGAATTATTTAGGCAAAGAACTTGAATCTAATACGGGCTATGGAAAGAAAATGTCTCAAGAATAATGTTTTACAAACCCAGAAGTCTTAGTTTCAACCGTCATTGTCCTTTATTTTACTAAAATGTTTCCAGAAAATTCATTTCAAATAGACCCTTTCTCTGATGCTTGGCAGTCGTCTTAGCTATAGAATTTATCGTTTAATGGTGTATAATTTTTGTCGAATTTTCGTAAAAAATCAATAAAGCTCAATATATCCGTTATTATACAAGATATGAAAAAAATTTGTATATATTAATTATAGGGTGGCTTGAGATACATCTTCAAAAATTTTTTTACAATCACAGGGTGGCCCATAAGTCGTTGGTGATACAAATTTTCTTTTTTGTTTAATCAAACACGCCTTATGTTATTGCATTTTTGCATTTTCCATCGAAATGTAATGCATGTTTGTAAGAAAGGAAATTCTGGATGCAGCAAGTGCGTGATGGTAGCGAATTTTTATCAAATGCTTCATATTTGAATAGCCCAATTTGCTATTAACCTATAAGGTTGACCAAGAAACAAGTTTTTCCGGGAACACTTTAAGTTTACTTTTGGAAATTTTTGTACATTTTCACACAATAAAGTTATTTTTATGAAACTTGGCACATTGTTTTTACTATATAGGTTATACAGGTAACCAAAATTGATGCCTGCTTTCTTAAAAAGAAAACACACATATTTACAATAAAAACATTTTTATGAAAATTCACTACCATAACGTCCAGAGTTCTTATAGTCTGTGTCGTATCTTTGGCACCCTGTTATGAGGAAATAGTGTCTTTAGTGAACTTTCGTTTAGAAAAAAATTGCTGGAGTAATTAAGAATATATATATATATATATATATATATATATATATATATATATATATATATATATATATATATATATATATATATATATATAATTTCTGAAGAAATTTTTTCAAAAGCTTTTCATCGTGACCTTTCTAATAGCCATTTTTTTTAAAATGAAAATTCGCTAAAAGAGAAAAAATTTCTTCAGAAATTATATATATATATATATATATATATATATATATATATATATATATATATACATATATAATTTCTGAAGAAATTTTTTCAAAAGCTTTTCATCGTGACCTTTCTAATAGCGATTTTTAAAAAATGAAAATTCGCTAAAAGAGAATACGGCATGCATGGAAGAACAGAACTCATTATATAAGAGGGTATCTAAATCTATGCCCTATTCACCTATAGTAAATATTGTAAGAAAAAATGTAAACAAAGTAGGAAATGTATATTATTATTACTATTATTATTATTATTATTATTATTATTATTATTATTATTATTATTATTATTATTATTATTATTATTATTATTATTATTATTATTATTATTATTATTATTATATCCTTTTAAAATCAAATAACATGTTATTACTCTTGGACCTTGACTTTCTACTATTGATTTTAGCGCATCTCTGTCGCCCACAAACAATTCGCTGATGATCGAGTATTGAATTGTTGATGAATTGAATTGTTTTAAATTATGTAAAGCCCTGCTCTTCCTCATCAATATTCACTAACACTGTCACTGAATGTTATTCAATTTTCCTGCTGCTAAAGCAATTCAGTGTCACTGTTCACCAAATTGACTATCGCCTTTCAACTTCCCCTCGTTTATAATGTACATTTATTGTCTAAATGATATGATCAAAGAAACATTTTTTTTTCGCAGAATTGCTAACCAGGCAATGTTTAAATGTCACACATTTTTTCCTCCTGAGGATACCAAAGGGGACACAAGACTAATTTTTTTAACGTCGACATTTCTCCGCGACATGGCCAATCACCGATATGCCAGGGAGCAGTTTCACCTCACCATTCTGCAAATTTTGCCAAACCCCTGCCTTTCTGTAAGGAAGGTAGAGATCCTTAACGTGCCCAACATCGCATCGACACGAGACCGATGGCTTTACGCCCCCTCGGATGGGCGGAACGTGCAGACATTCAACTTGCTCAAATACAATGCCAGAACCTCGGTTGATGTTAATGTTACAGTATGTACTGAAAAAGTGAAAGAAGAAGCCTGGGATCGAATCTAGTACCCTTCGGTTCAGTGGCACACGTTCTTACCACTGAACCACCTAGGCTCTGACTGAAGTCATTTGTATGTATGTATGATAACTACGATTTATAAAATGTATCATGCATCAAGGGCCCGAAGAATATCAAAACATTTAAATTGAGTTTTTCTCCATAAATGTCTAGAAGTATTTATATTGGATAAGATTTCCTCCATGGTTTTCATACATAAATACATAATTGCGTAAATTTTAAGCGAATTTTCATTAAGAAAAATTCACCAATAGAGAGGTCACGATGAACAGTTTTTGAAAAATTTTTTTCAGATGAGCGCGAATTTGGGTCCCTAGAACCCAAAACCAAGGTCCGTTAAAAGTTTTTATATGTTTATATATATATATATATATATATATATATATATATATATATATATATATATATATATATATATATATATATATATATATATACATATGTATTCGAGCGATAACTTAAAAAATACTCAACTGATTTGAACGACACTTGGCACGTATCGTCAAGACGAGTTCGTGTAATGGACATTTTTTTCCCAAAAATATACTAAAATATTTTTGAAAACGCAATATTTTTGTAAGTATCGGAGTAACTGGAATGAGACTCTACATGTGGCTAGAAATGGTGTAAATAAACCTATGTTGTGAATTTTAAGTAGTTTGATTCACAATATTTGGAGTTTTTTCCAAATTAAGAATAAAATCTGAAAAACATGCGTCGAAACGACTTAGTGGTTAAAGTCCAATGCCCGACAGAGTAGTTAACCGGCTCTTGTAGATTGATTCATACAACAGGTATAATCCATATATCTACGGTAACAAAACAAAATAAATAGCTGGCATAAAACATACTACCCGAACCAACAATCGTGAATTCTCGGCCACAAATATTGCAAATGACATGAAATTAAATATTTGCCACGTGATTGTTATTTAACTGGGAGATTCAATCAATTTTTAAAATACACTATATTTGTAGCTTGATGAACGGCCCAAATACAGTTTTAGCACAGCATAGATATATTATGATGTGGTTTTAGACTGAACGTGTAGCATAATATAGTAGAACCGGCTCCCGTAGATTCATTCATACAACAGGTATAAACCATATATCTACAGTAACAAAACAAAATAAATAACCGGCATAAAACATACTACCCGAACCAACAATCGTGAAATCTCGGCCACAAATATTACAAATGACATGAAATTAAATATTTGCCACGTGATTGTTATTTAACTGGGAAGTTCAAACAACTGTTAAAATACACCATATTTGTAGAGTGATGAACGGCCCAAATACAGTTTTAGCACAGCATAGATATATTATGGTGTGGTTTTAGACTGAAAGTGTAGCATAATATGGTAGAAGTGTAAACAAAATCAAGTCAAGTCTCTATAAAAATGACTCTAAAATGGTTCCTGTTATCTTTGAACCTAAAAATAAGACGTCATATAAGACCAAAACAGTTGTTGAGAGGCTTTCAATGGCAATTCAACTAATTCTGTAATTAATTGTTGCATATACTTTTAATATAATATCTCGGGCACGAAGCTTTTGCATACAGACTTGGAGAATACTTCTCTAAATTCACTGTTGGTTTTTAGTGGTGAAGGACGTAGCCAGCGCGTAAGCTAACTGGAGCAAGTGGCCCTTTGAATTCTGGAAGTTCTAGGACGTTCTTCAATGTCTAGAACTTCCAGAATTCGAAGGGCCACTTGCTCCAGTTAGCTCACGCGCTGGCTACGTCCTTCACCACTAAAAACCAATAGTGAAGCCAGAGAAGTATTATCCAAGTCTGTATGCAGTATGGACATGTTTCACCAAGTAAGGGCAACAACAATCAATGAATTCACGAAGCTTCTGTCAATTATCATGTAAACAAAACGTTAGTTAACGTATCCTTAGATAGCTCAGTGGTAGTGTGTTTGACTTGTACGCAAAAGGTTACGTGATCGATTCCAGCTCGATGATTGTATGGTTTTTTGTTTTATTTTGACATTCGGAGAAACAATAATGCACAGATTTCATACGTTTTGAACAAGATCTCATTTTTGTTCCAAACGCCTAAATAACTTTGTCACCTTTGAGTCTGAAATTATAATTTTCTGCAGACATTTTATTATTGTTGATATTGAAAAAACCGGTTTAATTAGGTTGACTAAAACGAAACTATTTTGGCGATTAACAAAAAAAAAACTGCTAGGTTTATAGTTTGGCAGATAACCTTTCTAAACATGAATTAAGTTTCCTTCTGGAAATGTTTTGTAACTGTACTGAAATTTGTAATACATGCTGGTTTTAAAGAGATTTACATTATCCATAGATACAGCAAGATTAATTTTTTTAGCTTCATAGAAAATTGAGTTTTCGGCATTTTTCGCAAAAGGAGTTACACAAGATTTTTTTGATAATAGAGAGATATCGATAGTAACACTTTCGAAAGAATTCTTCAAATGTACGCGTACTAGGACCTCTAAAATCGATCTTCAAGGTCTGTGTAAGTTTAAAGTAGTAATTTAAGGAATATGTCGTATAAGAATAGTGTACAATTCTTATGAAAATTCACTACTAAGAGAAGTGACGCATTTGCTGCGTCCCGAAATTTTTATATCTTATAATGATATTTAATTTTTCGCAACAGAAACAAATAAGTGCGATGATACCAAACATTAGAGCCATAGTCAACTATTCTTTCTCTATACACAACTCCGACATACGATAATAGACAAACTCATAGATTAACATTCTTTAGTTTCTCTATGGGCAAACTATTTTTTTTTTTCTAATAAATGCTTTCAAAGTTTTTTTCCTCCACGTAGAGATCTAAATTGCTGATGAAAACCCAAAACGTCCCCGGAAAAACTGGTCTGAGTTTCCTTGCTAACGAACTTATCCAAGCGATTTGCAGGATAGTAGAAAATTTCATTATATACAATCATGTATATATATATATATATATATATATATATATATATATATATATATATATATATATATATATATATATATATATATATATATATAATTGAAGCTTAGCGCGAATATGGGTTCTACAGGTTCTAGTTCGCACTCAATTTGAGATTTTTTTTCAAAATTTAAAAGTCGCGGTCTTCTCGAAAACGATTTTTTTACGAAAATTCGCCACAAGCCACTTTCATGATAACCTAGTTTCTAGCACGTGCAGATGCCATTGCTTGTCACTCATCTTACTATAAGTAGGTATATTCATCTTATTCTAATTTTTTATACTTCATGAGAAGCGTTGGCATTTTTGCGACGAAGCAAGATTGTATTCTATCCGCGTCTTCTATGTATGTGTCATGGGACACTCCGGTGAATATCAGATTACCAGAGCAAAAATTCCAGGTGGCGAAGTGTTTTCTCGTTATCAGGACGAATAAAGGGAACAGACAATTTCTCGGATGTCTGGTCCAGTCAAGATCGCCATGAATATAACCCTTAATCCCAAAACAGGATTCTCTACGGCCTCGAGCCGTACACTTGCTCAGACAAATTCAATTTGTCGATATCCTTCTATCTGTTGGTATGCGAATTTGCTATAACTGTAGACAAGGATTCTGTATTATCTCGATATCACCGAAAGTGACATCTCCATTGATGCAATATGACAAGCCCAAGATAAATCTTATATTTGCATAATATACTGATCAAGCTCCGGCTTCAGATATGATTATTATTAGTCATTATACAGATTTATGTCCAGTTTCACAAAGCTTGATTAAATATTTAACGGCCGGTTAGTTAATCAAGGCATAATACAACCAATCACAGCTTCAAAATATTTAGTTGTCATGGCAATAACCCGAATCACAACGTGTGATTGGTTGTCTTAATATTTGGTTAACTAACCGTCCGTGTAGTGAAAATAATAAATATGTATATTCTTAAACAATAAATATGAAAAATTGGGAAAAACATGCCACTTAATTTTGAAATCGGTCCATTTAAAGTCATTTTAGTAAATTTTCTTCAAAAATTCACTAATGAGGAGATCCCGACTTTTGAATTTTGAAAAATTTCTTTAAATGAGCGCGAACTAGGAGTCCTAGAATCCATTTAACATGGCCAGTTTCAATTTTTATATGTTATATATATATATATATATATATATATATATATATATATATATATATATATATATATATATATATATATATATATATATATATATATATCTGTGTGTGTATCACATCTCAAAAAATAATGGGCCGATTTGGATCGAATTTAGTGAGTACTTTCCTTTTCCAAGTGGCTTGGATAAGCTCGTTAGCCAGGAAAATCGGCCCAGGTTTTCCCGGAAAATGTGTTTTCTTTCGGAAAAAATGTATATCTCCGGGAATAACAAAGTAAGGGCAACCAAATTTGGTACGCGTGTTTGCATTATAAAGAGTGAACCGTGTACCAAAAGTTAGATCTGAAAAAATCTAAAAAAGTTATGGTCAGTTAAAGAAAACAAATAGGGAGTTTTCCTCAAAACGTCAAAGTCACGATCTGAAACGTCAAAATTCGCAACATTAGACAAAGCACCTGAAACAAAGACGGATTATGTCAAGAAAATGTCGCAAGAAGAGTGTTCTGCAAACCCTTAAGTTTCGTCTTCAACGGTCATTGTCCTTCATTTTGATAAAATATTTACAGAAAATTCATTTCAAATAGACCATTTCTCTGATGCTTTCGCTGTAGGTTTAGTTAAGTTGATGGTTTGGCTGTAGGTTTAGTTAAGTTTAACGCTGTATAATTTTTAGCTAATTTTCGTAGAAAAAATTTGTTAATGAGGATACCGCGGCATTTGAATTTATAAAAAAATTTCTTCAAATGAGCGCAAACTAGGCATCATAGAGTCCATATCCGGGTTTACTTTCAGTTTATCTGTTTACATATATACAGGATGACGTATTTCTACGGTAAAGCTCAATATAATTGTTATTATACAAGATACGAGAAAAAATTGTATACCTTAATTATAGGGTGTCTTAAGCTGCATCTTATAAAAATATTATGACAATCGCAGGTGGTCCATAAGTTGTTGGTCATCGCTACAATTGTTTTTTTCGAACACCGTCATATTATTTCATTTTTGCATTGTTTTTTTCGAAATATGCAGGTTTGTAAGAAAAAAATCGAGACGCAGTAGGTGCGTTTTCGTAACGAATGTTCATTAATTCCTTCAAATTTTAATAACTCAATTTGCTATTAACCTAAGGTTTGTTCGCTAGGAAACCAACATTTTAAGTTTATTTTCGGAAAATTTTTGTACAGTTTCAAACAATTTTGTAAGAGTAATTTTGATAAAAAATAGCACATTGTTTCTACTATATAGGTTACCTATACCAGTAACCAGATTGATGTCTGCTCGCATTAGAGAGACATATTTTCCATTAAAACATTTTATGAAAATTCACTTCCATAACGCATTTGCTGCGTCCAGACTTTTTGACATCTGGTAAATCAGTCACACGAATCATCAAATATGAACTATTCCACGGTAAGAGGAGCGTGCGTAACTTTTTAAACATTTTCTAAATATCTATCCAGTGTTGTATGCTTTGATTACATTACTAGTTTAATATTGTCAATAACAATAAGGCATTGTTATAACTTGGAGTAATATGTGGAGTAATAAAAAACAAATAACAAAGTTTTACAACCTGAGGATGATACTTGTCAGGGGAATATGTCAGGTATGGCATATTGAGGATTTTTAAGAAAGACGAAACCGGTCTGTCTCTCTTACTTTACATCTTACAGCAAGTCCCGACAGGACCGAAGTGACGGTGGCTAGCGAGAAATGTAATTCAATGCCCGTCAAGGTATTAGCCAGGGGATTAGTTGTTTCCGCTCGCTAGTTTTCTTCCCACGTCCTCCTTCTTGCTTAACTATGTGTACGTGGAAGCTGGTGTGGTAGCCTATAACTGTCACACCAACAGAGATTGCGCTTTGCTCTATTCTCCATTTTTTTCTCCCTCAGGGTTCGTCCGAGTCTTTGCTGCCCCGATAGCACCGCAGCCTTTGGCTTATTGTGCATGCCCTTTGTCTTTTCTACTCCACCCATTCCAAAACTGTGCCTTAAACTGGTCTGCACAGCAATTGGTAGGCTGAAGTTTTATATTCTCTGTCTCCGTTCTAGACTGACCGTAGATCAGTTGTCTTTTGCGGTCCAGAGCTTTACACTCTTACACGATGTGCTGGGCTGATTCCTCCCCCTCGCCGCAGAGTCTGCATGCCAGGTCCTCCTCGAACAGCCCCATTTTATGCAGGTGTTTCTTGACGGCCATGTGTTCCGTCAAGAGACCTGTTGTTTTTCTGAGCTGTCCTCTGCTAAGATTTAGCAGCTCAACAGTTCTCTTTGAACTAGGCGCCTCAATTACTGACTTCCCATGTCTGAGCCCAGGACAGTCTGCCCAGTACACCTTGTCTTCGTTTCTGACCCAGGACTCAGTGGCTCCCCTGGCAGTACTCTTTGTCATGCCCAGAACCGGTTCTGGTCCCATAAATGTTCTGCTGGCCCTCTCTTCGCAAGACTGTCAGCTTTTTAATTGCCTTTGGGCCCCGAGTGACACGGCACCCAGATGAGGTTGACCACATTCTGCCCAGCCAGGTCGCTCGTCTCGTCTCGGCACTCACTCACCAGCCAAGAATTTACCCGTGGGCTACTTAGAACCTTAAGGGCTGCCTGGCTGTCTGTGGCTATCAGGCTCTGAGGATCCGCTTGTTGGTGTAGCCCCTCCTATTGTTCTCCCGCAAACAGTGTAGGAGGGCGTACATTTCGGCCTGAAAGACCGTTTTGCTTCTTCATTGCCTTTGATCCCCGAGTGACCCGGCACCCAGATGAGGGTGACCTCATTCTGCCCAGCCAGGTCGTTCGTCTCGTCACGGCATGCACTTACCAGCCTGGAATGTACCCTGTATATTGTTGGTTAGATCGACGTAGAACCAAATTTCCTATAAAATGTTGATGAGTTTTCTTATACCTAACGTAAACTTTTTTGAGGAAGCAATATTACACACGCTGTTCCATTTAAAATTCTTGACTTATTCTAGTTTAACTTTATGAAAAATTACAGCTTATTTGTGAACACCTATAATAGCTTTTTAAATTCTGGCAAAAAAAATGTCAAAATTCAAGTCGCCATATTTTTAATAACAATCGAATTTTTTTGACAAAAACTCCCTAAAATATGCGGAAAGGTCTATGAAAAAGCCCAACTTTTTTGTAGCTTAACCTAAGCTTAACCTCTTCTGACATAACTGAATGAACAGAAAAGGCGTGCATGCAAAAGATTTTCTTCTGATGTGCATAATACGCTCGAAACGTAGCTTTATTGAATAAATTTAAGAAACGTTCGCGGCGATGAATATAAGATTTTACTGAATGAGCACACAGTGAGTTTGCAGAAACCAAATTGTGCGCTCGGCGAGCCTAAATTGCATTAGGCGCTTTAAAGCGATTCAGTCCAGCGCTGCGACGTGCACACACATAACTGTAAGAACACCAAATAATGACATTTGCAATATTTGATTTTTCAAGAAGAGCACACCAGCAAAGAACGGAATTTCCTGTGGAAAGTTTGTCAGGGCTGGCGGTAATTTTATTTGTGGGCGACGAATGCGAGAGTCACAGTGAGGAAAGTCCCCGGGGAAGCTGACGCGAATTCATCAATCAGATTTGATTCAGGCAAGGAAAGGGATTCTCTAACCGGATTTGGGACTTGTGAATACCTACCAAACTGACCACCTTCTTTCCACACATACTTCTGCCTCTGAATCGATAAAAGCAATAAAACTTGGTCGACCGCAGAACCTTTTAGGGGTCAATGCCGGAACCGTTACACAAAAATAGCGGCCTGGCAAATTGTTAGCATATGAAATATATCCGAACGGTTTGACTGCGGTCTCGTCAGTACACCTTGTGTTAGAATCCTGACCGCAAGAAGTGGGATCTCGACAAGATACAATTTACGCTACAAAAAATTGACCCTGAATTGGTGGTAGGCTATTTTAGCGTGGACACTTAAAACTATAATTACCTGATATTTCTCTGACACTTTACTAGATTTAAGAACAAATAAATTACCAGAAATGATTTACTTAGCTATTTATGTTAGTTTTTAGGTAGGGAAATTGCAAAATCTTTCCTCATCACCAAATAATTTTAATCATCATTTTACAAATATTGCAGAAGACGTTATCAGTAAGATACCACTATGTGAAAACTGAAGCACAGCTATGGGCAATCCATTATCGCCTTTTATTGCAGATTTGTTTATGAGTAGATTTGAGACGGATTTAAAAAATAAAATGGGTATTTCCCTAGAGTTTGGTTTCGTTATGTCGATGATATTTTTGCAGTCAAAATACACGTCAGGTAGAAGAATTGACCGAAAAACTAAATAGTCAATTTGATTCAATAAAATTTACCCACGAAATAGAAATCAACAATAAATTTTCGTTCCTAGCTTTACTAGTTATTAAAAAAAATGGCTCGCTTGAATTCGATGTCTATAGGAAGGAAACGGCTACCATTAGTTATATTCCTAATGACTCACATCATACGTTTGCACAAAAAACGGCTAGTTTAAATTTCTTAGTAAATAGATTGATCAAATTTCCGTTGAGTAAAAATAGATTTAATACAGAATTAAAATACATAAAAAATGTGGCGAGATATAACGGTTACTCGGATGGTTTAATACACAAATTAGTTAACAAACACAGAACAAAGAAGGTGATATCTGAATGTACGACATTTAAGAATGATGAAATCGAGAAAAAAATTTGTGTGTTTACCCTATGAACCACGAATCACAAAGGGTTTGGAAAGTATTTTTAAGAAAGCCGATTTACATCTGACGTTTCCGACGAAAAGTAATTATAAAAATTTGTTGGGTAACACGAAAGAGAAAGACAAAGTCACTGAAATGTCCGGAATTTATGAGAGTAGTTGCAAAGATTGTGATCTTAAATACGTGGGCCAAACTAGGAGAAACATAGCCACCAGATTTCGTGAACATCTCGCACAGTTACGATATGGTACGGTGGACAAATCATGTGTGGCACAACATATATGGGATAATAACCACCACATTGACAAAGAAAATTTGAAACTTGTCAAAAATGTGACATCAAACTATTCTTGATTCATTAGAAAGTATTTTTATATTAAGGTCTATTAAGAACAAAACTTCATAAACCGTGCGGCACCTGTAATTTCAAGCCCTTAATTTTATCTTTGCATTTGACCGCTTGAATACTCCTAATTTGTCTGGTGGAATAATAAATTATTGTCAATAACACGACCGGTTTATACATATACTAATCTCTATGTTTGTCTTGATTTAAAGCCCTGTTCGGTTTTTTGTATCTATGTAGTCAATATAAATATTTTCACGTAGAATTAAAATCAATATAGTTATAATAAATATAATTTTTATGTAGTATTTTAGTTGAACTATTTATCCTTTGTTAGGGTTAACACGGTGAGACGGACATCTGGGTTTTAGTTTTCTATTTTTAAAAGAGATGAGTTGAGTTGTTGTTTATCTCACCAGATGTCTTTATCGGCATGAACCAATATCCACATAGTAAATTTCTAGATCGAAACGAAACGTGCTGATTCTTTAAATAACTCTGGTCCTTTTAAACCTATATTAGATAAGGGTCATAAATTTGTCAACCAAAGGAGATTAAAGCAGGTGTCCGGCCTGTTTCACTGCGCAATAAACAAACGATCGTTCTTGGACAACAACTTTACTTCGGTCTAGTTCGTTTACCTTGACGCGATATAAATATACGGGATCTAGTTTTTTATGTTAGAATTTTCTTCCTCTGAAGACGTTGACATTGTCAACGAAACGATCGCAAGGTCTCTGAAATATGTGTTGTGGTGATTTAAGTGTTCTCCAAGTGTACTTAGTAAGATACCAAATAGCAGAAAATTATATAAACATTATTTATCTCAGGTAAATATAAACAAATTTATTGATTTATTTACGTTTAGAGACCTAACCTTATATTCAAGTATTAAACATCGTTGCTATGGATTGAACATGAAAATATTAGAACGTATGAAATATACGATTATTGTTTCACTAACAAAACTTATAAATTGTTGCATATCAAACAATCTTTTTCCAAATTTAGTGAAACTGTCTAAAGTAATTCCGCTGTTAAAAGGGGCGATCCAAATTATCTTCCAAATTACCGACCAATTTTAATTACTCCACTCTTTACTAAAGTTCTTGAAGTTATTTTGTATGATCAAATTGTCGATTACCTAACAATCAATGATTTTTTATCTGACAAACCATTTGGGTTTTAAAGAAACAAATTAACAACTCTAGCAGTTGACAGTCTAATTAAGACAGTTGATGAAAGCTTGAAGAAGCGTGCTTATGCTTGCGCCCAACTTTTAGATGTTACGAAAGCTTTCAACTCCATTTCGCATAATATAATTATTATCAAGTTGGAGTTTTATGGGTGTGGTGTTGGCAGTTGCAGACTTCTAGCATCGTATCTATCTAATCGCACTTAGTATGTTAGTCTTGATAACATTAGTTCACAAACCTCTGGTTTGAGGTTTGGTGTGTCTCAAGGTTAGAGCTTGGGCCCCATACTCTTTTTCATTTAAATGAATGATCTTCACAGCGCCACTAAAGCATTAAAGTTAATGTTTTTGCGAATGATACAACATTCATCACCTCGCATTCAGATTTTAATATTCTAGAGACAAGTATTTACAATCCGCTGATGGTGACGGCGTTCTGATGAATCATAAATTCATATAGGATGACCACTGCAGATACGTTTCACAGAGGTCATCTAGGGGCCTCTTTTTTGCGCAGGTTTCGAGGCGTACTTTGTTAACTGCTTACTAGTATCACTTCTTATGCTATATTAATCTGCGGCCATTCTTCACGTTTTCGGTTTGCTTTTAGGATTCAAGGAAGAGCTATTTGGGTTATTGATGGTTTAGGTTCAGGTTCAGCTTTAGCTTCTACTTTGTTTCTTCTCGACATCAATGACCTCCTCTCTAGCACATCCGACCCAGTTCACAGTTACGCGGACGACAGCACCCTCCACTCAAATATATAATATTCTAAGCCTGTCTCTTTAGCCCAATTAGATGATGATCGCAAACTCATGGAGGGTTCTGTCTCCGTGGATCTTCAAAAAATATTAGACTGGAAATAGAAATCTTGTACAATTCAACCCCACCAAATCTTAGTCTTGCTTTCTTTCTCATAAGAGATACATCAGCCCTAGACCAATCACAATGAACAACCAAGTTGCTCAAAGTAATGAGTCCTTGGCATTTCTGTAGATCGAAATCTCAATTGGCACCAACATGTCACGTCAATTGCAGAAGCGGCTGCTAAGAAATTAGGTTTTCTCTTCCGGGCACGCAAATACTTTTCACCAGCTAATCTCTATACCTTATATACTTCACAAATAAGACCAAACTTCGAATACCGCTACCACACCTGGGGTGCAGCTGCCGCTTCTACTCTCGCTATCCTGGGCGCCATTCAGAAGAGAGCTATACGTCTCATCGGTGACCCTACCCTCACCCAAAGGCTGCCATCCCTTGCCCACCGACGTGCCGTTGGTGACCTGTCACTCTCTGTTATAGATATCTGCACATGCACTGCTCAGAGGAGCTTTCTTCCATAGTTCCTCCATCTGCTGCCCCCAACACATCTACTAGGGGAACAGAGCGAATGCACCCTTTTACTGTCCAGGTCACCAGACATAGAACATCTTGTTATGCCCGCTCTTTTGTCCCGCGGACTTCGAAGTTGTGGAATTCCTTGCCGGCACATGTTTTTCCTTCTCATCCAAACCTCCAAACCTTCAAGTCCAGAATTGACAAGTTGCCTCTTTCCTTCTTGTCGACACCCACGGTACGATAGTATTTAGGCTGTAAGCCCTCGTGGTGTGTTGTAGAAATTAAAAAAATGATACAGGGAATATTCTCGTCAAGCTTTTAGAGAACTAAAATTTTAAACTTTGCCATGTGTATATATACTTAACTCTATCTTTTATGTTGGAGCCAATGAAACAAGTTATAGTATACCACAAGAAGTGCATGGCTACCCTACCGCAAAAAATCCCAAGTTGAACATATGTGTGTGTGTGTTTTGTTTCTTTAACGTCGGCCTATTTCCGCTACTATGGCCAATCACCGACGCCAGGGAGCAGTTTCACCTAACTATCCTGGAAATTTTGCCAAACCCCTGCCTTTCTGTAAGGCGGGTAGGGATCTCTAACGTGCCCAACATCGCATGGACACGGTACCGACGGCTTTACGCCCCCTCCGAAGGGCGAAACGTGCAGACATTCAACTTGCTCAAATACAATGCCAGAACCTAGGTTGATGTTAATGTTACAGTTTGAAGTTGAACATATGTTATTTGCGCTTATGGTGTTGACTATTTTGAGGTTCAATTTTTTCAACAAGAATCAAATAAAGAAACTCGAACTGAAGCTTTTTAAATATATCTGTGAAGTCGCTATTGGTAGATAATTTTTATTTATTCATTTGAAGAATATTTTTAATATAATTTTTAAAACTCTTGCCCCATATGTTGTCTTTATGTAGATATTATTTTATTACTGTCCGTGATAAGTGCTTTTTTTGTTGTTGCTGTTAATATATTTTTTTAATTTTATAATGTTGGTTATATAAGATAGCTTTTATTTATTTGAGTTTCACCTTTTTGCGAATTTTTGTAGAACAAACTCGCTAATGAGGAGACTGCTACTTCATTTGAAAATTCTTCAAATGAGCGCGGACTGAGCTACGTGAAACACAGATCCGGCGTCACATTCAGACCTATCTATGGATTTCTGCTATTTAAAAATTTGGGGAAGGTCATGCAATTTCATTGAATTTCTAAGGCATTCGATCGGGTCTGGTATCAATAAACTTTTCACATACGGACTGCCTTTAAAACTATACCTGTGGATGTCTAGTTTTCTGAAGGAGCGCCTCTTGCGTGTGGTAGATGGTGTTTCATCAGTTGAATTAAAAATTAATGCGGGTGTTCCACAGCGTTCCGCTTTGGATCACGTACTTTTTCTTCTGCATATAGATTACCTGTTAACAACAAACAATCCTATCCAACTCTTCATAGCACGTTCGATTAGACCCATATCTGCATCTAGCTTTTTATCAATTAGAGTTGAAGTAGCAAACTCCCTAAATGATGACCTGACTAAAATTACCAGCTGGGGCTCTGTAAATCTGGTTATGTTTGATGCCTCAAAAGCATGGAATTGCTTCTTCTCTGGAAAGAGTGGCCTCCATGGGCTAGACTGTCAGATGGCTGGCAAATTACTGCGTAAAAATACACAGTATCTACATTGGGTGTAACTGTTGTAGAATATCTTTGCTGGACTTACATGTTTCCAATATGGCTAAAGGAGTAGCAAAGAAGCTTTTGTTTCGGGTTAAATGTCTGTTTTCATCACATTAGCTCTTGGCGCTGTATAAAGCACAGATACGTCCACAATTGGTTAGTCAGTCGGTTAGTTATTTGTCTATTAACATAGCTATCAAAAGTTACATCATTACAAATATAAATGCATAAACAGAGTACATTCGAAATTACTATAATACAATCATAATAATATCGTTCTCATGCATGCGGTGCTGCCCCAAAGACAACCTTGTCCCTCCTAGATTTTAGTCTAAAATGAGCTGTCCGCCTTATAAGAGATTCATCTGTCGCAGTCAATCTCACTTGACAACAGGAAAAATGTTGGGGTTCCCTGCCTCTTCTATTGATAGTACTATCGACATTTTTTCTCAGAAATTGTTAGTACCTCTGCTCACAACCTTTAATTAGCCAACCCGTTTTAGTCGAAACCCTTACGTTTTTAGTGTCAAAGTACCGACCTGTCGAGAGGTTAGTTACGAATCTTAGTTCTTTTCTAGAGCATCTAAGTTTTGGAATGCTCTCCCGGCAGACATATTTCCGAAGGCGTAATCTCCAACTATTCAAGAAGCGAGTAAACACCCATCTTCTAGCAATGAACAACCCAGTTATTCAAAGTAATGAGTCCTTTGCACTTGTTGGCATTTCTGTGGAGCGAAATCTTAATTGGCACCAACATGTCACATCAATTGCAGAAACGGCTGCTAAGAAATTAGGTTTCCTCTTCCGGGCTCGCAAATACTTTTCACCAGCTAATTTCTATACCTTATATACTTCACAAATGAGGCCAAACCTTGAATACTGCTCCCACATCTGGGGTGCAGCTGCCGCTTCTACACTCCTGGACTCCATTCAAAAGAGAGCTATACGACTCATCGGTGACCCTACCCTCACCCAAAGGCTGCCATCCCTTGCCCACCGACGCGCCGTTGGTGACCTCTCTCTCTTTTATAGATATCTGCACGGGCACTGCTCAGATGAGCTTTCCTCCATAGTTCCCCCACCTACTGCCCCCAACAGATCTACCAGGGGAACAGAGCGAATGCACCCTTTTACTGTCCAGGTCACCAGACATAGAACATCTTGTTACGCCCGCTCTTTTGTCCCGAGGACTTCCAAGTTGTGGAATTCCTTGCCGGCACATGTTTTTTCTTCTCCTCCGAATCTCCAAACCTTCAAGTCCAGAATTAACAAGTTGCCTCTTTTCTCCTTGTCAACACCCACGGTACGATAGTATTTAGGCTGTGAGCCCTCGTGGTGTGTTGTTGAAATTAAAAAAAAAAACAGCAATCAGGTTGATAATACCTTAGAGACACATAGGCTGAACTATGTCAGTAAAATATTGTTTGGTATTCATTAGTTATCGGTTAACTTTAATTCTATTCTTAGCAATTAGTATTTATTGCTTATTTAGGCAGTTTCTAATTTATAGCAAAAAAAACCTTAAATACTTCTTGAGCAACTAATACTAATTTATATTCAGTTAATTTGTAGTGTTTTCCATTCACCCCGTATAATATTTTTAATGCCTTGTCGCGACTCCAAATTACATAATCATACTTCTTTTGGGCTAAAAGCATTCTGAAAGGATAACGTTATTATCAGTCTTTCTATAATATTAATCCTGGAAGGTAACCTTCTTGTAGACGTTATGAATTTTTAAAACGTTGGAGAGAGCGATAAAAACCCTTCTCCTTGAGGGCAGTTTTACTGCGCGAGAGCTTTAATAAAGAAACCTCTCCAGCCGTGCACACTAATAAAGACCGCCGCTAGAGGGCATCCGCTCTACAAAATCGTGTTCCACTTCTTGCACTGAAAATAATCATAATATTACATATACTGTTTATTCCCTTAATACCGACACAAAGGATGCTTGCTGTTTGTTAAGATTGTGAAGAAACGTTATCTGCTAATCAAATACTAGAAAACTTGCAACCTCTAAATAAATAATTTATTTAATATCAATTTACAAAATACAAATAATATATATTGTAAAATGTTATTACCATAAACATTTTTTTACGATCAATTTTCAACTAAATGTGTGTATTCAGGGTGTTATCTTATCTCAGGCTCGCCGTTCCAAAGCTGTTTGAGGGTATGGTGTGTGACAGGATAACGGAAACATACAGATAGGTTATCACTCATGAGCAGCATGGGTTCTGTAGATGACGATCTGTCACCACCAACCTGATGCTGTACACAGAATTCATCCAGTATTGTTTGGAGAGGGGTACACAGGTGGACGCAGTGTACACGGACATCTCCAAGGCTTTTGATTGTGTGAATCATTCAGTTCTATGCTCCAAACTGTCCAGTTTCGGCTTGCGTGGGTCCTTCTACGCTTGGCTGTCTGATTATCCCAGGGGTCGAACACAGGTGGTAAAGTACAAATATTATCACTCAGATAAAATGAACGTTCCTTCGGGTTTACCAAAAGATAGCCACCTTGGTCCCTTTCTCTTCACGATCTTTATGAATGATGCCAGGAATACTTAAGAGCCTTCAGTGTCTCATGTTCGCCGATAGCTTCTCCTGCGAACGCAGCGCTGCTTCAACCGGATCTGGATCACTTTAGCACATGATGTAATTCCAGTGATCATGCACTCAATATGTGTATATGTAAAGTGATATCCTTTACCAGGAAAACTCGAGGGCTTATTTTCTCTCAGGTCTCCTCCGCGACTTTGCCGCCCGATAACACTGCAGCCTTTGGCTTATTGTGCATGCCCTTAGTCTTTTTACTCCACCCATTCCAAAATCACTGTGCCTTGAACTAGTCTGCACAGCGATTGGAAGGGTGAAGTTTTATATTGCTCTGTCTCGGGTCTAGACTGCCCCTATATCAGTTGTATTTTGCGGTCCAGAGCTTTACACTCGCACAAGATGTGCTGGGCTGATTCCACCCCTTCGCCGAAGAGTCTGCGTGCGAGGTCCCCCTTGAACCGCCCCATTTTATGCAGGTATTTCCTGACGGCCATGTGTCCCGTCAAGAGACCTGTTATGTTTCCGAGAAGTCCGCTGCTAAGATTTAGCAGCATCACAGCTCTCTTTGACTGGGTTCATCAATTACTGACTTCCCATGTCTGAGCCCTGGACAGTCTGCCCAGTACACCTTGTGTTCGTTTCTGACCCAGGACTTAATGGCTCCCCTCGCCGTGCTCTTTGTCACGTCCAGCACCGGTTCTGGTCCCATAAATGGTTCTGCTGACCATCTCTTTGCTAAACTGTCGGCTTATTAATTGCCTTTGACCCCCGAGTGACCCGGCACCCAGATGAGGGTGACCTCATTTTGCCCAGCCAGGTCGCTCGTCTCGTGTCGGCACTCACTCACCAGCCAGGAACTTACCCGTGGGCTACTTCGGGCCTTAAGGGATGCCTGGCTGTCTGTGGCTATGAGTCTACGAGGATCCGCTTGCATGGGTTCCGAGGGAAATACTATGACTTACCCTCTATCCTTCCGAATAAACACCTGCCCCCGTCCCACGCTCCCCGCCGGATCCGTGCTTGAACCAGACGAGCGCGTCCCGTGGTATGCCCGGCGTCACCTCCTGCCATGCCTCGCGGTCGGAGATTTCCACTGTAAAGTTGCTTTCCCTGCAGATTCGCGGGCTCGAGAAGTCTGGCCTCATTTTAAGCATAAGCTCCTTCACGATCTCCTGAATTTTGTAGTGGCCCCTGAAGCCTGGTTTGATCTTCAGCCTACCATTGCATATTAGTCTGTATGGTCCTAGCCTGGCCTCCCCCATAGTAACTAACTGTGTGTGTGTGTGTGGGGGGGGGGGGATCCAGCAACACCTCCATGGCGGCTGTTGGTCTTGAAGATATGGCCCAGGCAAGTTTTTGTTTGGCACTGGATTGTGTCACCTTAGGCCACCAGATCAGTGCTGCGTATGTTAACGATGGTCTGATCACTCTTGTGTACAGCCATTGGGCCATACTTGGTCTTAGTCCCCACGTTTTTCCATATAGCCGCCTAGTGACGGCTAGGGTTATGACTGCCTTACGCAGTATTTTTTCAACGTGACCCTTCCAGGTTAGCTTAGAGTCCAATACGACCATAAGATATTTTACCTTCATGGCCATAGGAATGTTCCTACTGTATAGAGAGCTTACTTTGGCCTCTCCAACAGTCTACTGGAGGGTGTCAATATTGTTAATGATCAGGTAGGCTGTTCGACGGGCGACTTACTTTTGTGCTACAATGCACAGACATTGTAGTAAATCGATCTCTGAAAATGCTGGGCTTCATAAAAGAAACACTAGGGACTTTGATGATTTTGCATCATAACTATTTTCAACTCACACGGTCGGTCTGTGCAGGAGTATACGTTTCATATGTGGTCGCCCTTATATAGTGTTCATTCGGACCATATTGAAAGCGTCCGAAGTAAATAACTGCGATATAGCCTAAATCAAGGTGTGATACAAATTCATTATTTACGTAGTGAGTTCCCCTCTCTCTGGCTCAGCCAAGAATTTACTTTGATTTGTTATTCTTATACAGGATTGTGAACTCCAGCTCTCCTCTCCCTTATCGAGTGCCAGGTCAGGTGACAGAGGCAAAGACCTGCGTAAAAATTCACCGAAGCAACTATGGCAGAAGCTCTCTAGTTACAAGGCTAGTCTTGTTAGGAAATAGTGTTGGCATAGACTTCTATGCTTTACCTATCATGTCCTTCTAATATCAGCTTAGGTTAAGTTTTTTTAAATATTTATTTCAACAATACACAACGAGGGCTCACAGTCTAAATACCATCATACCGTGGGTGTCGACAAGGAGGAAAGAGGCAACTTGTTAATTATCGTTTTGAAGGTTTGGAGGTTCGGAGGAGAAGGAAAACATGTGCCGGAAAGGAGTTCCAAAACTTGGAAGTCCTCGGGACAAAAGAGCGGGCATAACAAGATGTTCTATGTCTGGTGACCTGGACAGTAAAAGGGTACATTCGCTCTGTTCCGCTGGTAGATCTGTTGGGGGCAGCAGGTGGATGACTATAGGCGAAAGCTCCTTCGAGCAGTGCCCGTGCAGATATCTTCAAAAGAGAGAGAGAGGTCACTAACGGCACGTCGGTGGGCAAGGGAAGGCAGCCTTTGGGTGAGGGTAGGATCACCGATGAGACCTATAGCTCTCTTCTGAATGGAGTCCAGGATAGCGAGTGTAGAAGCGGCAACGTCACCCCAGATGTGGGAGCAGTATTCACGGTTTGGCCTTATTTGTGAAGTATATACGGTATAGAAATTAGCTGGTGAAAGATATTTGCGAGCCCCGAAGAGGAAACCTAATTTCCTAGCAGCCGCCTCTGCAATTGATGTGACATGTTGGTGCCAGTTGAGATTTTGATCCACAGAAATGCCAACAAGTGTAAATGACTCATTATTTTGAATAACTTGGTTGTTCATTGTGATGGGTTTTAGGGTTTTGCGCTCATTGGAAGAATTTTTTTCAAAATTCAAAAGTCAGGATCTCCTCATTAGTGATTTCTTTTAAAGAAAATTCACTAAAATACATAATGTTAAAAATGACTTCCATTTTCTCTTTTTCATAAAAAATGCTGGATGGCGCGTTTATGTCTTTAATAAAGTCTTCAAGGGACTTAATTTTATTTTGATCTCAACTCAAAAAATCTCAATTTCCTCAAAAAAGGCGTGGTTTGTTGAAAAATTGACAGGAGGAGAAAAAGGTACAAAATCTAATTTGCTACAAAATTTATGTACTTTAACTCTAAATTAGGTTAAAGTTTAAAAAACCATGTCATTGAAAGGGTGACCCACCCCCAATTCATCCCTTTTTAAGTTTATATCCATTTCAATGTTTTTTCAAGTAATGACGTTGATAAAAGAAAACCAACCATCTACCAAATTTGGTTGTTTTATGTTGGGGCATTGCTGCAATACAGCTGTTTCTTGTAATTATTAAAGAATCTTCAGAGGTCCAATATCTCACCAACCATGGGCGACAAAGAAAAATTTTATATAAAAAATCTGCACGTTTTGACGTCCTCTACACGCATAGATTCTGTGTCCATGGCGTTGCGAATCACCCTGTATATATATATATATATATATATATATATATATATATATATATATATATATATATATATATATATATATATATATATATAGATATATATATATATATATATATATATATATATATATATATATATATATATATATATATATATATATATACAGGATGGCGCATTGAAAAGGAAACAGACCGATTTGCGTCCAGAAAATTTGTTTTGTTAAGAAACGCTGAAACACGTCAATTTTAATATTGAGAGGGACATGTTTTCACATAAAACTCAACTTTGTCACATCAACCCCTTAAGGGTGGTGATAATAACCCTTATATTTTAAATAGGGAACATGGGTCGAGTGTTACATCATTTGAAAGCCCTTTCTTTTCTGAATTCAGCACATTAATTTTTTTGGAAGTTTCATCAACTGGTTTAAAAATTATTCACAGTTGGAGTTGCAAGAACGTATTTCATTCATTGTGATAAGAAATGCACTAATTAGTCAATGTTTCGTTAAAAAAAACCTAAAAAACAAAACAAAACGTTCAAAAATGTTTATTCAGTTAAGTAAGTGTTCAAATTGTTGACCACCAGCTTCCATACACAAGTAAAAATTTTGTTCAAAACGCGCTCTGACATTCTGGAGCACTTGTGGAGTTATTAGACGTCATTCAACAATTCGTCGTCGTAATTCTCCCAGAGACTCCCGTTCTGTTGCGTAGATTCTACTCTTTAAATGGCCCCATAGAAATAAGTCTAAATGAGTTAAATCCTGTGATCTAGGGGGCCACTCAATAGCACCTCTACGCCCAATCCAAAGTCCTGGAATCCCTCTGTTCAAAAACTCCCAAACATGTTGTGAAAAATGCGGAGGAGCTCCATTTTGTTGAAATACTGATTGATTTATATAGCGATCATCATTTTCAACAATGTCAATTAGTAGAGGGTAAACGGTATATTCTAGTAACTCCAAATACGTTTCGCCACTCGAATTGCCATCAAGAAAAGTTGGTCCGATTAAACGGTCTCCAAAAATGCCAGTCCAGACATTCAATTTCTGTGGAGTTTGAGTGTGGACTTTCTGAAAATTTCTTGGATTATTATCTGCCCAATAGCAACAATTATGACGATTGATTGTAGAGTTTAATAAAAACGTACACTCGTCTGAAAAACAGATATTGAACAGAAAGTTCCAGTTATCAGCTATTCATGCAGTCATAACTTCACAAAACTCCAGCCGCCGATCAAAATCATCTTCATTCAGTTGTTGTACAAGATGAATTTTATACGGGTGAAATTTATGATGCTTCAATATTCGCTGACTAGTTCTTCTTTTCATGTTTGAAACAGTGGTCAATTTTCTCGTGCTCAAAGTTGGGTCTGCAGCAATTTGTCCTAAAACTTCAATCTCAGTAGTGTCATTTCTAATTGGAAATTCACGTTCAGGATCCCGTTTTTTGTTGGCTACTGAACCACTTTGTCGAAACTTTGCAACTAACTCCAAAATGTATTTTCTGTTAACATGTCTGTTCGGATGTCGTTCATTAAACCAATTTGCGGTACGGTTGGCACAGTCATCGTTTTTGAAAAAAAAGAGTAAATATTTTAACTCTTTCTTCTACAGAATACACCATTGTGAAATTAATGTTTGGTAGTACTGTCAAGTATCAAACCGACCGATAAACTGAAATAATAAACCGCATTTCTCTCATTCCGATATGAAATGTTCTGTAGTCAATTTTTTGTTTACAAACCAACAAAACATTGACTATCAGCACATTTCTTATCGTAATGAGTGAAATGCGTTTTTGCATCTTCAACTGTGAATAATTTTTAAACGAGTTGATAAAACTTCCAAAAAAATTGGTGCGCTGAGTTCAGAAACGAAAGGGCTTTCAAATGTTGTAACACTCGACCCATGTTCCCTATTTAAAATATAAGAGTTGTTATCACCACCCTTAAGAGGTTGATGTGACAAAGTTGAGTTGTATATCAAAACATGTCAAAATTAAGATTGACGTGTTTCAGTGTTTCTTAGAACAAGAATTTCTCTGGACGCAAATCGGTCTGTTTCGTTTTCAATGCGCTACCCTATATATATATATATATATATATATATATATATATATATATATATATATATATATATATATATATATATATATATATACATATATATATATATATATATATATATATATATATATATATATATATATATATAAATTAAAACTGACCCTGGATGTGTGTTCTAGGGGGCCTAGTTCGCGCTCGTTTAAAGAAATTTTTTCAAAATTTAAAAGTCGAGATCTTATTAGTGATTTTTTTAAAAAGAAAATTCACTAATAAATCTGTTTCAGGATTTTTCTTCAGACAACGGTTTCCGCAAAAAATTGGTTAGCTTCGTCTATTTGCACCATACTGCGTATAACGATATATTAATAATACTATATTTTCAAAAATATTAAGCAAAAAAATAATCCTAAAATAATCCGATCCAGACCTAATCTACTAAAATTAGATTCATTTATTGGCAGTGACTTTCAAATACATAAGAGACGCTTTGCTTTATACCACCGTTTTAGCCCTTCAAGTTTCATTAAACTAATGTTGCACTTTTCGAACTAAAAGTGCCACTTTATTGCTATCTTTTAGTAACCAGGCATTGCTGCATCAAATTTTAGAACGCCTATAAAACAGTTGGTTTCAAGGAAACTATGAATGTTTGTTTTACGATGAGGTAGTTATACAGCTGATAAGGGTGTAGATTATGTTTATTTCTTGTAAGTACGTGGTGCAGTTCACCAGTTTATCCCGGGCTTTTATTGGTTAAACAGCACCATTTAGAGTGTGTTACATTAAGTGGATTCTTGTTCTTATCGATTCAGCAAGAGTGTAAAATTTGTTTCTGGTAGTTAATACGAGAAGTTTTGCTTAGAAGTAGAAGAATTCTTTCAAGGCTTTACTAGTTTCGAAAAGTTGTATGTTGCAAGTAATCGAAACGTAATGATTAAGGCACAAAAAAAATGCAATTTGCGTTTTGTTGCATTTTTTTGCATTTTTTACGTAGAAAATGCATTTCTGTCAATCAGGCAGCAAGTTTTGCATTTTAGTGAATTTTCTTTAAAAAAATTCACTAATGAGGAGCTTCAAATGAGCGCTATTTAGGACCCCTGGAACCAAAATCTGAGGTCGGTTTCAGACTTCATATGTTTATATATATATATATATATATATATATATATATATATATATATATATATATATATATATATATATATATATATATATATATATATATATATATGTGTGTGTGTGTGTGTGTGTGTGTGTGTGTGTGTGTGTGTGTGTGTGTGTGTGTGTAATGGACCGATTTTGATAAAACTTGGTGAGTACCTTTATTTCGCAAGTGGCTTGGACAAGTTCGTTAGCCAGGAAAATCCGCCGAGGTTTTTCCGGAAAATTTTGTGTTTTCTTTGGAAAAAATCGAAAAAAAATTATATCTTCGGAATTAACAAAGTAAGGGCAACCAAATTTGATCCGCTCGTTTACATCATTATATGTAAGTTATCTGCCAAAATTTAGCTCTGTAGGTTAACGGACAAAAAAGGTACAGGCATTTAAAAAAAAAATTGGGGTTTCCTCAAAACGTCAAAGTCGCGATTTTAAACGTCAAAATTCATAATAATTAGGCAATGAACCTGAAACTAATATGAGCTATTCAAAGAAAATGTCTCAAGAATAATGTTTTACAAAGCCTGAAGTCTTAAATTCAATCGTCATTATCCTTCATTTTACTAAAATATTCCCAGAAAATTCATTTCAAATAGACCCTTTCTCTGATGCTTTGGTAGTAGTGTTGGCTATAGCGTTTATCGGTTAATGGTATATAACTTTTGTTGAATTTTCGTAAAAAATCTTTAAAGTCAATATATTTGTTATTATGCAAGATACGAAAAAAATTATATACATTAATTATAGGGTATCTCGAGCTACATCTTAAAAAAATATTTCTACAATTACAGGAAGGCCCATAAGTCGTTGGTGATTCAAATTTTCTTTTTTAGTGAATTTTCTTAAAAAAAATTCACTAATATGGAGATCCGTGTATATATATATATATATATATATATATATATATATATATATATATATATATATATATATATATATATATACATATATATACACCGATAGACTTTCAGACTTCATATGTTTATATATATATATATATATATATATATATATATATATATATATATATATATATATATATTTATTTATGTCACACCTATAACTAAAAAAATAATGGACCGATCTTGATAAAATTTGGTGAGTACCTTCCTTTTGCAAGTGGCTTGGATAAGTTCGTTAGCCAGGAAAATCGGACCAGGTTTTCCCGAAAAATTTTGTGTTTTCTTTCTAAAAAAAGTCATATCTCCGGAAGCAACAAAGTGAGGACAATCAAATTTGGTGCGCGTATTTGTATTATAAAGAGTGAAACGTGTACCGAAATTGAGGTCTCTAAGTTTAAGGACAAAAGTTACGGGCAGCTAAAGAAACAAGTTTTGGAGTTTTCCCCGAAACGCCAAACTCGCAAATTAAAATGTCAAAATTGGCACTGTTTAGGCAAAGAACGTAAAACAAATACGGATTGTAAAAAGAAAATTTGGCAAGAAGAGTGTTCTGCGAACCCTTAAGTTTCAGATTCAACCGCCATTGCCCTTCATTTTACTAAAATATTTACATAACATTCATTTCAAATAGACCCTTTCTCTGATGCTTTGGCTGTCGGTTTAGTTAAGTTGATGCTTTCGCTGTAGGTTTAGTGAAGCTTATGGTTTAACGGTCTATAATTTTTAGCTAATTTTCGTAGAACAAATTCGTTACTGCATTTTAGCATTTTTTATCGAAATATGATGCATGTTTGTAAGACAAAATCTGGACACAGTAAGTGCGTTTTGGTAGCAAATTTTCATTAAATCCTCCAAATTTCAATAACTCAATTTGCTATTAACGTAAGTTTTGTTGGTTAGGAAACCAACATTTAACTTTATTTTCGGGAAATTTTTGTTTGAACGCAGCAAGGGCGTTTTGGTTGCGAATTTTCATTAAATGTTTTAAATTTCATTAACTCAATTTGCTATTAACCTCAGGTTCATTGGCTAGGAGACCAGCTTTCTCGGAAACATTTAAAGTTTATTTTCGGAAAATTGTTGTACATTTTCAAATAAATAAATAAATATTTTGATAAAATATGTTACATTGTTCCCAACTATATAGGTTATACCGGTAACCAAATTGATGCCTGCTCGCATTAGAGCGATACATTTGTAATAAAAAACATTTTTATGAAGATTCACTTCCATAACGCACTTGCTGCGCACAGAGTTTTGTCAATCAGGCAGCAAGTTTTGCATGTTTTTCTCATAAATTTTCAAATTATGTCATACACAAAGGGCATAAAGCTATATTTCAATAACTCAATTTGCTATTAACGTAAGTTTTGTTGGTTAGGAAACCAACATTTAACTTTATTTTCGGGAAATATTTGTTTGAACGCAGCAAGGGCGTTTTGGTTGCGAATTTTCATTAAATGTTTTAAATTTCATTAACTCAATTTGCTATTAACCTCAGGTTCATTGGCTAGGAGACCAGCTTTCTCGGAAACATTTAAAGTTTATTTTCGGAAAATTGTTGTACATTTTCAAATAAATATTTTGATAAAATATGTTACATTGTTCCCAACTATATAGGTTATACCGGTAACCAAATTGATGCCTGCTCGCATTAGAGCGATATATTTGTAATAAAAAACATTTTTATGAAGATTGACTTCCATAACGCACTTGCTGCGCACATAGTTTTGTCAATCAGGCAGCAAGTTTTGCATGTTTTTCTCATAAATTTTCAAATTATGTCAAACACAAAGGACATAAAGCCATATTGTCTGGTTTACTATGTTTGAATAGTTGAATCTGACCTGACTGACTGAGAAACGTAATATTACAAATATGAAAATTTGCAGCAAAATATTAATTTAAAGGAACAATTTCTCACTTATGAAAATAGTTAAACAAACCAAGTCTAGATCGGTCTGACGGAAAGTGGAATCGATGCAGGGTTCGCTTGGTGCTGCACTTCAAACTGCCGGACACAAAAAGACTGGTGACGATTTACTACCGTTGTCGTGCTTGACGATCTGCTACTGAACACCGTAAGGCCTTGCCTTTTAGTGATTTAAAAAAAAAATTTACTTATAGAGAGGTATCGATGGTGAGAAATTTTTCAAATGAGCGCAAACTAGGACCCCTAGAACCCATATCCGGGGTCAGTGTCAATTTTTAAATGTTTATATATATATATATATATATATATATATATATATATATATATATATATATATATATATATAATGAGCGCAAACTAGGACCCCTAGAACCCTTATGTATCCGTTTGATAACTCAAAAAAGAATTAACCGATTTCGATGAAACTCGGCAGTGCCTTTCTTTTTTTAATGGCTTGGATGAGTTCGCTAGTCAGGAAAATCGGGAAAATTTTGAGTTTTCTTTCGAAAAAAAATTTTTTCTCTGAAAATTACAAAGCTGTTTTAATGAAATTTACTATATATTTTTCCTTGGAAGAGATATTACTACGTACCGAAATTAAACTTTCTAAGTTTATAGAAAATTGAGTTATTCAAATTTTGAATTTTCTTTCGAAAAAAATTTTTTTCTCCGAATATTACAAAGATATTTTTATGAAATTTGGTGGATATCTTGCCTTAGCAAATACCTTACTACATACTAAAATTAAACTTTCTAAGTTTATAGAAAATTGAATTATTCAAGTTTGAAGTATTTAATAAAAATTCACTACCATAACCCACTTACTGCGTCCCGAATTTTATATGTTTTGGAGAGTATGTAAAAATATCCGCGTCAATTGGAATTTTATCGGCCTTATTTAGTTATTTGAGGATAATCCATTTGTATATAAATAAAGAAAAACAAAATCTAGTTAAGCATAAAAAAAGAAGAAAAAGAAATAAAAAGAAAAGAGAAGACATAATACATATTGTGCACAGATATACATAAAATTTTACGCTAAGGTCAAACCTCGTTCGCCGGTAATTTTACTCTCCACCCGACCTCCAAATGTTCAACCACCAATGTCGCGCATAAAGTAACGGATATCATTTTCCAAACTAAAAAAGTACGAAAGATGATCTCTTCTCTTAATACCAGGAAAGCCTCTGGCCTTGACGAGATCCCAGCAATTGTTCTCAAAAACTGCGCACCAGAACTTGCTCCTGTCCTGACTAGTCTGTTTCAGACATCTTACAATAGGCACATTCCCTAGTAACTGGAAAACTGCTCGAGTACAACCCGTCCCCAAGAAAGGATCCAAAGCGCTTCGTAGCAACTACAGGCCTATTTCTCTTCTTTCAGTCGTCTCTAAAGTGATGGAAAAGTATATAAACACCGAATTACTAAAATTTCTTGAAAAACGCAGTCTAATCCACGACAGGCAGTATGGATTCCATCAGCACAGATCAACTGCCGACCTCCTTTCTTTGTCACCCATTCTTGGAGCAGGTCTATGTAACTACACGGTGAATTCCAGATTGTCGCTCTGGACATATCCAAAGCATTCGCCCAAAATTCAATTGACTGACTGCGACTGGAGTCTGGCGCTGGCGTGATGATTGCCTGCTCAAATCGTCAACGCCAGAGAACCGAGTGATTTCAAACAACGACGTATATATTTTCTGACAATAAATTAGCATTTTAATGGCTTCATACAATTAGTAATAATATTGTTTGTTTATTTTTTATTGTCTTGCAACACCACAGCACTTATGGACAAGCCGCCTCTGAATATGAATGAGTTTTATTATTCCAACTCAATTAGTCTCAATTAGTTTACTTTTTAAGTATACCCATAAACATCAGAAGGAATTAAATCTGGGGACCTAGGTGGCCATTCAATTGATCCACTTTGCTCTATCCAGATATATTGAAGGACGCGGTCCAAGTTGTTTTTTTTTTACCAATACAGCATAATGTGGGGGCGCACCGCCTTGTTAAAACCATGAGTTAATTTTTATAAATACGTTCTTTTCATCATTATTTTGTTTTAATACGTCACTTTTTGCATCCCTTGCAAGTCAAATTAAAAAAATTACAGAATTCAGTTGTTAGGTTCTTGTATGAAGAATGATTAAGTGCAAAACACATGTCGATTTTGAATACTTATACCCTGTTTCAATCCCTTTTACATCACGTGCAAATCGTATTTGAAAAGAAAATGCAGAAACCAGTTGTCTTTAGGTATTTGTATGAAAAATGTTTTAGTGATAAGGACACTTGGAGAACCCAAATCACCACGACACATCTTTTACAGACCTGACGATCGTTTCACTAAAAAAGGTAGCGTCATCAGAAGAAGGAATCATCTGGAATAATTGAGTTCTCCAAATGTTCTTATTAGTGCTCATCACAAGTTCCAATATTCACTTAGTCACTTAACGTTTTAGGAAAAAAAAACGGAGTTGATTTACCTTATTTTCTGGTTAAGAAAATCGAAAAAATATAAATTTAGAATATGTACAGTTTCAACCTTTTTGCAAGCCGAATTCGGAAATATGCAGAAGTGACTTTTTAGGTATTAATATAAAGAATGTTTTAGTGTAAAAACGAGGACGATATCTTATTTCGTGGCCGAGAAATTAAACACATGTTGATTTCTCGTGGTTAAAGGAAATTGGAAGCTTTTACTACCAGACAAACTGATTTATAAAAAAGCACAAACATAAAAGCAAAGTAGGCTGCACAGCTGAGCATAACTCCCCGAGAACATATGAACATGTGAAATTCAGACCCCCAATGTAACACTGTTTATATAGAAAGAACGGGAAGGGCACTAGGTACCAGGGTCTCTGAACATCTTAGAAGCAGAAATAATGTCGATAACACCACTTCTGTCTTCGGTTGCCACCTCAGAGATAGCGGCTACACCTTTGACAAGGAGAACGACGCTAGAATCCTTCACCCATCTAGTTTTGGTATGGAACAGTTTGTCCTGGAGAAAATGGAGATCTACAAGTACATAAATGGCTCCAATAATAATGTTCTTAATGTTTCAAACACCAGCAGCATGAGCTTTCATTCCATTTACAGAAACCTTATTGAATAATCTTTCAATGGTAGTGTTCTAGCTCCACATAATTAAAGTGCTTCTTTTGGTACCAAGTTCAAGAATAACCTTCTTTTCACATACAGAAAATCCTGAGTGAATAGACTTTCATTTGCAGAAACCTGACTGGAACTTTCAATGGTAGTGCTCCGAATGACGTGTTATCGATTTTAGTCATAGAGCAAAGATCGGCTGTTTCTTTGGTTCTCTCTCCGCGCCGTTGACATTTTCTCTGCCGGCCGTAGTTCACCTGCTACTTCTGGTTGTTATGTCACTTGTCACCTTCAGTTTGCATTTTTTGAGTTAAATATCTAGAGATCCATGGGACTTCATTTTGTTCGTTTGATAAATGTAAACTAAAAAAGTAAGCGTCTTTTGCATTCATCCTCTGATTTCTTCCAGTCTTGTGATGTTCCTGCCTTCCTATTTTACGCAGTTTCTGTTTGGTATCCTTAGGACAATAGATCAAAAGCCAAACTTTGACAACATTTCATACAGCACCTTTCTGTAATTGAGACAGGAAATTTGTAAGTATTAACCCAAATGTGGCATCTACTTCCTTCTTTTTTTTCTGAATTTCACATTCAGATGTTCTCGGCGAGTTGTACTCAGCTGTGCTGCCTGCTTTGCTTTTATGTTTGTGCTTTTTTATAGATCAGTTTGTCTGGTAGTAAAAGCCTTCAATTTCCTTTAACCGTGTCAAACCCAGACATTATGACGTTTACAAATAATATGTTAATTTCTCGTTAATCCTCTATGCAAGTAGAATGAAAAAAAAAGCAGAAGTTAGTTTTTAGGCATTGTATGACGAATTAAATAAGTGAAGTAAGTTAAACGAAGTCGAAATTTTATGTGGTGGCTAAAAAATCGAACAAGACATGTAATTTTAAATATACCCTCATTTTACAATTTACGATCAAATCATATGTATATAGACAAGTGCTCCCTGGCGTCGGTGATTGGCCATAGTCGCGGAAATAGAGCGACGTGCAAGATACGAAAATACACACATACTTTACATAGTTAAATACAAGTTGCCATTTGAATTTTTGACTAAACCACGCATTTCTAAAACAGCGGTTATTAACAAGAGATAAAAACTTCTGGACGCAGCAAGTGCGTTATGGTAGTGAATTTTCATTAAAATGTTTTTAACAGCAAACATGTTTTTTTAAGAAAGCAGGCATCAATCTATGTAGTAGAAACAATGTGCCATGTTTCATCAAAAGAACATTATTGTTTGAAAATGTACAAAAATTTCCGAAAGTAAACTTAAATTGTTCCCGAAAAAACTGGTTTCCTGGTCAACCTTATAGGTTAATAGCAAATTGAGCTATTCAAATTTGAAGCATTTAATGAAAATTCGCTACCCTAACGCACTTACTGCGTCCAGAATTGCTTTTCTTACAAAGATGTTCTATATTTCGATGGAAAATGCAAAAATGCAATAACATAGGGCGTGTTCGATTAAAAAAAAAAAAAAAATTTGAATCACCAACGACTTATGGGCCATCCTGTAATTGTGGAAATATTTTTTAAGATGTAGCTCAAGACACCCTATAATTAAAATGTATATCATTTTTTTCGTAACTTGCATAATAACGGATATATTGAACTTTAATGATTTTTTACGAAAATTTGACAAAAATGATATACCATTAAACGATAAACTCTATAGCCAACACTACTGCCAAAGCATCAGAGAAAGGATCTATTTTAAATAAAATAAATAATAAAATTTTCTGGGAATATTTAAGTAAAATGAAGGACAATGACGATTGAAACTAAGAGTTCACGCTTTGTAAAACATTCTGCTTGAGACATTTTCTTTCCATAACTAATATTAATTTCAGGAACATTGCCTAAATATTACCAATTTTGACATTTTAAATCGCGACTTTGACGTTTTGAGGAAAACCAAAATTTATTTTTCTTTAAATGCCTGTAACTTTTTTGTCCTTCAACCTAGACAGCTAAATTTTGGTAGGTAACTTACCTATAATGATATAAACCCGCGAATGAAATTTGGTTTCCCTAACTTTGTTATTCTTGGAGAAAATATTTTTTTCGATTTTTTTCGAAAGGAAACACAAAATTTTCCGGGAAAACCTTGGCAGATTTTCCTGGCTAACGAACTTATCCAAGCCACTTGCGAAAGGAAGGTACTCACCAAGTTTTATCAAAATCTGTCCATTATTTTTTAAGTTATAGGTGTGACACACACACACACACACATATATATATATATATATATATATATATATATATATATATATATATATATATATATATATATATATATAAAGTCTGAAACCGACCTCGGATTTGGGTTCCAGGGGTCCTAAATAGCGCTTATTTGAAGAAATTTTTTCAAAATTCAAAAGTCGGGATCTCCTCATTAGTGAATTTTTTTTAAAGAAAATTCACTAAAAAATGGCGTCAAAGTGGATATGATTTGGTTTTGAAACATTGTTAAAACACGTTGTTAAAACATATATTTTGGATTTTGTAACATTAAATGCAACATGTACGTTTAATTATAATTTAAATCAGCAACTTTAGCGCAAAATGCAACATTTCGTCTGTGTTGCGCTTAGCGAGATGATGATTATCCAACACTTCTGTTGCTTCATTATTAACTTGGCGTAGTTTCTGGATTAACAGCCTGAACAAGTAGAGAAATTTCGAGTTAGCGTATTATTATTGAGTGAACTTTAATACTCGTCTGATATAAAATTTACTAGGGTAAAAATTTAATAACAAGATAGTCAGTTGAACTCGTTAAAACTTTTAAATGTCCCATATTGTCAGAGGAGAATTTCTATGCAGCAACAAAATGTAACAATCTAAATCCCCGTACCCACTTAAATAACGGAGGACAGCAAAATGTACAAATCGACACGTAAAAATACGGTTATATCGGGCAATGTAAGAGAGAGAGAGAGAGAGAATTCAGAAATGATCCATTAAAAACAGTCTGGACGCAGCAAGTGCGTTTTGGTAGTGAATTTTCATTAAAATGTTTTTAATAGCAAATATGTGTGGTTTTTTAAAGAAAGCAGGCATTTTGGTTACCAGTATAACCTATATAGTTCAAACAATGTGCCATGTTTAACCAAAATAATTTTATTGTTTGAAAATGTACAAAAATTTCTAAAGTAAACTTAAACTGTTACCGAAACAAACCGTTTCTGGGTCAACCTTATAGGTTAATAGCAAATTGAGCTATTCAAATTTGAAGCATTTAATCAAAATATTCGTTACCATAACGCACTTGCTGCGTCCAGAATTTATTTTCTTACAAACATGCATTATATGTCAATGGAAAATGCAAAAATGCAATAACATAAGGCGTGTTCGACTAAAGAAAAAGAAAATTTGTTTCACCAACGACTTATGGGCCATTGTAGAAAGATTTTTTTAAGATGTAGCTCAAGACACCATATAATTAATGTATACAATTTTTGTATAATAACAGTTATTGATTTTATTGATTTTGTACGAACATTCGACAAAAATTATGGTAATCCTGTGTTTAAAGTGCCTCTTTAGTAAACATACAATTCGGGCGAAATCGGAACGTGAACTGGACGCGGGACGATGTGCACTGTTGCCAGATGAGTATAAGCAAGGGTCATTTTAAATATAGAAGGCAATCAAGGGGTGAACAAATGTTTCAATAATGTAAATAAATGATAGTATTGAGTCATGTACATAGATCGATATTTAACATATTTTGCGGAAAGCAGTAGAAAAACGGAAATGTAAACAGTTAATTTTCAGCAATTGTGGTCTAGGGGGAAAACGTGATATAGAAGGAAATCAAGGGGTGAACAAATGTTTTTATAATTTTAATAAATTAAAATATGGTGTCATCTACATAAATCGATATTTGAAATATTTTGCGGAAAGCAGTAGGAAAACGGAAATGTAAACAGTTAATTTTCAGCAATTGTGGTTTAGGGTGAAAAACGTGATATAGAAGGAAATCAAGGGGTGAACAAATGTTTTTATAATTTTAATAAATTAAAATATGGCGTCATCTACATAAATCGATATTTGACATATTTTGCGGAAAGCAGTAGGAACACGGAAATGTAAACAGTTAATTTTCAGCCTCAGGGGGAAAAATGTGTGCCTCTCCTCCCTTTTTTGGTACATCAGTAACATCAACAGAGGTTGTGCCATTGTGATTGAGCAAGGTAATCTGCACGTTCCACCATTCCCAGGGGGCGTAAAGCCGTCGGTCCCGTGCCCATGTGATGTTAGGCACGTTAAAGACCCAAATTCCCCGGACAGTGAGGTGAATGAATGACACGTTAGTAAAGTCAATGAAGCAATTTCCGTTGCGAATTGTCGATGATAAATACGCTAATGTATATATATATATATATATATATATATATATATATATATATATATATATATATATATATATATATATATATATACTAATAGCAAACGGTAACCAGTATATTATTTTGAAAAATCGCATGGTAATGAAGCAATTTCTACCGACAACTGTCTATGATAAACATAACGAAGAAAATTGCTCAAAATGAGCTTAGCTTCTTAGTGTCTGTTTATATTTTACTTTCCTACCTTAAATGAGTAAGAAAAGTCAATGAAGCAATTTCCGTTGCGAATTGCCGATGATAAATACAACTGTATATGCTAATATCAAACGGTAACCAGTAATTTTGGTGTGTAGTGTACCTTTTCAATCGCAAACCTATCTACCACATTTGGCTGTCATAGCTTTTTTAATTTTTGACATACAAATGTTACAAATGTGATTCATACATACATACATACATACATACATACATACATATATATATATATATATATATATATATATATATATATATATATATATATATATATATATATATATATATATATATATATATGTGTATGTATGTATGTATGTATATAAATACATATAAAAAATGGAAACTGACCCCGGATATGGGTTCTTGGGGCCATAGTTCGCGCTGATTTGCAAAAACTTTTTCATAAATCAAAAGTCGGGGTCTCCCAATTAGTAAATTTAACGTTAGAAAGTAAAATATAAACAGACACTTCGAAGGTAAGCCCATTTTGAGCAATTTTCTCCGTTTTGTTTATCATCGACAGTTGTCGGTAGAAATTGCTTCATTACCATGCGATTACATTGCGATTTTTCGAAATAATATACTGGTTACCGTTTGATATTAGCGTATACAGTTGTATTTATCATCGGCAATTCGCAACGGAAATTGCTTCATTGACTTTTCTTACTCATTTAAGGTAAGAAATTAAAATATAAACAGACACTTCGAAGGTAAGCTCATTTTGAGCAATTTTCTCCGTTCTGTTTATCATCGACAGTTGTCGGTAGAAATTGCTTCATTACCATGCGATTACATTGCGATTTTTCAAAATAATATGCTGGTTACCGTTTGCTATTAGCATATACAGTTGTATTTATCATCGGCAATTCGCAACGGAAATTGCTTCATTGACTTTACTAAAGTGTCATTCATTCACCTCACTGTCCGGGAATTTGGGTCTTTAACGTGCCTAACATCACATAGGCACGGGACTGACGGCTTTACGCCCCCTGGGAATGGTGGAACGTGCAGATTACCTTGCTCAATCACAATGGCACAACCTCTGTTGATGTTACTGATGTACCAAAAAAGGGAGGAGAGGTACACGTTTTTCCCCCTGAGGCTGAAAATTAACTGTTTACATTTCCGTTTTTCTACTGCTGTCCGCAAAATATGTCAAATATCGATTTATGTAGATGACGCCATATTTTAACTTATTAAAATTATAAAAACATTTGTTCACCCCTTGATTTCCTTCTATATCACGTTTTTCCCCCTAGACCACAATTGCTGAAAATTAACTGTTTACATTTCCGTTTTCCTACTGCTGTCCGCAAAATATGTCAAATATCGATTTATGTAGATGACGCCATATTTTAATTTATTAAAATTATAAAAACATTTGTTCACCCCTTGATTTCCTTCTATATCACGTTTTTCCCCCTAGACCACAATTGCTGAAAATTAACTGTTTACATTTCCGTTTTCCTACTGCTTTCCGCAAAATATGTTACATATCGATCTATGTACATGACGCACTACTATCATTTATTTACATTATTGAAACATTTGTTGACCCCTTGATTGCCTTCTATATTTAAAATGACCCTTGCTTATACTCATCTGGCAACAGTGCACATCGTCCCGCGTCCAGTTCACGTTCCGATTTCGCCCGAATTGTATGTTTACTAAAGAGGCACTTTAAACACAGGATTACCAAAATTATATACCATTAAACGATAAACTCTATAGCTAAGACTGGTGTCAAGCATCTGAGAAAGGGTCTATTTGAATGAATTTTCTGGAAACATTTTAATAAAATGGAGGACAATGACGGTTGAAACTAAGACTTCAGGGTTTGTAAAACATTCTTCTTAAGACATTTCCTTTTCATAGCCCGTATTAGTTTCAAGTTATTTGCCTAAATATTGCCAATTTTGACGTTTTAAAACGCGACTTTGACATTTCGAGGAAAACCCCAATTTATTTTTCTTTAAATGCCTATAACTTTTTTATCTTTTGACCTACAAAGCAAAATTTTGGTGGGTAATTTACCAATAGCGATATAAACCCGTGTTGGTTGCCCTTACTTTGTTATTTCCGGAGATATACATTATATATATATATATATATATATATATATATATATATATATATATATATATATATATATATATTATTATTATTATCATAGCTCTTTCAGTTTTTCAGATAACAATTTTTTGAATGAAACCTCAAAATTTTTCCGAAACACCTCGTCCGATTTTCCTGACTAACGAACCTATCCAAGCCATTTACAAAAGGAAGATACATGCCAAATTTTATCAAAATCGGCCCATGATTTTTTGAGTTATATATATATATATATATATATATATATATATATATATATATATATATATATATATATATATATATATATATATATATATAATATATATATATATATATAACATCATAATACAAATAGCACAAACAAATAAAACCGAAAACAAAACACCAGAAACACACAAAATACACAAACTTTACTTATAACCACCACATCCCAAAAAAATAACACAAACACTCAAACAATATGACTTAAAAATTAGCTACGAAACCAATATTTTTTAATAACTTTTTTTTTAAGATAGAAATAGAAATTTTGGTATATAGTTTCCTTTTAATATCGTAAACTCACGTACCAAATTTGGTTACCATAGCTTTTATATTTTTTGAGATAAATTTCTTTCCAAAAGAAAACCCAAAATTTTCCCGGAAAACCTGGTTAGATTTTCCTGGCTAACGAACTTATTCAAGCCGCTTACAAAGGGAAGATACATGCTAGATGTTATCAAAATCGATTCATTATTTTTTGAGTTATCGGTGTGATATATATATATATATATATATATATATATATATATATATATATATATATATATATATATATATATATATATATATTACGATTATTACTAGGAACACATACTAGTTTCGCTGTTATTTGAGCTCATCAGTGTGTTATTCCAGTAATAATCAAAATATACCTAAATGAATTGGCTTAAGGTAGCTAAATTCCGACCTGACCTGACCTGACGTGCAGAATTTATACCGGAGCCGTCTTAACAACAAAGTTCCTTGTTGCATCCTAGATGTCAGCAGTCCGATATATATATATATATATATATATATATATATATATATATATATATATATATATATATATATATATATATATATATATATATATATATATATAAATTCAAACTGACCCCCGGATATGGGGGGCCTAGTTGCGCTCATTTGACGTTTTTTTCAAATTCAAAAGTTGAGATCTCCTTATTAATGAATTACTTCCACATCGTCAATACGTGTTGACGTGTGGCATCGACGACAAAAATTTCCAAAATTATTTTCTCGCTTAAACATCGCAGAAAGTGTCAAAACATATAGAAAACATGATTTGGGAACCAAACTTTGTCGTGTCTGTCGGTCTGTAGCAACGATAACTTCAAAACCAATTCCGATATTGTCTTCAAATTTGGTATACAATTAGCACTCCACAAACTAACCGTTCAGATTGTTTTTGGGTAAAGTCTCTCCGCGTGGTAGGGATGAATGGGGGATGATTTGGTGAAAATTGATATTTTTCGTTAAAACTCGTTTATTAGAAAACTTTCAACTTCATCAAACATTTGGTATTTTGTGCTGAAATTAAACTATGGGTTGAATATGTGGGGGTGGAATATCGCTGACAGAAATTTCGAACATTTTTTCTTTGCTACAACGGCGTAAAAGGTCTCTGAAGATATAGAAAACTTGATTCTGGATTTAATTTTTTTTGTCTGTCGGTCTGTCGGCCTGTACGTCTGTCTGTTTAGCAGGCGCAATAACTTTTAAATGAATTGATATATGATCTTCAATTTAGGCAGCCAGTTAGCACCCGACAAAGAAACGCTTCTAATTGTTTTTGTGTGAGATCGCTTCAGGGGGTATGTGATAAATGAGTGGTGATTTGGTGAATATTGACACTTTTTCGTTAAAACTCGAGTAAGAAGTTTAGGGGTACAGGTATACGAATATTTTCTTTGTGGTCAAGTCATGGACCCCAAATTAATTTTATGAGAATGAAGAGAGTAGATTATCACAGATATGTAGAAGTTATGATTCAATTTGCAACACTATTTTTGTTTACGAAAATTCACTAATAAGGTGTATCTCAAAATAGTAAATGAATAACTAGATGCACAATGGACCAGTCGGCTGTGGTACAGCTAGGTACATTGTTAATTCTGTTTACTATTACTGATTCGCCCATTATCTTGTCGGTGTGTATCAAGCTTTATTTGATCGCATACGGCGAGAGCGCATTAACAAGGAGAGAGAAAGAGCTGGGACGTATGAATATGAAACTACATTTAAATGGAGATTATTTATTGTCCTCGCGTTGCCTACGAACGTGTTATAAATTCTCGTTAACACTGCCGCTATAATATATTATCAATTATGATTTACTAGCCGTGGTACAACTCGCAATTACAACCAGGTACCGGAATTTCATTATTTGATAATTCTCATGAGCGTTTTCCAAATTACAAGAAACCTTGTACAGGCACCCCAAACTAGAGATATAAATCTAACAAGGTTTATTGACATGTTATTAACAGATTATATATTCAGTGTTTGGTATATTTCAGGAAGTGAAATTTCAAAATCATTCATTAATTTTTTGTTAAGAACAATTGGGCGTTAAGATCATCCAAGCAATTAACAAAATAAGGCTAATCCACAAAAATGGTCCAAATCAGTTAAGTATTTTTTGAGTTATCGGTTATATATATATATATATATATATATATATATATATATATATATATATATATATATATATATATATATATATATATAAACATTTTAGCTGACCACGGAAATGGGTTCCAGGGGCCCTAATTCGCACTCATCTGAAGACATTTTCATGACCTCTCTATTAGCGAATTTTTCTTAATTAAACTTCGCTAATGATAGGTAAATAATAACCAAACTTTTAATTTTAACTTAACTTTTAACTAAAATGACTGTAGTAGTATATTACGATTGTAAGATCAAATTAAAGAAATATGAAAGTGATAGGTAAGCTGCATGTAGATTGTAGATATTGTATGTATTACCTAGTGAACTCTATACAGAATGCACTGGTAGGTATTACCAAATGTGAACCAAATTAATTTAAGAAGAAATTTACCTACCTCAAACTGATACAGTAAGTACTTATAATATCTAGGTAGGTACTATATAAAGTACATATATCCCTAGTTAAAATTATATTAACAGATGTCTAGGTTAAATTATTAAAATTTTGATTTCAAAAATCTTGTATTGTTTATATTTATTTCATTTTCAAAAAGTATGGATACAGCAATAGTAAGTAAATGTTGAAAAGAGTTCAAGTGCGGTATGGTAGCGAATTTTCAAAAAAATATTTCAAATGATGATACCCCAATTTCCCATTAAACTAGAATCTTCAGTTTTGATACATAGTAAAACCAATATAAAAGCAGCGGGGATACTAGATATAAAAAATAACACAATAAGCTTCACAGATAATTACAAATTTGTTTTGAAAAGCCTGTTTTGTTTTTTTTGTTTGCAGAAATTGGTTCGGTTAATATGGAAAAATATTTACCTGCCACTTATAATTTCATAGATGCATTCCGTTTCTCTCTCTCTCTCTCTCTCTCTCTCTCTATATATATATATATATATATATATATATATATATATATATATATATATATATATATATATATATATATAAAAAATTATATCTTGCTCGGTGAGTAAATAGCTTGAAGAGGGTCGGTGGACAGAAAAATCGGACCAGTTTTTTTCCGGAACAAGTTTACTTTCGGAAAATGTTTGTACTTTTTTAAACAATAAGTTATTTAGATGAAATATGGTACATTGTTTCTACTATATAGGTTATTACGGTGACCAAATTTGATGCCTGCTTTCATTAAAAACAGACATATTTGATGTTAAAGACATTTTTATGAAAATTCACTACTATAACGCACTTGCTGCGTCAAGACTATTTTATATGTATACATATTTTTTTTATTTATACATATTTTTTTATATATTTATTATTTAAATTTCTTATTCATACAGTTTTTATTTATATATCGTTTTTATTTATACAGCATTTTAGTCATATAGTTTTTATCTCAACATTGCTGTTCTATGTGTATTTAAATTATAGTTTTTACACCTTATAGATTGGTTAAGCTCAATATTTGTACTTTGATTTTGTGCTGTTGTTCAATTGTATAGTGTAGTAATTGGTTACCTAGAGAGAATATACACAGGGTGGCGCATTGAAATCGAAACACCCGATTTGTGTCAGGAGAATTTTTTTTTAAGAAACGCTGAAACACGTCAATTTTAATATTGAGGGGGACATGTTTTGACATAAAACTCAACTTTGTCACATCAACCCCTTAACGGTGGTGATAACAACCCTTATATTTAAAATAGGGAACATGGGTCGAGTGTTACATCATTTGAAAGCTCTTTTTCTTTTCTTAATTCAGCACACTATTTTTTTTGGGAAGTTTTATCAACTCGTTTAAAAATTATTCACAGTTGGAATTGCAAGAACGTATTTCATTCATTGTGATAAGAAATGCACTAATTAGTAAATTTTTCGTCAAAAAAAAAAACTAAAAAACAAAACCAAACGTTCAAAAAATGTTTATTCAGTTAAGTAAGTGTTCAAATTGTTGACCACCAGCTTCCATACAAAAGTACAAATTTTGTTCAAAACGAGCTCTGACATTCTGGAGCATTTGTGGAATTATTAGACGGCATTCTTCAACAATGCGTCGTCGTAATTCTTCCAGAGACTCCGGTTATGTGGCGTCAATTCTACTCTTTAAATGGCCCCACAGAAAGGAGTCTAAAGAAGTTAAATCCGGTAATCTAGGGGGGCACTCAATAGCACCTCTACGCCCAATCCATTGTCTTGGAAACTCTCTGTTAAAAAACTCCCTAACACGTTGTGAAAAATGCGAAGGAACTCCATCTTGTTCAAACACTAATTGATTCTCTTGATAGCGATCATCATTTTCAACAATGTCAATTAGTCGAGGGTAAACGATATCTTCTAGTAACTCCAAATACGTGTCGCCACTCAAATTGCCATCAAGAAAAATTGGTCCGATTAAACGGTCGCCAAAAATGCCAGTCCAGACATTTAATTTCTGTGGAGTTTATGTGTGGACTTCGTGAAAATTTCTTGGATTATTATCTGCCCAATAACGACAATTACGACGATTGACTGTAGAGTTTAATGAAAACGTACACTCGTCTGAAAAACGAATATTGAACAGAAAGTTCCAGTTATCAGCTATTCGTGCAATCATAACTTCACAAAACTCGAGCCGCCGATAAAAATCATCTTCATTCAGTTGTTGTACAAGATGAATTTTATACGGGTGAAATTTATGATGCTTCAATATTCGCTGAATAGTTCTTCTTTTGATGTTTGAACCAGTGGCCAATTTTCTCGTGCTCAAAGTTGGGTCTGCAGCAATTTGCCCTAAAACTTCAATCCCAGTACTCTCATTTCTAAGCGGAAATTTACGTTCAGGATCCCGTTTTTTGTTGACTACTGAATCACTTTGTTGAAATTTTGCTAACTACAAAATGTATTTTCTGTTAACATGTCTGTTCGGATGTCGTTCATTAAACAAATTTGCGGTACGATTGGCACAGTCAACGTTTCTGAGAACAAGGGTAATTATTTCAACTCTTTCTTCTATAGAATACACCACCACCATTGTGAAAATGATTTTCGGTAGTACTATCAAGTATCAAACCGACCCATAAACTGAAATAATAAACCGCATTTCTCTCATTCCGATAAGAAATGTTCTGATAGTCAATTTTTGTTTACAATCTAACAAAACATTGACTATCAGCACATTTCTTATCACAATGAATGAAATACGTTCTTGCATCTTCAACTGTGAATAATTTTTAAACGAGTTGATAAAACGTCCAAAAAAATTAGTGCGCTGAAATCAGAAAAGAAAGAGCTTTCAAATGATGTAACACTCGACCGATGTTTCCTATTTAAAATATAAGGGTTGTTATCGCCACCCTTAAGGGGTTGATGTGACAAAGTTGAATTTTATGTCAAAACATGTCCCCCTCAATATTAAAATTGACGTGTTTCAGCGTTTTAAAAAAAAATTCTCTGGGCGCAAATCGGTCTGTTTCGTTTTCAATGTGCCACCCTATATAAGCTTTAGCTTTTTTTTTCTGGCGTGTTCTTTGCCATTTTTGGATTTTGTCAATAACGGGTGTATTATTATTATTATTATTATTATTATTATTATTATTATTATTATTATTATTATTATTATTATTATTATTATTAAAAACTTAGTTATGAAGCCGAGTTAATAACAAATGATTAATTCTTTCCAAGGTTTTTGGAAACCATTAAATCAGTCTTCAAAAGTTAATTTTACGCTAAACAAGATGTTTGAAGTAAAATCCTACCTGGAACACAAATTGTTACGGGGAAAACCATCAGCTCAGAGAATTTTATTTATTTGGTCCGGAAATGTCTTAAGGGATTGTTTCAAATTTATACTGGTGTTCAATAAAGATAGATCCTAATGTTCGATCACAGCCCGGAGTATATCCAGTCTTGAGTCGAGGGACCAATACTCGGTCGGCTGTTCCCTTTCTTTATGTATCAAGACTTACTGACCCAAAATAAACAGGTTAGGTACTTACGTACTGGTGGAGTGGCCACACTATATCAAACTAAAGCCCGATATTCTTTACAATGTAAATAAATGTTTTTCACTTTCTTTATCACTTGACCCAGTCTAATGAAAGTCATCAAAAATGTTTGATATTAACCATTAAGCTTTTAAATAAATGCATGAAAAATTGCAGTTTGTAAAAGAATTTAATTTTATTAATAAAGTCAATGCGATTTGAAAATTGTACGTTTAGACAACTTTGCAAGTATTCTGAGTCGTCCACAAAAATCTAATTCATTAATAGATGATATCTACTATGAATAATATGGATTTATTTTAACAATATTTTGTGACGTGTGAAAATGTTCCGTTTTCCAGGACATTGTGAGATGTTAGTAGAGATTGCAGTATACTTTCCCACCTGTGACCAGAAACTACGCTCCGTCCAGAGACCTGAAAGTCTGGACCGCAGCGCAGTGTTATGGTAGTGAATTTCCAAAGAAATGATCAGATACCAAAAAATGTTTTTTATTAAAAGCTTACAACTTTTTTTAATGTAACATAGAGACCTGAATTGTGGTATGTTTTTTACGTTTTATAACATAAACCCACATATTTCCCGGAAAACCTTATTAGATTTTCCTGGATAAAAAAGTTTTACTATATATATATATATATATATATATATATATATATATATATATATATATATATATATATATATATATATATATACACATACATACATACATACTAACCCACATACCATATACGTTTGTCATTTTGTTCTTTTTCGAGATCAAAATTTTTTTTATGAAAATTTGCATTTTTTTTTAATTTCCTCATTGGTTTTTTTTTACAGAATTTGCCTTCAGTAATGTTATACTACATTATATTTTTCATAAAAATTCGACAACTTTTTTTTACAATAACTCACGAAACATTTATTACCAACGTATCACAAAAAGCTTATAAAAATGATTTCTACGGAAACACTAAAAACATTTCTGCGAAAACTTTGCAAATTCAGTCACTATTTGAGAGTTTTTGTTGTTTATTGTTTGCAAAAACTGGATGGGTTGCCTAAAACAAAACCATCCAAGCAATTAATAAGGACAAATACCTGCCATATTTATAATTTGACAGGTACATTCCCTTTGTAAATAATTATTTTTTTCTGCAAAACTGTTCACTACTATAACGCACTTGCTGCGTCCCGAAATTTTTTATTTATAGTATACATTCGCATGCTAAAATTTAGCACTTTTGGACGCAAACTTTGTTCTCGGTATTATGAAAGAAATGGTCCAAGACTGACAATTTACAGAAATATTGTTAGTTGATTGTACATTGTACAAAGCTCTATCTATAAAATTTTATATAAACTAGAACTATCGTGACAACATACTACCTGGTCCTACACCGAGGTGGCGTCCCTGTCGTATCTCTCACAACGTTCTCCAGGCTGACATCTTACGACAACTTCCATTGTTTAGATTTTTATCCACGATCTATTTATATAGCATAGCAGTACATATAACGTCATCTGTCTTTGTCCAACGTTGTAGATATTGCATTACAGAATCTGAAGTGACGTCGATGATTATTTTATTATTAATTTTGAATAACTTTCTTTTCCTTTGATCAAACGACTTGAAAATTGGTACACAACCACATCTGTATATGTTCTTTTAAGTTGTAAATACTCGTTTTAATCGCTTAGACGATTTGAGATATATTACGTTTAAAAAACATTTTTTTAATAATCACCAACGACTTATGGTTGTCAAGATACGTTTATAGGATGCAGCTCGAAACACCCTATAATTAACGTATAAATTTTTTCTCATATCTTGTATAATAACGGATATATTGAGCTTTACCGTAGAAATGCGTCACCCTGTCTATTTGTATATGTCTAAACAGACGAACACTAAAATTGACCCCGTATATGGGTTTTAGGGGTTCTAGCTCGCGCTCATTTGAAGAAATCATTTTAAAATTCATAAGTTGCGGTCTTCTTAGTAACGAATTTTTTTACGAAAATTTGGTAAAATATAGACTATTAAAGCCTAAACTCTATAGCTGAAACTACTGCCAAAGCATCAGAAAGAAGGTTAAATATTTTAGTAAAATGAAGAACAATGATGGTTGAGGCTGAAATCTAAGGCTTTGTAAAACACATTTATTACCACATTTTTTCGACATGATCCGTATTTGCTTCAAATTCATTGTCTGAAAATTGCAAATTTTCACGTTTCAAATCGCGACTTTGACGTTTTAAGAAGAAAAATTATAAAAATTTCAAAATAGTTTTTCCGCTACTTCTTGACCTTTTTGCTTCAAGAAAACTTGACGGTTGTATGTAATATTCGATTGGTTTTGGTAATCACACAAAAGATTTTGTTCTTGTGCTTTCCTCTGATTACCACTAGCAGCCAAATTTTTTTCTTTAAATGCCTATAACTTTTTTGCGTTTTAACTAAGATCTGAATTTCGGCATGCGCAGTAGGTTTGATGGTAGAAACGTAGATGCCAAATTTGGTCATCACTGCTTTGTTACTTTCGGAGATACAAAAATTTTCCGAACGAAAACACAAAATTTTTCGGAAAAACTATCCCGATTTTCCTGGATAACAAACTTATCCAATCCACTTGCGAAAGGAAGGTATGTACCAAATTTCATCAAAATCGGCGTCATTCTTTTTGAGTTATCGGTACGATATAGCGACTATATATATATATATATATATATATATATATATATATATATATATATATATATATATATATATATATATATATATATATATATATATAGGGTTAGAAGCAACAACACACAGTGCATAGTTCTCTTACAAAAATCGGGTTAGTTGATATATCATATGACTTTATACTTCTCCAAAATTTCAGTTTATTCGACTTTCATGTGCCCAACAGATATTAGAAAATGCTTTATAATTTACCCAATTGACAGGCGGATAACTTAGAATAATCAGAGAGAACGGGACACTCCACATGATTGGTTATAAATAGGGAACACGGGAATAAATCCAGTATTAATTGGTGGCGGTCGTGAGTACTCCATAATATTGACAGGAACGTCGAACATGGCGTTTCACAGTAATAGAGCTAAGTTAAACTGGAGTGTAATTGTTAGTCATTACTGCCTAATTTGAATTGCCATCGCTTCCGCTTCACATCATAATCGTCGATAACTCTATCACCGTTCCAACGTTCGAATAACATGATGATGCCTGGGACTTTCATTTACATCCCAGAGGATAGTTCACGTCTGTTGGCTGAACACGACTTTATTTAGTGTTACGAGCAGGAATTTAGTTTTTTCTAATAAAAAAGGAACCAAACAGAGTTTGCAGGAAACGTTCTATGATTCCTACTAATATTGTCTACAGTGACACAGTATGTAGCTGAATGGTGCTTGCTTCTGCATTGCCATCACGTACAATGTGTCAATATAAGTTATCTAGTCATAAGAGGCCGTTACAGAATGCACACAAACTAAAAGATGCAGACCGACTGACTGGATGAGTTTAGAGAACAACCAATAATGTCATCATTGCCAGGCGTGTCAATTTCGTCTAGAACAAAACATGCAATTTTAATGTTAATATTTGGATAAAATAGAAAATTTAAGTTTTGTAAAGAGTAACGGTGTAATAGAGACAGAAAGACAGAATGTCTTAAAGTATATTATTGTCTGATGATCAAAATTTGAAGTCTGCCAAATTAGAAAACTGCCATTGACAAGAAAGTAGGAAGCACCAACGTTTGGGTAAAGACTGACTTAATCGCGCTGTTTGCAAATACAAGTAGAATACTCATTTGTACAGCCTTTTCTACTATTGTGGCCACAATAAACTATAACTAACCAATGGAGATATATCTACATGCACATTTTTTATATATTTCAACAACACACCACGAGGGCTTACAGCCTAAATACTATAGTACCGTGGGTGGCGTCAAGGAGGAAAGAGGCAACTTGTTAATTCTGGACTTGACGGTTTGGAGGTTCAGAGAAGGAAAAACATGTGCCGGCAAGGAATTCCACAACTTGGAAGTCCTCTGGACAAAAGAGCGGGCATAACAAGATGTTATATGTCTGGTGACCTGGACAGTGAAAGGGTGCATTCGCTCTGTTCCCCTGGTAGATCTGTTGGGGGCAGCAGGTGGAGGAACTATGGAAGAAAACTCCTCTGAGATGTGCCCGTGCAAATATCTATAAAAGAGAGAGAGAGAGAGAGAGAGAGAGAGAGCGAGAGGTCACCAACGGCACGTCGGTGGGCAAGGAATGGCAGCCTTTGGGTGAGGGTAGGGTCACCGATGAGACGTATAGCTCTCTTCTGAATTGAGTCCAGGATAACGAGTGTAGAAGCGGCAGCGGCACCCCAGATGTGGGAGCAGTATTCGAGGTTTGGTCTTATTTGTGAAGTATATAAGGTATAGAGATTAGCTGGTGAAAAGTATTTGCGAGCCCGGAAGAGGAAATCTAATTTCTTAGCAGCCGCTTCTGCAATTGATGTAACATGTTGGTGCCAATTGAGATTTCGATACACAGAAATGCCAAAAGTGAAAAGGACTCATTACTTTGAATCACTTGGTTGTTCATTGTGATGGGTCTAGGGCTGGTGTATCTCTTATCAGATAGAAAGCAAGACTGAGACTTGGTGAAATTGAACTGTACAAGATTTCTACTTCCACGGTCTAATATTTTTTGGAGGTCCACAGAGGCAGAACCCTCAATGAGTCTGCGATCCTTATCTAATTGGACTAAAGAGACAGGCTTAGAATATTGTATATTTAAGTGGAGGGTGCTGTCGTCCGCGTAACTGTGAACTGGGTTGGATGTGCTAGAGGGGAGGTGATTGATGTGGAGAAGACACAAAGTAGGGGCTAAAGCTGAACCTTGTCGAACTCCTGCATTAATTGGATACAGTTTAGAGGAATGGATATCCACGACAACAGAAATGCTCCGGTTGGAGAGGAAATTTGGTGTCCAGGCACAGAATTTTGGTGGTAGGCCATAGGCCGGAAGTTTATTAAGCAGCGCTGCGTGCCAGACTTGGTCGAATGCTCTGGATATGTCTAGAGCGACAATCTGATATTCACCGTGTAGTTCCATAGATTTCTTCCAAGAATAAGTGACAAAGGAAAGGAAAGGCAGTTGATCTGCGCTGACGGAATCCATACTGCCTGTCGTGGATTAGACTGTGTTTTTCAAGAAATTTTAGTAATTCGGTGTTTATATACTTTTCCATCACTTTACAGACGACTGAAAGGAGATAAATAGGCCTATAGTTGATAGGAAGCGCTTTGGATCCTTTCTTGGGGACAAGTGAATGCCTCGATGTATCACTAATTTCTTCAAGAAACTTTACCACTAATTCTTGAAAATATTCCCCTAAATATAAGAATGCAAATGTGGTATTTACAAGATGGCCATGCAGCCCACAATGCCAGGGCAGTAAGAGAGTGCTTAAGAACCATGCTCCAAAAGCGGTGAATAGGTGGGCACTTTCACTGGCCACCTAGGTCCCCAGACCTAAATCCTATTGATTTTTGCATATGGGGATACGCTAAAAACTTGTGCCAGTTGATGGATTATGCTACCGAACCATATAGTAGAGAAGAACTTTGTGCAAAGAATTGATGAAGCCTTCGAATCTATTAGAAATACCCCCTTGATATTTCAAAGGATAACATGGAACTGAAGAGGGCGATCTGAAACTCACCTACAGTCTGACGGCGAACATTTTCTACATTTATTCTGATTTGTAGTATTATAATCGTAACCTTGTTTGTAACTTATTCTGTCAATACATTTATTAATAGGTAATAGTTTGAGGATTATGTTATTTCATTTGAAATGATCCGTTACCTCATCGGGAAGAAATTGCACAGACACCGTGAACTACGGTTATTTCGAAAATTACATCTCATACAAAAAAATCACAAGTGGTCTTTTTTGTAGCCAATAGAGTACTTATTTAAGAAAATATACAGGCTGGTCACAAAAAGCGCAATTTATATATTTTTTGATCTAAGGATGACATCACAACCCCTATTACTACTCCACTGGAAGTTTTATTTTTTTGAAAATACTATTAAATTGAGTCCTCTAGTGACCTTTATTACACCTGCAGATTTCAAGTTATTACATGAAACCATTTTAGAAATATCATAAAATGTCTAATTTTTCTTTTGAATTTTCCAGGACCGTATCTCTGTAAATAGGCCGAACTGATCAAAATTGCATCAAGAAACGTTCCATATTTTTTCATGCCTATTGCCACGAAGCACTTTGCGATATACAATTACGGACCGCCCTGTATATCGACCATACATCGCGTACGTACAACATAAACGTGTGCCAGTTGATGTATTAAACACATTCTTTATTATATCGTACTTAATATTCGAAAAGACGAAATATAACACAATTATGCTAAAAAACATACAAGTGTTAATAATTTTAGCCTCGTAAATGAGAAATGTGACAAAGACAAGGCGGTCCTCCTACAACAAGCAGGGTTAGAAGACTGATCTCTCCAGTAATGAAACCGGAACTTCTGAAACTGGAAGAAAGATTGATGCGAAATGTAGGCTTAATTCCAGTGTTCCTAAACAATCCCCTGCCCCTTAGGCATTTTATGGGGATGTAACGCTCCAGAAGGGATACGATTTGGAATTTTTTCAAGCCTCAAAGACAGGTATAAAGTAAAGTCGTTAGCTTGGCGGAAATTAAAAGTTGAAAATGTCCAGCTATTTGTTTAGCTTAGCGGTGTCTGCGCAACGGGCAAAGGGGGTTTTTGTTAGCGGTGAATAAAGGGCCGGAGAGATGGACGGTCAGGCCGCAGAATATAGAGAGTGAAAAACCGGGGGAATTTGCAGCTGACGGAAACTTAATTACTTTGTATTGTAGTTTCATCGATTGCTGTATAGTAATTATTACTATTCGATTCGCTTCGATTTGGTGGTGTGGACTTGCCAGGACCGGCTCCAGGATCGCTTTTGTCAGATACTTGTTTAGAAATTTTATCTATCTATCCACCAGAATTCTGTTACGTTTATTTCATGTTTTTGGTCGGAATCTCTCGTAAAGTGGTTAATCAAGAAATTACATAGAGGCGGCGTTGCCTATAAAACAAAGAAACTGTTAGGGGAATCGACCAAATTTAGAAAAGAGAAAGCGAAAAAAAAAACCGTTTTTTGCCTATTATTTAAACCGCTAATCACGAGGGGTGTTGTTCATGGAACACAAAGCGACCCAGAAGGGCGGCTCGAGGCGTGAAAATATATTTAACATTATTTTTTGGTAAAAAATATTTATATGAAAATTTGCTATTATAAATCCAAATAGTATCGTTTATAATTAAGTAGGTCGCATAGAAATTATAATTATTGACCTGGAATTGCTCTTATGTTTATGCAATGAATAAACATGTTGCAGTTGCAGTTTGCGATATTGAAGAATGCTGACTATTGCTGATTGAACATTGTGAAGAATGCGGACCAAGCAAGGTTATATATATATATATATATATATATATATATATATATATATATATATATATATATATATATATATATATATATATATATACATATACAGGGTGTCCGGAAAATACGTGTACAACGTTTGACAGCAGACTCCTGACGTCAAAATAGGTCGATCTAAGCCGACTTAGTTATATCCAAAATTGCTTCGTTTAGCCGGTAGAGGGCATCGTAAATTTGTAAAAATATTGGTTATTCCTAAATTACGTGAAAACCTGCTACTCGATTTTAATGATTTTTACTATGTAGACTAATACTATAAAATGACGTTTTTGTTGTAGTATAGTCACCGGCTGTAAATAAGTGGAAGTGTTATGAAAGTGATTAATACGTCAACATTTATCCTGATTTTTTATATCAACGGCGTTATGACAACCCAGATATTTTTGTCGAGTGACTGGATGTATTTGGAAGCTATTTTACCTCTTCAAGATTTTTCGTTTGATGAGCTGTTTTGCCAGAAAAAAATATTTACAATTGCCTGCATACATCAATTAACATTAGTAATAAAACAAAGTACAACAAAGTTGGAAATATGTATTAAAAATATTGTAAAAAACTAAGTAAAACAAAAACATTACTTAAGCAAATGTGTAAAATGACCGCCATCTTGGTGAATACACTCATTAACACTCCTTAAAAAATGATATTGGACCCTATTTAATGTCTCGGGGTTATTAAAATGGTTGCCTGCATTTAAAATCCGCGTCAATAAATCATGGCGTGTGTTTACCGGAGTCTTGTAAACTTCTGTTTTAATAGCGCCCCACAAAAAGAAGTCACACATATTTAACTCTGGAGAACGTGGTGGCCATTTTACTGGTGCATCATTGCCCCTTCCAATCCATCGATTGGGATATTGATGGTGTAAGTATTGCCGAACTACAACGGAAAAATGGGGCGGGGCACCATCATGCATATACCACATTTCCCTCCGAAGTAAAAGGGGCAAATTTTCCAGGAGCATTGGTAATATGTATTGCAAAAAAATTAAATAAATATTTCCATCTAACCTGTCTGGAATAACAATAGGACCAATAAGGTAGCGATCAATAATGCCTGCCCAAATATTTAATTTAAATTGATGCTGATGATGTGCAACTTTAATGACATGTGGATTTTCATCGGAATAAATGTGTTCGTTGTGCAGATTGGTTACTCCAGATCTTGTAAAGCACGCCTCGTCAGTAAACAATATTTTTCTACAAAAATTTGGATCACGGATTCTTTTGTTTCTAATAAATTGACAAAATGTAAGCCGCATTGGGGGATCAGTCGGTAAAAGTTCCTGGACTTTTTCTAAGTGGTATGAATGTAACAACTGTTCGTTTAAAACCTCATTGACAATCGATTTAGGAACATGTAACTCACGTTCTAAGCGACGGGTACTGGTACTTGGGTCTTCTTCAACTCTTTCCAGAATGTTTTCTTCTGTTTCCACAGTTCGAGTTGTTCGAATACGACCCCTGCCTTCAAATTTTTTCTCAAAGCTGCCCGTTTCCCGAAGATGACGCTCGATGTTGGCAAATGTTTGGTGGTTTGGTATTCGACGGTTAGGAAATCTTTCCATGTAAACCCTAACACTCTGACGCCCATTTCCTTGACAAAACCCGTATACCAGGAGCATGTCAACCTTCTCAGAGATCGTATAATTTTCCATGTTTAATGATAAAATGAACTTGTAATTCAAGAATGTTGATCGTATACTTTAGTCAATTTCATAGACTGGTGACAATTTGTCAATACTTGTCAAATTATTAAATGCCATAGCAACAAAGTCACTAAAGAAATTATTGTTACAGGCAATTTGATTTTAATTTTATTACTAATGTTAATAATTGATGTATGCAGGCAATTGTAAATATTTTTTTTTGGCAAAACAACCCAACCAACGAAAAATCCTGAAGAGGTAAAAGTGAGTTATCGGTCTGATATATATGATATATATATATATATATATATATATATATATATATATATATATATATATATATATATATATATATATATATATATATATATATATATATATCGGTGTTTGTATACATTAGGAGAGATTTTTGATTTGATTCTTAAAATGTAAAGACGCCAGACTTTTTAATTTAATTATGTACAGATTTCGTTTAAATTTTATTCGGTTAAGTTAGTTTATAAAAATTGTTAATTCTTTGATTATTATTAAAATTTTATTACAAATTACATCGTTACCATGTCCATATTATCCCAGTTATAAAACAACAATTATCCCTTATTATCCTCCGGTTCTTTAACAGGTCTAGATAGCAGTTTTGAGAAACTTGCAGCTAAAATTTCTGACGAACAATGCTTTAAAAAATTTGTTTGGTAGCCCCAAAACCAGGATAGTACCACTCAAATGTCGGGGATCTTGTAAATAGGTTGTAAAGGTTGTGATCTTAAACACGTCGGGCAAACAAAATAATCTATTGAAAATAGACATAAATAACATTTAGCACAACTATGATACAGTACGATAGATATATCATGCGTGGCGCGACATATTTAGGATAATATTCACCACGTAGATAAAGAGAAGCTAAAATTAATCAAAAATGTACGGCAACCAGGACAGCTTAACGCTCTTGAAAGTATATACAGTGTGTCCCCGGTAAGACGCATGAATTGGTAAAAAATACTGTAATTTTTTTAGTTAAAACTTCATTTTCTGGGATTGAGCCCTGCTTGAAGAGAAAATGTATTGTGTCATAATTTTAATTTCCAAAAATCAACTATGTCTTGGAAATTTATAAAAAAACTAATTTTTTACCCTAGGAAAGTGACTTTTCTCTAGGAGACGCAAAAATAAGGCTGGACGCAGCAGGTGCATTATGGTAGCAAATTTTCATAAAAATGTTTTAAATAGCAAATATGTGTTTTTTTTAAGGAAGAAGGCATCAAATTTTGTTACCAGTATGACCTATATAGTAAAAAATGTACCATTTGTATTAAAAGAAGAGAGCATCTCTCGTACCTTTTTAGTTTTGAAAATAATATTCGTTATTTTATGCGCGACATTGGGGACTGTTGGTGGTTGAACATTTGGAGGCGGGTTGAGAGTTGAATTGCCGGCGAACAACCAGGCAAAAAGTTCAGCCTTGCCCAGGGCGGTAGAAACAATTTCATCCCCTGAAACAAGAGGTGGGAACGTGCTCTTGCAAAAATTATTCCCAATAGATTTAGCAAGAGTCCAGAAGGGTTTGCTGCCGTTGGAGCTTGAGATGACTTTGTTTTTGATGTGGTTATTAAACGAGTTTTTGCCTCAGAAAGAATGCGGACATAGCGGTTTCTTGCGTCGTTAAATGCTTGACGGTTTTCTTGACTGGGATTCTGTAGAAGCGTTTTGTGAGCTCTGACCTTTTCAAGTCTGGCCTTGTCACATGATTTAGAGAACCAGGGTTTTTGAGTGGCTGAAGAGGTTTTCTGTTTACGGGGAATAAATAATTCCATGCCAGCTTGGCTGATTTCGGTGACGTTTTGTGAGATATCAGAGGGGTCAGGATGAGAGAAGCAGACAGACGCCCATCGAAATGAGGAAAAGTAATCCCGCATTTCGTCCCAGTTCGCGAAGTTGTAGTACCAAACGATACGTGGGTGTGATGACTGTGTGACCTAGGGTTGCATTGCGCAGGAAGCAGTGGCCATGCCGTGGTCTGAGCGACCAAGGGGGGCGGTGACTGATGTCTTATAGCATTGAGGTTTTGTAGTAAGAAGGGGATCCAAGGGATTTGAGCTGTGTGTTGGAATGCGAGGAAAGTAAGTAGGTTGCTGAACCATATTAGCTAAAGAATTGCTGACTGCAAATGCCTCCGCTGCTTTCACTTGTGGATCGGTTTTTGAAGATCCTAGCCATTCCTTATTATGGGCATTGAAGTCACCAATAATCGTGACCTCAGAGGAAGGATATTCAGAAATCAGATGGTCGATTTTTTCAGAAAGGTAGTCGAAGAGCTGGACAACTTGTTGTCAGAAGGTGGCCGGTAAATGCAACAGATGAATTTAGTTGCGGTCCTGAGAGAGTTTCATCCAAAGTATGTCTTTTCTTTCAGCTTCTAAATTGGGGGGTCTGGTGCAGGGTAGATTGCTACGGACGTATGTGCACACGCCTCCATGCAATCTATAGGAGCAAGGAGCTCATACCCCGGGAAATTAAGGTGATTAGTGGCTGTTTTGGCACTGACTTAGGTTTCTGCGAGGAAGAGGAGTTGGGGCCTAGCCTGGAGGAAATGGTGGACGGAGTTCAGGTTAGAATTTAGGCCACGTATATTCGAGGATATATTAAATCATGATGCTGGCACGCGAAGCGAAAGTTCCCAACCTCCAAGGAACTATTTACCGTGTCTCTATGGGCCCGGAGATTTAAAAAGAATACGAGGGCCGAGGAATCTCATGCATGTTGTCACTAACCAGACTGTCTTTTTTTATAAACATGCATTTATTTCTCATGATGTTTCTTTTTATTCTTTCCTATCTGGCCAATATTTCAAGATATGGGACCTGGTTCGGTGGTTTATAAGAAGATTCTGAAGGAGATCTACATCATTTATCGATTATAAATACCCTATTTTCAAGGCAAAAATTAATTCTCATTAATAATGGCTCTTTAAACCTCTTTAGAAATGTTTAAAACTAAAATGTCAAATCTAGTTACAAAAGCCTACACTTACAAGGTTACAGTGGCTTAAATTATTTTTTAAAACATATCAAATCAACAAACTGCAAGCAGCGAAGTCAAAACCAACATAAGAACGACTCTGTTTACAAATATAACTTCAAACTTATACAATGAAAACCAAGACTTTGATAAATCGATACACCACAAGAAGATATATTTTACGAGTGTCTCCGTCGAGATCGCATTTCCATTGATTTTTTAAATTAAAAAACGTTGTACTATCTTGCTATCATTAATAATGAAATAGTTGCTATTACACAAATTTTGATGGACTTTTATGGCATATAAAGTTTGCCGTTCTAGGTTTTATTGACAGATACATACTGTATTATCATAAAACTGGCCATAAAATATACAAAAACGCAACAACTCTATACATTGACGCAATAATTGCACTGGTAGATCTTTTATTAACAGTATATTTATTACAGCCATAAACTATAAAGGCCAAGCACAAATGATTTTGGTAATCGTTGATTTATCACACATATTCATTTTCTATTTTATTACATTTTTTTGGTCAAATTTTCGACTTTTACGCGAATATGTTCTATTATATGTCTACATTTTTTTTTCTCGAACGGTAGCCTATTTCCGCGGCTATGGCTAATTATACCGACGACAGGGAGCAGTTTCACATCACTATCCTGCAAACTTTCCCAAACCCCTTAATTTTTGTTATATTTCAACAACACACCACGAGGGCTTACAGCCTAAATACTATCGTACCGTAGGTGTCGACAAGGAGAAAAGAGACAACTTGTGTTAATTGTGGACTTGAATGTTTGATGGTTCGGAGGAAAAGGAAAAACATGTGCCGGCAAGGAATTCCACAACTTGGAAGTGCTCAGGACAAAAGAGCGGGCATAACAAGATGTTCTATGTCTGGTGACCTGGGCAGTAAAAGGGTGCATTCGCTCTGTTCCCCTGGTAGATCTGTTGGATCTGGTGGAGGAACTATGGAAGAAAGCTACTCTGGGCAGTGCTCGTGCAGATATCTATAAAAGAGAGAAAGATGTCACCAACGGCACGTCGGTGGGCAAGGGATGTCACCCTTTGGGTGTGGGTTTAGTCACCGATGAGACATATAGCTCTCTTCTGAATGGAGTCCAGAATAGCGAGTATACAGCGGCACCCCTGATCTGAGAGCAGTATTCGAGGTTTGGCCTTATTTGTGAAGTATATAAGGTAAAGAGATTAGCTGGTGAAAAGTATTTGCGAGCCCGGAAGAGGAAACCTAATTTTTTAGCAGCCACTTCTGCAATTTATGTGACATGTTGGTGCCAATTGAGATTTCGATCCACAGAAATGCCAACAAGTGAAAAGGACTCATTACTTTGAATAACTTGGTTGTTCATTGTGATGGGTCTAGGGCTGGTGTATCTCTTATGAGATAGAAAGCAAGACTGAGATTTGATGGGGTTGAATGGTACAAGATTTCTACTTTCTCAGTCTAATATTTTTTGGAGATACACGGAGACAGAACCCTCCATGAGCCTGCGGTCCTCATCTAATTGGGCTTAAGAGACAGGCTTAGAATATTGTATATTTGAGCGAAGGGTGCTGTCGTCCGCGTAACTGTGAACTGAGTTGGATGTGCTAGAAAGGATGTCATTGATGTGGAGAAGAAACAAAGTAGAGGCTAAAGCTGAATTTTGAGGAACTTTTTCTTTCATTGGATACAGTTTAGAGGAATGGCCATCCACGACAACAGAAATGCTCCGGTCGGAAAGTCGGAAGTTTATTAAGCAGCGCTGCATGCCAGATCTGGTCGAATGCTCTGGATATGTCTATAGCGACAATCTTGGATTCACCGTGTAGTTCCATACACTTGTTCCAAGAATGGTCAAATTTTGGACTTTTACGCGAATATGTTCTATTCTATGTTTACATATTTTTTTCTCGAACGTTGGCCTATTTCCGCGGCTATGGCCAATTATACCGAGGACAAGGAACAGTTTCACCTTACTATCCTGCAAATTTTCCCAAACCCCTTCCTTATTGTAGAGAGGTTAGGAATAAGTAACGTACTCAACATCGCAGGGTCCACGGGTTAACAGGGCGTAAACGGAAAGACGAAACGTGCAGACGCTCCACTTGGCCAAACACAACGCCACGATATCGGTTGATGTCAATTTTACAGCAAGTACTCAAAAAGTTAAATGACTGTAACTGAGAATCGAACCAGCTTCAAACACACATTATGGCCAATCACCGACGACATAGATCAGTTTCACCTCACTATCCTAGAAGTGTCGCCAAGCCCCCGTCTTTCTGTAAGGAGGGTACGGATATTTAACGTGCCCAACATCGCAGGATCCATGGGACCGACGGATTCACGTCCTTCGCTTAAATATAATGCCACAACCTCGGTTGATAATAATTTTACACATGCACTTAAAAAGTGAAAGGGTCACCTAGTGGGAATCGGCCCCAGTGCCCTTTGGGTTCGGAGGCACACGTTCTTACCACTGGACCTGCGATCCCTTACCTGTCTTTCTCAAGTGTTGGCTTTACATGCCTTTCGGAGGGTAAAGTGCAAAAGTATTTAAATTACAATGTGGTAGTACGTTATATAAAGCAAATTTATATAAAATTAATGAAAGAGGGTGAATGTATGCTTACATCTTTGTGAAGTATCTTGCTTAGGTAAAAAAAGTGTGTACGAAGCGAACTTTCATAGAAATAATCTGTCTTTTTTACAATATATATATATATATATATATATATATATATATATATATATATATATATATATATATATATATATATATATATATATATATATATATATATATATATATATATAATTTTTGTAAAGTCTCACCATCGGTACCTATCTACTAGTGACTATTTTAAAATAAATATTCACTAAAAAACTCAGTTAACACTAGGATTTGATTCTGCACCATAAGACAACTATTTCTAATGCGCTAGTTCTTTGCCACTAGGCAACAGAAATATAAGTATATTGCTGCCTATAATCACATAAGGTCGTATGTGAATTTTCTACGGCCTTGAGATGTTTGTAACAAGTAAGGTCTATTTCAAATACATTTTTGCAAATATTTTTATCAAATACAGGAGACTAACAGTTAAAACATTAGAATCCAGGACCTTGTTAAAAACATGAAACGCTAGACACCCCTAGATCGCATTAGTTCCATAATCTTTGTTTAAAAATCACAAATTTTAACGTTTTAAATCGTCACTGGTATTTTTAGAAAACAACTACAATTTTCTCTGTACTTCTTGATCTTTTGGCGTCAACAAAATTTAGTTTTTGTCTAATATTTAATAGGTTTTGGCTACCACACTATATATTTTGGACTTGTGCCCTCTGACCTCCAGTGGCACATTTTTTTTTCAGTAAATGCTAATAACTTTTTCTTTTTAACTCAGAGATCTGGATTTTGGTATATATATATATATATATATATATATATATATATATATATATATATATATATATATATATATATATATAAACTTTTTAACTGACCATGGAAATGTGTTCCAGGGGCCCCCACTTGCGCTCATTTGAAGAAATTTTCTTAATGAAAATCCACTAAAAACATACACTCATCGAGCTGAATTCGATCGCGTAACCTTCTGTTTAGAAGTAAAAGTCAGAGGGTTGAATCAATGTGAGGATTCATTTATCTGATGACGCTAATTTTGTTATCAAAACGATTATCAGGTCTAAAAACTGTATTGCGATGAATTGGGTTATCCAAATAGTTATCAGTGTTCATCACAGGTTCCAATCTTCATTACATATATATATATATATATATATATATATATATATATATATATATATATATATATATATATATATATATATAATCTCCTTAACAGCGAATTGTTCTACCAAAATTCAATAAAATTAACTTAAAAGTTTTATATATGAATTTTTTCGGAACAAAAACTGCAGTTCTCCATAAAAATGAACTGGATTTATAGAACTGTTCAACAGACTAACGTGTGTGGTGTCGAAAAACTGAAAGTACAGTCAGTCAAGTTCATTTAAAGGAATTTTTAACAGTCCTGGCGTCTCTGCTAGCGACTTTGGTACAAAAATTCGTTAAAAATGCTTTATTTCCTAACAGCATGTACTACAACGTTTATAGATATTTTATAGGTGCTCTAATTATCGTTCATTTTGAGGATTTGTTGACAGTCTTGGCCTCTCTAGTAGCGATGTTACTACTACTTACTAATTCTCTAAAAAATGCCTTATTCCAAACAGCATCTACTACAATGTTAATACATATAAAGCCACCGTTACTTTACAAAATGTATTCGCCTGAATATAGAATTCATGTGTTTGCAGTGAAAATGAGGCTATCAACATATAAAATGGATTCATGAATCATAGATCAAGTAGTAAAGTAAAAAATTCTGGTGTTGTGTTCGACCCAGTAAACATCTGACAGTGTAGAAGATTAATCTGTGAAAGAAGCGACGAAAATATCGCAAGTAAAAAGCTGGCCTGCTGTGCGTTTTTTAAGGTCTCTCAAAAGACCAATATGAATCCAATTTTACAATGATTCTCGTCATGACCCGCAGCGTCATATAATCCGTACTTCAAAGAGAGCTTTTGTCGGGGGATGTTTGGGCTATTAAATTTCAAATTACACGAAGAAATGTATTAAAAATGAACAGGAGCCTGTTTTTCAGAGGAAGCATGGCAAAAATGATTTTTCACAGCTTTTGAGGTTCACATGCTGTAACATTCACAAAAGAAAATCGCAGTGCCTGCTACAACTGCTTTGATTTTCTTTTTTGCCTGTGTATTTGAGGATTTTCTCGCTTGAATTTATTAACTGTTAATAAAAAAAAATGTAACAAGTGTTTGGACGTGAAATTCCGGTAAAATAGTTTTATGCTTATCTTGGATAATACTCTAAAATTACATTTTATATCGTGTTGTTATCCTTATACTAAGTGACAACTGTAACCTGTGACAAGCACTGATAAGTACACTAGAAAAACCCAAATCACAATAACACATTTTTAAAGACCTGACGATCGCGAATTTTTCATTTACTGATAACGCTAACTTTGTTAGTGAAATGATCGTCAGGTCTTTAACATTGTTTTGTGGTGATTTGAGCTCTCCAAGCGTACCTATAGAACCTCGGTGGTTCAGGGGTAAGAACGTATGCCTCTGAACCGAAGGGTACTGGGTTCGATCCCAGGGTACTCCTTTCACTTTTTCAGTACAAACTGTAAAATTAACATTAACCGAGGTTCTGGCATTGTATTTGAGCAAGTTGAATGTCTGCACGTTCCGCCCTTCGGAGGGGGCGTAAAGCCGTTGGTCCCGTGTCCATGCGATGTTGGGCACGTTAAAGATCCCAACCCACCTTACAGAAAGGCAGGGGTTCGGCAAAATTTCCAGGATAGTGAGGTGAAACTGCTCCCTGGCGTCGGTGATTGGTCATAGTCGCGGAAATAGGCCGACGTTAGAGAAACAAAACAAAAAAAAGCGTACCTATCCTCATACTCCTACGCACACTTTGAAAAACCTATTATAATTTTCTAGAGCACATTTCACACATGTCGATCGTTCAAAGCTAGATCGAGAGCCTCGGTGGTTCAGTGGTAAGAACGTGCGCCTGTGAACCGAAGGGTACTGGGTATGATCCCAGGGCACTCCTTTCACTTTTTCAGTACATATTGTACAATTAACATCAACCGATGTTGTGGCATTGTATTTGAGCAAGTTGAATATCTGCACGTTTCGTCTTTCGGAGGGGGCGTAAAGCCGTAGGTCGCGTGTCCATGCGATGTTGGGCACGTCAAAGATCCCTACCCTCCTTACAGAAAGGTAGGGGTACGGCAAAATTTCCAGGATAGTGAGGTGCAACTGCTGACTGGCGTCGATGATTGGCAATAGTCGCGGACACGGGCCGACGTTAAAGAAATAAAATACACACAAAGCTAGATTGCAATATAATATGTAATCTGCTCTAAACCTTTTGAAAAAATTCAAAGCGTAGCTGGTAAGAAAAATGTCAATTTATTTAAGTCTAAGCTTACCGCAAAGCAGCAACAAAAATAGAAGAAGTAGCAGTGTAAAAGTACACAAACCTGAAACAAACAAATAATATAAGAACGCAGTTTTTACAAGCCAAAATAAAATTAATATTATACTAAATTCTATAACATCAAATTGGATGGTAAAACAAAGTTTTAGCGCCAACTATTTTTTTAGTGAAAAAACTAGGTTCGTACAAGAGTACTGTACACACAACATAACTTAAATCAAGTGTGTAGAACCAACAGCTTTAATAAAAAGTCTGGACGCAGCAAGTGCGTTATGGTAGTGAATTTTCATAAAAATGTTTTTAACAAATATGTGTGGTTTTTTTTTTTTAAGAAAGCAGGCATCAAATTTGGTTACCAGTATAACCTATATAGTAAAAACAATGTGCCTTGTTTCATCTCTATTGTGTGAAAATGTACAAAAATTTCCAGAAGTAAACTTAAAGTGTTCCCGAAAAAACACGTTTCTTGGTCAACCTTATAGGTTAACAGCATATTGAGCTGTTCAAATATGAAACATTTGATCAAAATTCGCTACCATAACGCACTTGCTGTGTCCTGAATTTCTTTTCTTACAAACATGCATTATATTTCGATGGAAAATGCAAAAATCCAATAACATAAGGCGTGTTTGATTTAAAAAAAATGGAAATTTGTATCACCAACGACTTATGGGCCATCCTGTGATTGTAGAAATATTATTTTAAGATGTAGCTCAAGACACCCTATAATTAATATATACAAATTTTTTTCATATCTTATATAATAACGGATATATTGAGCTTTATTGATTTTTTACGAAAATTAGACAAAAATTATATACCATTAAACGATAAACTCTATAGCTAAGGCTACTGCCAAGCATCAGGGACAGGGTCTATTTGAAATGAATTTTCTGGGAACATTTTAGTAAAATGAAGGACAATGACGATTGAAACTAAGACTTTAGGGTTTGTAAAACGTCCTTCTTGAGACATTTTATTTCTATAGCCCGTATTAGATTCAAGTTCTTTGCTTAAATGTTGCCAATTTTGACATTTTAAATCGCCACTTTGACGTTTTGTGGAAAACCCCAATTTATTTATCTTTAAATGCCTATAACTTTTTTGCCTTTTGACCTACATAGCTAAATTTTGGTACGTAACTTACCTATAAGGATCTAAACCTGCGTGCCCTTACTTTGTTAATTCCGGAGATATAAATTTTTTTCGAAAGAAAACACAAAATTTTCCGGGAAAACCTGGTCAGATTTTCCTGGCTAACGAACTCGTCCAAGCCATTTGCAAAAGGAATTTTTTCACCAAATTTAATCAAAATCGGCCCATTATTTTTTGAGTTATCGGTGTGATACATATATATATATATATATATATATATATATATATATATATATATATATATATATAAACATATAAAAATTGAAACTGACCCCGGATATGTTTTCTGGAGGGCCTAATTAGCGCTCATTTGAAGAAATTTTTTCAAAATTCAAAAGTCGGGATCTCCTCATTAGTGAATTTTTTTTTAAGAAAATTCACTAAAAACGCTGCATTCTACCATCTTTCTTAACAAAGGATAATGTCTGGACGCAGCAAATGTGTTATGGTAGCGAATTTTCAGGAAAAGTTTTTGTATAAACGATAAATGAATATTAGTGGCACAAACAATTTCTACCGAAATTCGCAAAAAAATATCTATCAAAATTCGATGGAACAGTTTTTCCTAGACAATTCGCAAAAATATGTTTCACGAATAACCGCAAAACAAATTTCTGCAACAAGCGTTTATTGAAATTCGTTAAAAAGAATTGATCTTTTAAAAGTTTTCTATGACAATTTTTTTTCGAAAAGTACTTAAAAAATAAAAAATTTGTTTACAAAATAAACAAACACATTTTACGAAAATTTGCCTAAAAATGTTCTATAGGTAAACTTATACGCCCGGGACTTAATAAGGTGTCTGGTGTTGGTGGAGGCGGCTGGTAGGAGGTTTCTCCTTCCCCTGAAATTTTGCAGGTGTGCATTGTGCCGACCGGAATAAAATGCAGATATAAAAAATTTTGGGACGCAGCAAGTGCGTTATAGTAGCGAATTTTCATAAGAATTGTACAATATTATTATACGGCATATTAGGAAAGTTAATACTTTAAACTTACGCAGACCTTGAAGATCGATTTTAGAGGTCCTAGTACGTGCACATTTGAAGAATTCTTTCGAAAGTGTTGCCATCGATATCTCTCTAATATAAAAAAATCTTGTGTTCCAACTCCTTTTGAGAAAAATGCCCAAAACTCAATTTTCTATGAAGCTAAAGAACTAAATTTTGCTATTATCTGTAGATAGTGTAAGTCTCTTTAAAAGCAACTTGTATTACACATGTCATTAAAGTTGTACAAAATATTTCCAGAAGGAAACTTAATTCATGTTTAGAAAAGTAAAGTATCTGTTAAATTATAAACGTAACAGGTATTTTTCCTTATTAATCGCCAGTTTTTTCGTTTTAGTCAACCTAATCAAGCCGGTTTTTCAATATCAACAATAACAAAATGTCTGCTGAAAATTATGATTTCAGACTCAAAGGTGAAAAACTGGTTCAAACGTTTTAAACAAAAACGAGATCTTGTTCAAAACGTATGAAATCTGTGCCCTATTGTTTCTCCAAATGCCAAAACAAAACATAAAAAACATACATTCATCGAGCTGGAATCGATCATGCAACCTTCTGCGTAGCAGTCCAGCACGCTGCCAATACGCTATCTGCTAATACGTCAACTAACGTTTTGTCTAAATGATACTTGACACAGGCTTCATGCCCGGGGTCTATATGAAAAGTATATGTAACAATTAATTACAGAATTAGTAGAATTGCCATTGAAACACATTCAAGGATTGTTTCGGTCTTATATATCGTCTTATGGTTAAGTTTAAGATAAAATAAACTATTTTAGAATCATTTTTATAGACTCGACTTGATGTTGCTTACATTTCTACTATATTATCCGATAGCATAATATATCTATGCTGCGCTAAAACTGTATTTGGGGACGTTCATAAAGCTACAAATATAGTGTATTTTAATAACTAATTGAATCCCCCAGTTAAATAACAATCACTTGGCAAATTTTTAATTTCATGTCGTCTGTCATTTTCCATAATTACGGCCAAGATTTCACGATTCTTGGTTCGTGTAGTATGTTTTATGCCTGGTATATGTTTAGTTTGCTTACCTGTTGTATGAATCAATCTAGGCGTGGAAGTTAACTACTCTGTTAGGCATTGGACTTTAACCACAAAATCTTTTCAACGCATGTCTTTGTTATTTTATTTTTAATTTGGAAAAAACTCATAATACTGTGTACCAAATTACTTAAAATTCACAACGCGGGTTTATTTCCATTATTTACAGGCACTTGTAAAGTCTCATTCCAGTTACTACGATAATTACAAAAATATGACGTTTTCAAAAATGTTTTTGCCTATTTTTGGAGGAAAAAATGTCCGTTTATGCCGATATACGAACTCGTCCTCGGACTTAACACAATGAAGATATGTGCCAAGTTTCCAATCAGTTGAGTATTTTTTGAGTTATACAGCTCGGATACATACATTTATATATATATATATATATATATATATATATATATATATATATATATATATATATATATATATATATATATATTAAAAACACTATTACTTACCTAGTTTTTAACAATTTGATATTGCTATTATTAACGACCCGTCGAAATGATTTGTCTAACAAAATGTAATCCACTGATAAACTTGAATTTGGTAAGATAATAAAGATTGGTGTATTATTAGCAAGTTTAAATAATCATACCCGTTCAATACGCGGTTGATACCTTGGGTGTCTACATAATAGAGCTGCCACTTGAAACGTGACTTCCACATAGCTGTGATAATTTATTCTCTTTTTATTCTCTTCAGAAAGACATTCTCATGGAATGAATTTAGGGTTCATGATGACCACAAAGAAAATATTTGTATTCCTGTACCCACAAATCTTTGAAACGTTCGATTCCTCGAGTTTTATGGAAAAAAATGTCCATTTTCACCAAATCATCCTTTATTTATCCCTTACCCCTGAAGCGATCTTACCCAAAAACAAGTCGTAGCGTTTCTTTGTCGGGTGCTAACTGGACACAAAATTTAAAGATGATATCTCAATTCGTTCGAAAGCTATTGCGCCTGTTAACAAACAGACATATATGCCGACAGACCAACAGACAAACAAATTTCGCTCCAGAGTCCAGTTTTCTATATGTTTTGAGATTTTTTACGCCGTTTTAGCAAAAAAAAATTTTTTTTCAACCATACTCCACTGAAGTTAAGAATTTAAACAAAATCAAGCTAACATTTCGCCAGAACAACAGAAATTAGTTTTCTAATTGATACATGCCCTAAGTTTTGAGAAGACTGTACCCGCAACTTAGTTACTTGTTTTTCCGTTAAAATGCTGGTTTTATATTAGCTTACGATGTATACAACTTTGATAACCAATGCTTAACTTACAATGATCTTTTTCCCAAATAATATTAGGTGTTGCGACAGAGAAACAAGAAAAAAATAGGTACATAGTTTGTTTTTAATGTTTTTTATTTATTATATGATATTACTTTGGTTACTTGTTGATCTCCTCTATATTTCTAGCTCGTTTTTTTGTAGTCAACAAGGGACCTAATAAATGATCTTTGTTTCAATTTGTTTATAGTCTTCGGATTAAAAACAGTAAGGGACCAATAAAATGGGACTGACATTTTTCATAATTCGTAGTGTAGTCAGCGATAAAAATTCATTAAGTGAGGATTGAAGATTGAAACCTGTGATGAGCATCGACAAGTACGTCGGACAAACAAAAAGGTCGATTGGAGTTAGATTCAAAGAACACTTAGCCCAATTAGGTTACGGTACTATAGATAGATCTACTGTCGCCCGACATAATTGGGATAATAATCATCACGTTAATGAAGATAATCTGAAATTAATAAAACATGTTAGATAACCAGGACAGCTAAACTCCTTCGAAAGTATATATATATTACGAAATATAGTTACAACAAAAATTGTATGAACGTGGCACCACCCCCGGTTACGCGTCACCTGATCGATTGCTTCGTTAAATAAAAATTCCCACGTTTTTAACACGTCCTAGAGATAACATAATAATACAAATAGTTCCGACAAAGCAAACTATGTTAAATTAGATGTCGTTGAACCTTCACAAAATTACTAGAGATGGACACATTTTAGATAAGTTAGTAGTGACAGTGCAGACCTCGTCCCGCGATAAAAATACAACACTGCAGAATTTGCCTGCGTTTATTTTCCCAGCTCAGTTCGGTCCCTTTACCTAAGATCCGGTTTATAAGGTGATGTCAGTTTTTAAAATAGTTAGAATTTTTCATCTTCTGATGACGCTAACTTGGTTAGTGAAACGATCGTCAGATCTTTTCTACAATGTGTTGTGGTGATTTGGGTTTCTCCAAGTGTACTTGATAAAAATTCATGTAAAATGTTTATTGACATCAGTTTTATAATCCAATCGTAATGCTGAAAAAATGTCAATTTTCACCAAATCACCCCCCATTCATCCCCTACCCACTAAAGCGATTTTACCCAAAAACAATCCAAACCGTTTGTTCGCCGGGTGCTAACTGTATGGCAAATTTAAAAGCGATATCTCAATAAGTTGTGAGTTATCGTGGCTACAGACATACAGACCGACAGACAAAAAAAAATTTGAAATTTTTGTCGCCGATGCCATACTTTACACATTGTGACGATGTGGAAGTAATATAGATTAGGTGACATGGTGCGTAAATGAGCTAAATAATTCCTTTTAATGAAAATCTACGCATAGGATCACAGAAATAATATGGCTTATAGCATATGGAACAGTTCGAAAGTTGGTGAATAAAGAAATTTTACTTTCGCCTTTCTCTAGGTTTATCGACACATAATGGCGGATAAAATTTCAGACATTGCTAAACATACTTCTTGCAATATTTATTGTGAATTGCCTGCATTGGCTTCAGATTTTTTTGTAAATTTTAAAAATCACTAATTTTAACATCTCAAATCGTCACTTTGGGGTTATCAGAAGCAAAAACACAATTTTTTAAAAAGTTTTTCTTTTGGTACCTACCTCCTAGTATTTTGCAACAAAGAAATGTAATTTTTGACTGCGATAATTAGTAGATTACGTTAACAACATATAAATTTTTTGGTTCCGTGCCTTTTTTGAATTTTTTAAACTCCGGGGTGACCAAATTTCTTTTAAACTTCGTTTAACTTTTTTCCTTTTAACTTATTTTGCAATTTGTTTAATCTGTATTGGATATCATTACAACGAGCTGCATTAAGTGCAGAAATAGATTAAGCAATAGCTTATGTCACTGAGATCTGCATTCAAAGGACGCATTTCATTATTTTCTAAGTGTGTAAATCTTGAATCGGTAATCTTCTATGCACCAGTGGTGGCGTATAGAGTGTTAAAACTTATTTTTTCTTTTGGCATAGTCCCCCTTCGCAATTATTTACAGCTTACTTTTCTCCCGGAGTGCATGATAAAAGAAGAGAAACTCCGGAAGATGAATTACAGTTCTATTTTATTAAACCGGGACCGTGTTTAGAATTATTGGCGATAAACCTAGTTTTACCAAACTGAGATGGAGGTCGGTCCCGTTTATTCCTAGAGTTGTGACAAACGCAGCCAAGGGTTGTCCAAATAGAACAAATTCTCTTGTTGTATTTGGTTTGAAAATAGAGAAAACCAGTTATTTATGGCAGACTCGTCAGGAATGGCCGTTATATATTTCCGGAAATTCGTAAACCAACAGACAGTGGACTTAATACAAATGGCGTCCATTTGCTCTCACATCGAACGTACCCTCTCTTCCTCTCTTTCTCTCGTTCCAGGCAAGAGTTGCCCGTCTGATAAGAACTTAGGACTGTGGAACAGTGAACCACCACATAATGCATGCTCTTAAATAATTTATTATTTGCGAGATTCCACGTCTCCGCTCGTTTCCTCGACGATATAAAAGATTGAAACATTACGTAATAACAGCCCGCAAACTTCTAGTTTTTTATGCCACATCCCATTTGTTTTCTTTTTTATACAACGGATATTAAAATGTAACACCACAAATGTTAAGTCCTCGCTTATAACTCGTTCTTTTTGTACATATTTATTTCAGCTGTGACAAATTGCGTAAGCTGAAATATGACGATTTGAATTTTTATGGGGCGAGAATATCCGTCATATCATGTATGTTTACAATGCGACAACTGGCGCAGTCGGTAGGATTTTTGATATGGTAATAGGACAAAACACAACAAATGTAGTTCTGATGAATTTTAACACCACACAACTTAATTTTGGTAGTATAAATCAAAAGTAAGTAAATTATGGGTAAATTCAAACTGTCATAAAGAAAATAATCTAGGTAATCGACATCTAACAAGTTAGTTTCATTCGAAAAGCAAACTGAAGTTTAATTAATTATTTGTTCAAGTGGACGTTAGGTACACGTTGCACTGAACCGGCTTTTCTAAAGTATGTTTATCAGAGCTCAAACTTCTAAACTTCATTCTGCAAGTATTATTTATGATTTCCTTATATAATGATAATAATAATAATAATAATAATAATAATAATAATAATAATAATAATAATAATAATAATAATAATAATAATAATAATAATAATAATAATAATAATAATAATAATAATAATAATAATAATAATAATAATCTGAAAAGACTTTTTACCGTCAGCTTAATTCAGCTAGGAATGCAGCCACCGATACTTTTCCAAATACGGAACAAATTGAAGGGTTCTGGCAAAGCCAACTAGCCACAACAGCCTCGTGCAATATTGGCGCCAGCTTTTTAACGAAGAACACCGAGCTTCTCAGAGTTATGAACAAATGCATTATGAGCCGTTCACCACAGATGAAGAGCTTCATAATTGGAAGGCACCCGGGCCTAATGTCGTCCAAAACTTTTGGCTGAAGAAATTTGGGTGTACACATCATCTATTGGCTCTGTTAATACATGATGTTATACGTGACCCAAAGAAGATGTCATTGTTTTTTACACAAGGAGACACGTATCTTCTGCGAAAAAACCAGCATTGTTCTGCAGACCCCGGCAGATACTGACCACTAACTTGTCTTTCGACCCTATATAAGTTGATCACATCTTGCCGTGAGAAACGCATATATGCGCACTGAGAACGAAACAACACCAGCAAAAAGTGTGTGCCAAAGGATCTGTGGGGCAAAGAACAGCTAAATATTGATTCGGTTGTATGCAATCAAGCTTACAATGGACGAATAAATCTCTTTGCTGCCTACGAGGATGACAAAAAGGCATTTGACTCAGCTCCACAGCTTATAAGTGTGCTGGAGATCTATAAGATCGATACTTGCATCCTGAGGTTCCTTGAGCACACAATGTCTACCTGGAGAACAAGATTCAGTTACGGGTACAAACAAGTGATAACATCGTAACCAGCAAGATACCAATTAGAAGAGGCATATTTCAAGGCGACTCTCTAAGCCCATTGTGGTTCTGCCTCGCATTGAATCCACTATCAAATCGCTTGAACTCCACCAGATATGGTTTCAGTATAAAAAGCAATGGCAGGGGGCAAATGAGGCTAAACCATTTGCTGTATATGGATGATATTAAGCTGATGGCCTCCACAAAGAACCGCCTGGAACAACTCCTTAAAATGGTGCAAGGGTTTTCCAGAGATATTGTGTCGCACCTTATGTGTAGCCAGAGGGAAAATGCAACCAGGTGTATATGAAATGCAGAACGGCCAGAAAATTCCCTCGATGGACGTTTTACGAAACGAGTAAAGCAGGTGGTGCGATCACATCTTAACAGCAAGAACCCTACTAAAGCTGTGAATACATATGCATGTTCTGCACTTAGCTACTCATTTGGGATTGTGAACTGGAGTAAAACGGACATCGAAAATCTACAACGGAAGGTGCGAACACTCCTAACAAAATCCAAAAAGCATCACCCCCGTAGTGCTATCGAGTAACAATACCTAGACACCAAGGTGGAAGAGGAGTGTTGGATATTGGTAAACAGTTGGACCAGCAGATAGTGTACCTGCGTACATATTTCCATCAGCAGGCAGTTACTTCTGAACTACACCGTGCCATATGCGAGGGAGATGATTCAACACCGCTACAATTAAAAGAAAGTCACCATCGGACTGATCATGACAAGCTGCAGAAGCTTAGATGCAGAAGCCTCTCCATGGGTGTCATCTGAATGAGACCTCCCAGGCACATGTTGACAAACTGGCGTCGAACTACTGGTTGGTGTCCGGACTGATGTTTCCAGAGACAGGTCATACCAACAAGAAACTACCTGAAGTATATAGTTGGAGTTAATTCGGTCCAAGATGACAAATGTAGATTTGGGTGTCAGCCATCAGAGACTATCCAGCACGTCACCGGAGGATGTCAAGCGTTTGCTGCAACAGAGTATAAACAGAGGCACGGCGCAGTTGCTAGAATACTTCATCAAGAACTGGCTCTGAAACTGAGCCTTTTAATTCTGAGTAAGGTGCCCTACTATAGATGCAGTCCCGAGCCTGTTCTAGAGAACCCAGAATACAGGTTGTACTGGGATCGGACCGTGCTCACAGTTCAACGAGTTGCCCACAACAGGCAAGATATAATAATAGTGCACAAGTCCTACAACCAAGTGACGCTGATTTATGTGGCCATTCGAAATACTAATAATCTAGAGATAAAGTACAACGAGAAGATCATTAAGTACAGAGACCTCGAGATACAAGTAGAGACAGTGGAGGGCAGATAGTGTCCGAGTGATTCCAATAGTCATGTCGCCCACTGGTGTGGTTCCTAAGAATCTTCGAGAGAACGTTAAGATACTGGGCCTTGGAGAGCTTCTTTATAAGGTTATGCAGAAGGCGGTAATATTTGCAATTACCCACGCCGTCCGGAGATTCCTGGGAAATGAGGATGTGTCGCGTTGTCATCCAGGGCTTGATAACTTGGAAAAGACTCCATCTGAGCTCAGCCCCTTTGGTATCTGAGATACCTGGGATAAGTGAACGTTCCCCTTTAAGGGAGTGTGAAAGCCCTTCAGGCTAAAGTCGATAATAATAATAAGAATAAAAATAATAATATCAATAATAATAATAATAATAATAATAATAATAATAATAATAATAATAATAATAATAATAATAATAAGAGAAAACCATTAAGTACAGAGATTTCGAGATACAAGTAAAGAGACAGTGGAGGGTGGATAGTGTCCGAGTGATTCCAATAGTCATATCGTCACTGGCGTGGTTTCTAAGAATCTTCGAGTGAACACTAAGAGACTGGGTCTTAAATAGCACCTTTATAAGGTTATGCAGGAGGCGGTAATACTTGCAACTGCCCACACTGTGTGCAGATTCCTGGGAAACGAAGATGCGTCGCGATGTCGTTCAGGGCCCGATAACTTGGAGGGGGCGCCATCTGAGCTCAGTCCCCTTGGTACCTGAGATACCTGGGATGAGTGAATGTAAAATCCAAAAAGCCTTTCAGACTAAGGTTATTATATATATATATATATATATATATATATATATATATATATATATATATATATATATATATATATATATATATATATATATATATATATATATATATATAATTACGTTACCTAATAGCCGATTGCTATAAGACAATTACCACGATACCCAATCCGATATCGTCCACTCAGTGAGACACCAACCTCCAGATGTTACGAAGTTCAATTGGAAACCGCACCGTCATCAATCCTAGTTGATAAGTAACACTAATGTTAGAATTTAGAACCATTCTTTACTAATTCATGTTATTGGCAACATTCATTGGTCGCTAATATCTACTTGTAATTAATGATTTCATTATTTTATGTACCTTTGTTTTTATATAATTTTTTTTCCACGAAGCCAAAAGGGAATTATATATATATATATATATATATATATATATATATATATATATATATATATATATATATATATATACATATATATATATATATATATATATATATATATATATATATATATATATATATATATATATATATATATATAGGGTGGCGCATTGAAAACGAAAAAAACTGATTTGCGTCCAGAGAAAATTTAAGCAACGCTGAAACATGTCAATTTTAATATTGAGGGGGACATGTTTTGACATAAAACTCAACTTTGTCACATCAACCACTTAAGGGTGGTGATAACAACCCTTAGATTTTAAATAGGGAACATGGGTCGAGTGTTATACCATTTGAAAGCTCTTTCCTTTCTGAATTCAGCACACTAATTTTTTTGGAAGTTTTATCAACTCGTTTAAAAATTATTCACAGTTGGAGTTGCAAGAACGTATTTCATTCATTGTGATAAGAAATGCACTAATTAGTCAATTTTTCGTTAAAAAAAACTAAAAAACAAAACCAAACGTTGAAAAATGTTTATTCAGTTAAGTAAGTGTTCATATTGTTGACCACCAGCTTCCATACAAAAGTACAAATTTTGTTCAAAACGAGCTCTGACATTCTGGAGCATTTGTGGAGTTATTAGACGGCATTCTTAAAATGCGTCGTCGTAATTCTTCCAGAGACTTCGGTTCTGTTGCGTAAATTCTACTCTTTAAATGGCCCCATATAAAGAAGTCTAAAGGAGTTAAATCCGGTGATCTAGGGGACCACTCAATAGCACATCTACGCCCAATCCATTGTCCTGGAAACTCTCTGTTCAAAAACTCCCTAACACGTTGAGAAAATGCGGAGAAGCTCCATCTTGTTGAAACACTAATTGATTTTCTTGATAGTGATCATCATTTTCAACAATCTCAATTAGTAGAGGGGAAACGATGTCTTCTCGTAACTCCAAATACGTTTCGCCACTCAAATTGCCATCAAGAAAAATTGGTCAGATTAAACTGTCTTCAAAAGTGCCAGTACAGACATTCAATTTCTGTGGAGTTTGAGTGTGGACTTCGTGAAAATTTCTTGGATTATTATCTGTCCAATAACGACAATTATGACGATTGACTGTAGAGTTTAATAAAAACGTACACTCGTCTGAAAAACAGATATCCGCCGATCAAAATCATCTTCATTCAGTTGTTGTACAAGATGAATTTTATATGGGTGAAACTTATGATACTTCAATATTCGCTGAATAGTTCTTCCTTCGATGTTGGAAACAGTGGCCAATTTTCTCGCGCTCAAAGTTGGTCTGCAGCAATTTGTCCTAAAACTTTAATCTCAGTAGTCTCATTTCTAACCAGAAATACACGTTCAGGATCCCGATTTTTGTTGGCTACTGAACCACTTAGTCAAAACTTTGCAACTAACTCCAAAATGTATTTTCTGTTAACATGTCTGTTTGGATGTCGTTCATTAAACAAATTTGCGGTACGGTTGGCACAGTCATCGTTTTTGAAAAAAAGAGTAATTATTCCAACTCTTTCTTCTACAGAATACAACATTGTGAAATTAATTTTCGGTAGTACTATCAAGTATCAAACCGACCGATAAACTGAAATAATAAATCGCATTTCTCTCATTCCAATAAGAAATGTTCTGATAGTCAATTTTTTGTTTACAAACCAACAAAACATTGACTATCAGCACATTTCTTATCGAAATGAGTGAAATGCGTTTTTGCATCTTCAACTGTGAATAATTTTTAAACGGGTTGATAAAACTTCAAAAAAAAATAGTGTGCTGAAGTCAGAAAAGAAAGAGCTTTTAAATGATGTAACACCCGACCCATGTTCCCTATTTAAAATATAGGGGTTGTTATCACCACCCTTAAGGGGTTGATGTGACAAAGTTGAGTTTTATGTCAGAACATGTCCCCCTCTATATTAAAATTGACGTGTTTCAGCGTTTCTTTAAAAAATATTCTCTGGACGCAAATCGGTCTGTTTCGTTTTCAATGCCCACCCTATATATATATATATATATATATATATATATATATATATATATATATATATATATATATATATATATATATATATATATATATATATATATATATATACATAAAAATTGAAACTGTTCCCCGGATATGCGCTCATTTCAAGAATTTATTTTCGACGTAAATTCACTAAGAGTCCGTGGCTAGTGGAACCTGCCTTTTGAAGCTATTGACACATACACACACGCACGCACGCACACACTGTTTCCGAGATAATATTGTATTTTCTGTTTATCTGAGTAAAAATATTTTGCTTTTCAGAGGGTGGTAGGTTGTTTCGCATAAAAAATACGTGCCATGCGAACAGTAACGACAATGATAATAGAGAGCTAACACCAGAAGCTATCATCTAACTGTGTCATCTAACAATGTTTCTCGTATTCCCTCTCGTGTAACAGATACTGCGTTTGTCTCAGCCTTGTTAACAAATATTGTTTCCGCAACCCAACACCGTCGTCAGCGTTCCGATTACCTCCCTGAATCGAAGACACTCGAAAGTTAAACAGGTTGATTCGACGCAATTTATATCTGTATTATTATTAAGGATATCAAATTCCGGACGTATTTGCCTGACAAATTTTCAAGGGGAACTTGTAATTTTAGATTCCCATCGTTAGCGGTGTTTCGTTGATTGCCGCCAGTGGCAACGTTGTTTGAATAACCAAATGAGTTATCTTATTTGGCAATTACAGGACGAATGGAAGGAAAAATCGTGATAAAGCAACCACCAGGACCGAACGGGACGATACGGGAGTGTTCTGGCGTGTAGTCGTAGTTTTGCTGGCGGCATATCCCAGCACAAATATTGATTTACATCCAAACGAGATAAACGACCGCTTCAGGACTTATTCCTAATACATTTCCCGGTCTGGGGAATGGGAATAAGATATGTAGATGTGGTCCGGTCTTTCGCATCTCGCCGGGTTTGCCGAACACCATCTGCATTGCTAAACGGGCTTTAGCTAAGTGCGCTAGATGAAATAATCAAATAGCCGGTCGTTGTCTATGAACCACAGTCTATGACTCGCATCCACGGCTCCTACATCATGGTAAATATGAAGACATTTGCATTTGTGATTTTCCAGGCGAATTTGTCCCAGCAGCTGCGGGCCCGTAGAATCTCGGAATCATATAACCAAGACGTGATGTGTCATAATTCACAAATGACAGCCACGAAAGATGCTGTGAGAAGAGCTGTAGACGTAGAATGTCTAAATCCATTAGAAAAGTTTTACTGTAACTGGATGTGTTAAATAATCGTACGGATCAAGAGTTTCATCATCATCATCACAATCTGAAGGCTATGTCGCCTTGTCATCGCAACCATGATTGGATGTATTCACCAGCCTTTATTTTATTTTATTGTACCTTATGCACCCTACCAATTGGAACAACTTTTGCAGAAACTTTCCTCTCGGAAAATTAGACTTCTATGTAGGGGAGATGAGGGTAGGTTGTCGAAATTAAGGTTGTATCACTAATTTTGGTGACTTGCGAATTCCTTACTAATTACTTTCTGATTTACATATTTTTTCTGTAAAACGCAATACAATTTTGAAAATTTGTGAACTTCCAAAAATATTTGCTTTCGTCATCTTACACACAATAGTCGCTATGTTGACGAAGTTAGCGGGGTAAGTTGACGAGATATATAAGAAAGTAAATAAAAGTCTGGACGCAGCAAGTGCGTTATGGAAGTGAATTTTCATAAAAATGTTTTTAATAGCAAATATGTCTCTTTAATGCAAGCAGGCATCCATTTGGTCACCGGTATAACCTATATAGTAGGAACAATGTACCATATTTTATCAAAATAACAAAATGTACAAAAATTTTTCGAAAATGAACTTAAAATGTTTCCAAGAAACTCGTTTCCTAGCCGACGAACCTTAGGTTAATAGCAAATTTAGTTATCGAATTTTGAAGCATTTAATGAAAATTCCCTACCAAAACGCACTTACTGCGTCTAGATTTTTTTTACAAACATGCATCATATTCCGATGAAAAATGCAAAAATGCAATAAGTAATGTTCAAAAAAAATTGTAGGTATCACCAACGACTTATGGGCCATCCTGTGATTGTCAAAATAATTTTACAAGATGCAGCTAAAGACACGCTATAAGTAACGTATACAATTTGTTCTCGTATCTTGCATAATAACAATTATATTGAGCTTTACCGTAGAAATGCGTCACCCTGTATATATGTAAACAGAAAGTAAAACCGGATATGGATTCTAGGGGGCCTAGTTTGCGCTCATTTGAAGAAATCTCTTTAGAATTCTAAAGCCGCCGTCACCTCAATGACGAATTTTTTCTACGAAAATTAGATAAAAATTACAGACCGTTAAACCATAAATTGAACTAAAACGACTGCCAAGAAAGTGTCTATTTGAAATGAATTTTCTGGAAATATTTTATAAAATAAAGGGCAATAATTGTTGAAGCTGAAACTTAAGGGTTTTCAGAACACTCTTTACATAATCTGTATTTCTTTCAGGTTCTTTGCCCAAAAGTTGCCAATTTTGACGTTTCAAATGGCGACTTCTTACGTTTTGAGGACAACCCCAAATTGTTTTCTTTGAATGCCTCTAACTTTTTGTCTTTAAACTTACAGTCCAAAATTTTGGTGAATGGTTCACCCTTTATATATATATATATATATATATATATATATATATATATATATATATATATATATATATATATATATATATATAATTAAAACTTACCCTGGATATGGGTCTAGGGGGGCCTACTTCGCGCTCATTTCAAGAAATTTTTCCTACATTTAAAAGTCGGGATCTATTCATTAGTAAATTTTTTTAAAGCAAATTCATTAAAACAAGCACTTGTGAAGCCACGGGAAAAGTCTACGACTGTATTAAATATGGAACGGTTTCACTAAATTAGGGCAAGAACAAACAACCAGATATGCTGTTCAAATTGAATTAAAACTTTCATCTCCTCTTTATCGGATTATTTTTTATACAAAAACTCGCTAATAAATTAATCGGAATAACAACAATCTGATTAGATAACGGGAAAGTGAAATGAAATTTTAAAAATTCACTAGGATTAGAACTCTTCATGTAGGAGTCGATTATCCGATGTACACGCCTTAGCCAACTTGACTACGCTTCATATGTATGTACTAGCAGGTATATCCCGTAATACATGTTAATCGTCTAACGTCTACTATTTACACAAAACAATTTTGATTTACAATGGATTTTTTGCTCACATTTTAACGAAATAAAGGAAATTAGCGACTTAGATACATATCTGGGAGCTCGTTTATCATTTCTTGTCGTATTTTTCACTCAGATTCGTACTCCTACCATCATAATTATCAATTTTGACGTTTTAGCTTTCTTGAATCAGATTTAATTATTTAAAAATAAATTTACCTTTATTTTTTTCTTCTTTTAACATAGAGATTTGAATTTCATTACACATACAAATTACTGAAGAAATTTTTGCAATATTTCATAATTTTTTTTTCTACTTGGCTCATAAAGTTATTTTTCAATGATTATATCTTGGCAGGTGTGTAAATATCTTGAAGAGGTTCGTTGGCCAGGAAAATTGGAGCTCTTTCAATGAAATGTGGTGCATTGTTTCTACTATAGAGGTTATACTGCGAACCAAATGTCCTTTTAAAAACGATACATAATTGATATTAAAAACATTTTTACAAAAATTCGCTACCATCCATTTGTTTTTGCCCAGCTAAATCGCTTTAAGAAAACAACTAAAAATGCAAACAAGTGCAATAAGTCAAAAAATAAAAGTAAACTCATGGAATTAAAAGAGATTAACGATAACGATCAAATGTTTTAATCTCTGAACACACACACAGAGCCATCACGGCATCTTATTTTATTTTTATTATTATGTCTAATAGCAGCCTTTCGTCGATACAACAACTAATTGGCTTCCCACTGCGTAATCAGTAGGGCGTGAAAATTGGTTTCATCAGATAAGAAAATATGACAACGTGGTCTGCGGATATGATCTAGAGAGCCGAGTTCATGACCACACCTCTTGCAATCCGAAAATATGTCGCTTTCAACTTAATAACATAATACAGTAAAATCTTTTGAGCTCTACGTTCCTTAAACTGTAGTTCTCGCCTGTCGGTGTTATCTGCTGAACATTTACTGCCAAGTAATATGTTTCCTTAAGTAAATATACAGGGTAATTTATATTCTTATGGCTAAACTACAATTATAACTAACGTATGTTGATGCTTTGAGACCTAAATGGAATAAAGAAAAGTTCCATTTGTTCTTCGACAATTATTTCACAAATTTGCCTCTATTTGAACTATTGACAGAAAGATATACAAGAGGGACAGGTACTGTAAGTAGTAACAGAATATTAAAGAATCCCCTCAAAACGTCTAAGGAAATGAAGAAGTTTTCCAGAGGTAGATATGACCATAAGACTGAAGGTGACAAAAAGCTCACAATTCTAACTTGGCATGATAACAACATAGTGTCTTTTTGTTCCAATGGAGCTGGAGGTAACCCAATGCGTATGATCAAAAGATATTTCCTAAAAGAGAAAAAGACCACACACAATCTCATATGATCAAACTTTACAACCAAAGCATGGGAGGAGTGGATAGATGTGGTCAAAATATCAGCCTTTACACAACAGGTATTAGGGGCAAGAAATGGTACCTATTTTTGTTTATTGACCCAATGTATTGACATGGCAATTCAAAATGCATTGCAATTACATTGAAACAACAAAGGAACTTTGGATCACTTGGCATTTCGCAGACGTATTGCCACTTCCATATTACAGAGCAATGCTAGAAGTAAAATTTTATAGATCGGAAGACCTAGTCAAAGAGAAAATATTGATTCTCGATTTGATGGATTGCATCACTACATCATTCCACAAGATAAGCAGACAAGGTGCCGTCATTGTCATATGAAAAGAATGACAAGATGTCAAAAATGTAACGTTGGGATTCATGTGAAGTGTTTTGTGGAATATCATACAAACACTAGTAGTGCAAAATCCTAACGTCCTATATATAGGCCCCCTTTTTTTTTGCTCAGAAGACTTTTGTTTGTTCGTTCTCTAGAAATCTTTATTTAGTTACAATATAACATTACAAGCAGTAATTAGTGTTTTTAAGTTATTTACTACTTCAAGGAAATTATGTTAAGGCAGGCAAAACGGCTTATCACCACAGAGAAGTCTGGGCTGTTTCTTGAATCGAACATGAACGACTTGATAAGTACAGGGCTTTGCACAGGACACTCCTCAGTAAGGTAGCATCTTATTAATGGGTAAGCCTCTGACAGTCAGGCAGCCCTTAAGGACCTAAGTAGCCCACGGGTAAATTGCTGGCTGGTGAGTGAGTGCCGATATGAGACGAGCGACCTGGCTGGGCAGAATGAGGTCACCCTAATCTGGGTGCCGGGTAACTTGGGGGTCAAAGGCAATGAAGAAGCTGACAGTCTCGCAAAGAGAGGGTCAGCAGCACCATTTATGGGAACAGAACCGTTTCTGGGCGTGACAAAGAGCACGGCCAGAGGAGCCGCTAAGTCCTGGGTAAGAAACGAACACAAGGTGTACTGGACAGACTGTCCAGGGCTCAGACATGGGAAGTCAGTAATTGACGAACCCAGTTCAAAGACAGCTGTGGAGCTGCTAAATTTTAGCAGATGACAGCTCAGAAACATAGCAGGTCTCTTGGCGGGATACATGGCCGTCAAGAAACACCTGCATAAAATGAGGCGGTTCGCATGCAGACTCTGCGGCGAGTGGGAGGAATCAGCCCAGCACATCTTGGGCGAGTGTAAAGTATGGACCGCAAAAGACAACTGATCTACGGTCAGTCTAGACCGGAGACAGAGCAATATAAAACTTCACCCTACCAATCGCTGTGCAGACTATTTCAAGGCACAGTGATTTTCGAATGGGTGGAGTAAAAAGACTACGATAGTGCTATCGGGGTGATAAAGTCGCAAACGAGCCCCGAGGGAAGAAAAAAATTGGGTAAGGTGGATAATGAAAACTGCAGATACTTCACCAAAGCAGCAAAAACAATAGAACATTTGCTATGAGACTTCATGCCTTGATTTTGCAAAAGGTTCAAATACCTTGGAGGGGTGACCTTAACCCCCAAGAAATCGGTAAAATAGCTTCCAAAAAGATAGTAAACTACATAAAAAGTTTGAACTTTTTGGCCAACTATTAGAAAAAAGATTCATGCACAAAGACCCATTGTGGTTGGCTGAGAGGCCAATCTACAAACTTTCTATTCGCTCACAAAGACCCATTGTGGTTGGCTGAGGGGCCAATCTACAAACCTTCTGAATAAGCCAAGTTTGTTGCTGAAACTATTCGTGGTATAAATTGTGAAGATCAATACAATCTCTTAGCGTATCTATTCAGCAACAAGATGCAAAAATAACTGCATAATTCAGGCTGTCAATACTAAAAGAAAAATCATGGCCTTCTTCGATTTAGATCAATTATTGATCACAGGGTGTAATCTGCACAACAGTCTTTTAATTATTTGTACGCTAACACGAAATAATTAGAATTGAACTTGAACGTACATTTTCACGAATCCAATTCACCACAAAACAATTTTTAAGACCTGACGATCGTTTTACTAACTAGGTTAATGTCACCAGATTATGAATAATCAAAGCGCTTAGCGATCTATTACGAGTGTCAAATCTTAAAACTGTGTTGTGATAAATTAGGTTTCCAACGTGTACTTACCAGTGCTCGCCACAGGTTACAATCTCCACTTAGTTTATTTGTACGGTTTAACATGAAGAAATAAAACACCCGATGGGAATCAGGAGTTTGTAACAAGTGTTACATTTTAACGATATCGAATTGTTTGTTTAATGATATTCACCTGTTGATCTGACAGGTCGGTAGGTCGGTTTACACAAAGAGCTCTGGCACGGACTCCTAATTGCCTAAGCTTGCTAGATCCGGATAAGCTTATGCTGACCGGAGTAGTGTCAGTACGCCACAGAGTTCCCGTACGCATTATACCAAACTCTAATCGATATCAGTATTATAGTCGATAAATATATATTATAGTTCGTTAAATGATTCTTTCAATGTTTGTTTTTAGTAGTAGGCGTATGTTTCGGAAATAATTTTACAGCGTGTTATACAATGAAGCATAAGCTTGTACTTATAAAAACACAATTTCCAATACATGCACATCCAAATAAATACAAAAAATTCTTGTAGCTATTTTATTTAAACTGTATTACTTAAAAGGCTGAACATTACAATGGTTTATTTTTATTTTTGTCGTGGTTGGTTAGTTGTTTGACATTTTGTATTTATTGAAGCTGCTGAGACGACATAGTCCCTAGATACGCACGAGATGGCGACTCAGCTATACATTTCATGATCTGAGTTGAATGCAGTAAAAGTTTGATAATACGCCTTCCGCTTCATCCTGCTGTTGACATCATAAATTTTAAATTCCTGCGCCTTCTTCTAACTTCCTTTAGAGCTTTTAAACAGCCTTATTTCCAGATACACATTTATTTATCTGTTCTCTTTCAAATTGGTTCTAGAATTCGTTTTCTTTTTATTCAAAGAGGATTTAGTTTTTTGGGCTATATTACAAAAGCGTTACAGGTAAACATGTTTACATATATTTCCTACTGGCACATTGTGTTGGATTACTTCACTATATTTAGATAAGTGTAAAAGAAATCGTGTTTTGGTAGGAAATAAACTTGCTATGGTAACCGAGGCAATAGATTGGGGCTAAAGACAAGATAAACTTAATCTTTAACCACCGACACGCGTCTACCACCAGACTACTGACGCCTTAAGTTTCTTTCTAAACATTAGTGCCCTGTGGCATAATGCAGTGACTGTATCAAATTTTAACTACTGACACGGTTCTACCCAGACACCAGACTACTGCCGCCTTAAGTACCTTCCTAAACATTAGTGCACTGTGGCATAATGCAGTGACGGTATCAACCTTTAACTACTGACACGGTTTTACCCAGACAGCAGACTACTACCGCCTTAAGTTCTTTCCTAAACATTAGTGCCCTGTGGCATAATGCAGTGACGGTATCAACCTTTAACTACTGACACGGTTCTACCCAGACACCAGACTACTGTCGCCTTATGTACCTTCCTAAACATTAGTGCCCTGTGGCATAATGCAGTGACGGTATCAACCTTTAACTACTGACACGGTTCTACCCAGACACCAGACTACTGCCGCCTTAAGTTCCTTCCTAAACATTAGTGCCCTGTGGCATAATGCAGTGACGGTATCAACCTTTAACTACTGACACGGTTCTACCCAGACACCAGACTACTGTCGCCTTAAGTACCTTCCTAAACATTAGTGCCCTGTGGCATAATGCAGTGACGGTATCAACCTTTAACTACTGACACGGTTCTACCCAGACACCAGACTACTGCCGCCTTAAGTACCTTCCTAAACATTGATGCCCTGTGGCATAATGCAGTGACGGTATCAACCTTTAACTACTGACACGGTTCTACCCAGACACCAGACTACTGTCGCCTTAAGTACCTTCCTAAACATTAGTGCCCTGTGGCATAATGCAGTGACTGTATCACCCTTTAACTACTGACACGGTTCTACCTAGACACCAGACTACTGTCGCCTTAAGTACCTTCCTAAACATTAGTGCCCTGTGGCATAATGCAGTGACGGTATCAACCTTTAACTACTGACACGGTTCTACCCAGACACCAGACTACTGCCGCCTTAAGTACCTTCCTAAACATTAATGCCCTGTGGCATAATGCAGTGGCGGTATCAACCTTTAACTACTGACACGGTTCTACCCAGACACCAGACTACTGTCGCCTTAAGTACCTTCCTAAACATTAGTGCCCTGTGGCATAATGCAGTGACGGTATCAACCTTTAACTACTGACACGGTTCTACCCAGACACCAGACTACTGCCGCCTTAAGTTCCTTCCTAAACATTAATGCCCTGTGGCATAATGCAGTGACGGTATCAACCTTTAACTACTGACACGGTTCTACCCAGACACCAGACTACTGTCGCCTTATGTACCTTCCTAAACATTATTGCCCTGTGGCATAATGCAGTGACTGTATCACCCTTTAACTACTGACACGGTTCTACCCAGACACCAGACTACTGCCGCCTTAAGTTCCTTCCTAAACATTAGTGCCCTGTGGCATAATGCAGTGACTATCAAACTTTAACTACTGACACGGTTCTACCCAGACACCAGACTACTGCCGCCTTAAGTACCTTCCTAAACATTAGTGCCCTGTGGCATAATGCAGTGACTGTATCAACCTTTAACTACTGACACGGTTCTACGCAGACACCAGACTACTGCCGCCTTAAGTTTCTTACTAAACATTAGTGCCCTGTGGCATAATGCAGTGATGGTATCAACCTTTAACTACTGACACGGTTCTACCCAGACACCAGACTACTACCTCTTTAAGTTCCTTCCTAAACATTAGTGGCCTGTGGCATAATGCAGTGACGGTATCAACCTTTAACTACTGACACGGTTCTACCCAGACACCAGACTACTGCCGTCTTAAGTACCTTCCTAAACATTAATGCCCTGTGGCATAATGCAGTGACGGTATCAACCTTTAACTACTGACACGGTTCTACCCAGACACCAGACTACTGCCGCCTTAAGTTCCTTCCTAAACATTAGTGCCCTGTGGCATAATGCAGTGACGGTATCGAAGAAGTTAATTATTTTTAATTTAAGTTTAAATTTGGTTATCTATCTTTTTCTTTTATTTCAACAACACGCCACGAGGGCTCACAGCCTAAATGCTATCGTACCGTAGATGTCGACAAGGAGGAAAGAGGCAACTTGTTAAGTCTGGACTTGAAGGTTCGGAGGAGAAGGAAAAACATGTGCCGGCAAGGAATTCCACAACTTGGAAATCCTCGGGACAAAAAAGCGGGCATAACAAGATGTTCTATGTCTGGTGATCTGGACAGTAAAAGGGTGCATTCGATCTGTTCCCCTGGTAGATCTGTTGGGGGCAGCAGGTGGAGAAACTATGGAAGAAAGCTCCTCCGAGCAGTGCCCGTGCAGATATCTGTAAAAGAGACAGAGATCACCAATGGCACGTTAGTGGGCAAGGGATGGCAGCTTTGGGTGAGGGTAGTGTCACCGATGAGACGTATAGCTCTCTTCTGAATGGAGTCCAGGATAGCGAGCGTAGAAGCGGCAGCCCAGATGTGGGAGCAGTATTTGAGGTTTGGCCTTATTTGTGAAGTATATAAGGTATAAAGATTAGTTGGTGAAAAGTATTTGCGAGCCAGGAAGAGGCAACCTAATTTCTTAGCAGCCGCTTCTGCAATTGATGTGACAGGTTGCTGCCAATTGAGATTTCGATCCACAGCAATGTAAACAAGTGAAAAGGACTCATTACTTTGAATAACTTGGTTGTTCATTGTGATGGGTCTAGGGCTGGTGTATCTCTTATGAGATAGAAAGCAAGACTGAGATTTGGTGGGGTGGAATTGTACAAGATTTCTACTTCCCCAGCCTAATATTTTTTGGAGATCCATGGAGACACAACCCTCCATGAGTCTGCGATCCTCATCTAATTGTGCTAAAGAAACAGGCTTAGAATATTGTATATTTGAGTGGAGGGTGCTGTCATCCGCGTAATTGTGAATTGGGTTGGATGTGCTAGAGAGGAGGTCATTGTTGAGAAGAAACAAAGTAGGGGCTAAAGCTGAACCTTGAGGGACTCCTGCATTTATTGGATACAGTTTATAGGAATGGCCATCCATCTATAAATTTATTTATCTACCTACTGTTTATCCAAATGTAACACTCACCTATCCGTGGACACTTGTGATTGTCAGAATGCTGTCTTGGGAGGCCCCAAGGCATGAAGCAGTGTCCCTGTGTACTTCCCTAGAGCTAAATATTAATTTTCTTTGTAATCAAGTCATCGACCTCTAATTAATCGCATGAAAAAGGCTTTCTAAAAAGAGCAGATTATCACAGCGACCTGGACGTTATGATTCAATTTGCAGCAGTATTTCGAGTTAGGCGAAGGGTCTGGCAGACTCCGTGTCAGTGTTTACGCTACGATTATAATAAAGTAAAATTGCTAGTTACTAAGTGAGGTGTAGGACACGAAACACGTGCCGCCATCTCATGGCGGAACCAAGTAGTATGTTGTAACGGCAGCTCCAAATAACACAGAATGTAAAAAAATAGAGACTGTATATAACCAACTAACAATTTAGTAAATTGTCAGTCCTGACCCATTTCTTCCTTAATATAGGGACAAAGTATGTAAGGCTAGATGCATTCTCACCATAATAAGAACCGTAGACCGGTTTCGCTCTAATTAGAGCTCGTCAGTACGGCACACTAACTGCAGCGAAAATACACCTATAAAGTAATACAGCTAAGGTAGCCAGCTGTCCAACACTAAGTAAGTGGTAAGACACGAAGCAACGTGCCGCCATCTGGTTGTGGAACCAAGTAGTATATTGTCAGGGCAGCTCCAAATAACACAGAATGTTAAAAAATAGAGACAATTTACTAAATTAAACTAGCTGGTTGTATACAGTCTCTACTTTTTAACATTATGTGTTATTTGGAGCTGCCGTGACAACATACTACTTGGTTCCGCAATGAGATGGCGGCACGTGCTTCGTGTCTTACATCTCACTTAGTTTTGGAAGGCTGGCTACTACAGCCGTATTACTTTATAGGTGTATTTTCGCTGCAATTAGTATGCCGTATTAACGAGCACTAATTAGAGCAAAACCGGTCTACGGTTCTAATTGTGGTGGTACCAAATTTCATCAAAATCGACCCATTATTTTTTTAGTTATCGGTGTGATATATATATATATATATATATATATATATATATATATATATATATATATATATATATATATATATATATATATATATATATATCACACCCATGACTCAAAAAATAATGGGCCGATTTTGATCAAATACGGTGAGTACCTTCCTTTTGCAAGTGACTTGGAAAACCGGCAAAGGTTTTTCCGGAAAATTTTGTATTTTCTTGCAAAAAAAATTATATCTCCGGAAATAACAAAGTAAGAGCAACCAAATGGTACGCGTGTTTGTATTATAAAGAGAGAACCATGTACCAAACTTTAGGTCTGTAGCTTTAAAGACAAAAAGTAATGGGCAGTTAAAGAAAACAAATTAGCAGTTTTCCTCAAAATGTCAAAGTCCGATTTGAAACGCCAAAATTGGCAATATTTAGGCAAATAACCTTAAGCAAATACCGATTATGAAAAGAAAATGTTGCAAAAAGAGTGTTCTTCAAACCCTTAAGTTTCAGCTTCAACCGTCATTGTCTTTCATTTTACTACAATATTTACAGAAAATTCATTTTAAATACAGTAAGTCCTCGCATAACGTCGTCTCATCTAACGTTGTTTCATTATAGCGTCGCAGTTTGTTGTACGCAAATGTATCGTTTAACGTTGAAATTGATTTGGTATAACGTTGTTATTCTAAAAAAGTCTAAAATAGTAGGTAAAAAAGGAGTACATAAGATAATGTCTAGGCATGCACATAATACATACGTAAATGAATACTGTTTTTTTAATCATTTTGCAATCACGAAGATGCACATTACATTCATTCCCAATGATTCGTTTTATGTCGTTTGACTTAACGTAGATCCCTAACTAGGACGTTAAGCGGGGACTTGTAGACCCTTTCTCTGATGCTTTGACGGTAGTTTTAATTAAGTTTATGGTTAAACGGTCTATGATGTGCAGCTAATTTTCGTAGAAAAAATTCCTTAATGAGGAGAATGCGACTTTTGAATTTTAAAAAGATTTCTTCAAATGAGCGCAAACTAGACCCCCTAGAAGCCATATCCGGGTTTACATTCATTTTTGCATTTTTGCTGCAAAGCTCAATATAATTCTTATTATACAAGATACGAGAAAAAGTTGTATACGTTAATTATAGGGTGTCTTGTGTTGCATCTTATAAAATTACTTTGACAATCACAGAGTGGCCCATAAGTCGTTGGTGATACTTACAAGAAATTTTTTTTGTCCACCCTTTTATTATTGCATTTTTACGTTTTTTTATCGAAATATGATGCGCGTTTGTAAGAAAAAAAATTGGGACGCCGCACAGTGGGTTAGAGGCGGAAAATATATATATTTATTTTATATGTCATATAAGCCATATTATTTTATTTTTGTGTTCTTAGAGAGTGAATGTGATTTATTTTAGCTATTATATTCGAATTCACTTTCAGTTGACATAACTTTATATTTTCAAAGTTGCCTAAAAAAAAATCTGGAAAAGTGCTTTTAAGTTCAACGTTTTCAGTATATTTACTGAGTAAGTGAGGACTTTACTTCATATATCTATAATAAATTTTAAAAAGTTATATAAGAGAGTCATGCCAAATTTTGCAAGGTTCTACTATGAAAACTTTTTTTATGTCTCATAAAGTCTTAGAATTTTAACTACTAGTTACATGTACCTACATGTTCTGATCAGTTTAACTATTTTCTCTGTTCATTGATTGTTGTTGCCCTTACTTTGTGAAACTTGTCCATACTACATACAGACTTGGAGAATACTTCTCTGGCTTCACTGTTGGTTTTTAGTGGTGAAGGACATAGCCAGCGCGTGAGCTGACTGGAGCAAGTGTTAAATATTGACATACATTACATAGACATTTTGAAAACCTCATCTGTCATCTGTGTTTCATTTTATTTTCAATTTGATAAAATTTTTTGATCAAAACATCATATCATAACATAGCAACAAATATTTATTTGTAGTTGTCATGATTTCGTACTAATTCAATTTTAATATGTCTGAAAATGCTGTCAAGCAGCGAAACTATAGTCACAGAAGCATTGAAGAACATCCTAGAACTTCCAGAATTCGAAGGGCCACTTGCTCCAGTTAGCTCACGCGCTGGCTACGTCCTTCACCACTAAAAACCAACAGTGAAGCCAGAGAAGTATTCTCCAAGTCTGCATGCAGTATTTTCTCTGTACTTTGACCTAAGTGATAAGGCAGAAATCAACTGCGGATATCTGCGGATAAGTACATAGTTGGCAGTGCTTCTTGTTACTGTGGCAGCGGGCGTTATAACAAAACCATAATTGACTTGGTATTTCACCCTGTATAACAATAAGCATGGAAATTTGACTTATCCTGTATATATATATATATATATATATATATATATATATATATATATATATATATATATATATATATATATATATATATATATATATATATATATATATATATAACCTTAGAAGGATCAAGTAAATGTTCTGTGAGAAAAAAACAATTGGTACAGTTTTTAGATGTCAATTTAGAGCTTTTATAAGAAGATCTCAATTGAGGATGTCTAGTACTCGGTATTTGTTTTTTCTTAACATTTTTAGATGATATATTTAAACTATATTTTATGCTAAAATATACGTACTACCATTAACATTTGCAAAAACCAACAATATATAAATGAAATATTCGAGTATTATGTGATACAGGATTTTTTCCGAAAAATGCCGATTCTGACCCACTGTGCGCCGTGAGTGCGTTTTGGTAGCGATTTTTCATTAAATGCTTCAAATTCAAATAACTCAATTTGCTATTAACCTAAAGTTTGTTGGCTAGGAAACCAGTTTTCTCAGAAACATTTAAAGTTTATTTTCGGAAACTTTTTGTACATTTTCAAACAATAAGTTATTTTGATAAAATATGCTACATTGTTTATACTATATAGGCTATACTGGTATTGAGATTGATGCTTGCTTGCATTAGAGAGACATATTTGCTATTAAATACATTTTTATGAAAATTCACTTCCATAACGCACTTGCTGCGTCCAGACTTTTTTATTTAAGAATATTTATACAATTCCTGGGGCTTATGTTTTAAACTTAAAGTGTCTTACATACGTACATGCGAATGGGGCCAACTTTATACAAAACTGCAAATCACAGAGTGTCCAAATCACAAAGCGGCGCGAATTACTGGGACATTAAATTTTATAGCCGAATTCCAGCCAATATGCGTGACACGAACAACGTTTATTTTAGAATAGTTGTCATCCAAAAGCTTATCAAACAGTGCCTGTATTCAAAGAAATATATTTTCAAAACCCAAAACATTTTTGTTTTAGATGGAATCATGTGGGTTTTCATTCATTTCTGTTTTGTTTTATACTTATGTTATTCAATATACAGGGTGGCGCATTGAGAACGAAACAGACCGATTTGCGTCAGGGAATTTTTTTTTTAAGAAACGCTGAAAAACCTCAATTTTAGTATTGTGGGGACATGTTTTGACATAAAACTCAACTTTGTCGCATCAACCCCTTAAGAGTGGTGATAACAACCCTTATCTTTTAAATGGGGAACATGAGTCGAGTGTTACATCATTTGAAAGATCTTTCTTTTATGAATTTAGCACACTAATTTTTTTGGAAGTTTTATCAGCTCGTTTAAAAATTATTCGCAGTTGGAGTTGCAAGAACGTATTTCATTCATTGTGATAAGAAATGCACTAATTAGTCAATTTTTCGTCAAAAAAAAAACTAAAAAACAAAACCAAACGTTCCAAAATGTTTATTCGGTTAAGTAAGTGTTCAAATTGTTGACCACCAGCTTCCATACAAGAGCACAAATTTTGTTCAAAACGAGCACTGGCATTCTGGAGCATTTGTGGAGTTATTAGACGGCATTCTTACAACAATGCGTCGTCGTAATTCTTCCAGAGACTCCGGTTCTGTTGCGTAAATTCTACTCTTTAAATGGCCCCATAGAAAGAAGTCTAAAGGAGTTAAATCCGATGATCTAGGGGGCCACTCGAAGACACCTCTACGCCCAATCCATTGTCCTGGAAACTCTTTGTTCAAAAACTCCCTAACACGTTGTGAAAAATGCGGAGGAGCTCCATCTTGTTGAAACACTGATTAATTTTCTTGATAGCGATCATAATTTTCAACAATGTCATTAGTAGAGGGTAAACGATATCTTCTAGTAACTACAAATACGTTTCGCCACTCAAATTGCCATCAAGAAAAATTGGTCCGATTAAACGGTCTCCAAAAATGCCAGTCCAGAGATTCAATTTCTGTGGAGTTTGAGTGTGGACTTCGTGAAAATTTCTTGGATTACTATCTGCCCAATAAAGACAATTATGACGATTAACTGTAGAGTTTAATGAAAACGTACACTCGTCTGAAAAACAGATATTGAACAGAAAGTTCCCGTTATCATCTATTCGTGCAGTCATAACTTCACAAAACTCCAGCCGCCGATCAAAATCATCCTCATTCAGTTGTTGTACAAGATGAATTTTATACGGGTGAAATTTATGATGCTTCAATATTCGCTGAATAGTTCTTCTTTTGATGTTTGAAAAAGTGGCCAATTTTCTCGTGCTCAAAGTTGGGTCTGCAGAAATTTGTCCTAAAACTTCAATCTCATTACTAACTGGAAATTCACATTTAAGATCCCGTTTTTTTTTTGGCTACTGTACCACTTTGTCGAAACTTTACAACTAACTCCAAAATGTATTTTCTGTTAATATGTCTGTTCGGATGTCGTTCATTAAACAAATTTACGGTACGGTTGGCACAGTCATCGTTTTTGAAAAAAAGAGTAATTATTTCAACTCTTTCTCCTACAGAATACACCATTGTGAAATTAATTTTCGGTAGTACTACCAAGTATCAAGCCAACCGATAAACTAAAATAATAAACCGCATTTCTCTCATTCCGATGAGAAATGATCTGATAGTCAATTTTTTGTTTACAAACCAACAAAACATTGATTATCAGCACATTTTTAATGGGAATGGGTGAAATGCGTTTTTGTATCTTCAACTGTGAATAATTTTTAAACGAGTTGATAAAACTTCCAAAAAAATTGTGCTGCATTCAGAAAAGAAAGAGATTTCAAATGATGTAACACTCGACCCATGTTCCCTATTTAAAATATAAGGGTTGTTATCACCACCCTTAAGGGGTTGATGTGACATAGTTGAGTTTTATGTCAAAATATGTCCCCCTCAATATTAAAATTGACGTGTTTCACCGTTTCTTTAAAAAAAATTCTCTGGACGCAAATCGGCCTGTTTCGTTTTCAATGCGCCACCCTATATTATGCTTAATTTTTTATACGTAATATTTGACAAGCTGTGTAATTTTCGACCAATCACGCTATTATTTAATGCAACACTAATAGTCTAAGATCCGGCTGCTAAATTAGTACATTAATAATCTAGATTATCAAGATTTAATTTTTAAGTATTTTTACAACTAGGAGAAGTCACTTTTCATCAGGTGCCAATTAAAAATTACCCGCCAGTATTATTAATTAAAATATAAATAATTTACTTTTAGAGAAACATTTCGTTAACATCTTACGGAAATAAAACCTACACAACTTCACAACAGTGTATTTAAAATATCTGAAACGTCATAGTTGCTGCTGATTGCTTAACCGCTACCTCTACGCAGCCAGGTGTAAACAGGTATAATTTTATTAAAACTTTTCGTTCTTAACGTACACTCATTTCATTTATACCACATTAAAGCTCATTTTTTTCTGTAGTTAATGATATAAAGGTGCCTATATAAAAAAAACCGCAAATCAAAGTTTCCTACCCTAAAAGATGCTAGGTATGCAAAATAAAGTGACAGAGAGTGATCGCGCGACGCTACTTGTTAGACAAGGATGCACAATGCCAGCTGAACGTATTTTTTGAGCTATTGCGCATGCTCTGATAAATAAGGTTCTCAACTCAGACTCAGACATTTTTTCGATTTCAGCTTTGCATAAACAATAGTAATATCACAATATTAATTATATTAATATAAGATTGATTATTAGATAAAAACAATTAAAGTGATACGTATTACGAGCACCAAAACAGTGTGGTTAGAATTTACAATAAACATAAACCTCTGCCCAGCTGCTTGACTGAGAACCATATTTATCGGAGCATGCACAATAGCTCAAAAAATACGTTCAGCTAGCATTGAGCATCCTTGTCTAACAAGTGGCGTCGCGCGATCACTCTCTGTCACTTTATTTTTCATACCTAGCATCTTTTAGGGTAGGAAACTTTGATTTGCGGTTTTTTATCTAGGCACCTTTATATCATTAACTACAGAAAAAAATGAGCTTTAATGTGGTATAAATGAAATGAGTGTACGTTAAGAACGAAAAGTTTTAATAAAATTATACCTGTTTACACCTGGCTGCGTAGACGTAGCGGTTAAGCAATCAGCAGCAACTATGACGTTTCAGATATTTTAAATACACTGTTGTGAAGTTGTGTAGGTTTTATCTCCGTAAGATGTTAACGAAATGTTTCTCTAAAAGTAAATTAGTTATATTTTAATTAATAATACTGGCGGGTAATTTTTAATTGGCACCTGATGAAAAGTGACTTCTCCTAGTTGTAAAAATACTTAAAAATTAAATCTTGATAATCTAAATTATTAATGTACTAATTTTGCAGCCGAATCCCGTACTATAAGCTTGGCATTGCACCGTTGCTAAAATTGGACTAATTTTTTTGTGAATATAAAAATTGACTTAAGATATTTTTACCTCTACATCCAAAACTAATTTATAATCTTCACCAAGTACTTAAAATTAGCAGACAGCGTTAACTTAAAAATCAATTAAACACATATTACACAATAAGTAATGTAGATCGGGGTTCATTTATACCGCGCCAACCCGGTTATACAGGCAATAAAATGAGACGTAAAGTGCTGGATTAAACAGCTATCTGTGTCGTAATATTCTAACATTTGCTCCTATAGCGAAATATAAAATCTCATATACAGCAATAAACTGCAATAAATCACATTTTTGTGCGCTTCGATTTTATGACTAGTTTATGTTGCGAACTATTTTCAGTAAATCTTTATTACATATATGTCATCATTGTAATCAAAGTGTTAACAGCAGTAACTATTCAGCTGCTGTACCAACTGCAAGCTTTAGCAGCAAAACTCGGGACGCAGCAAGTGCGTTATGATAGTGAATTTTTATTAAATGCTTCAAATTTAAATAACTCAATTTTCTATAAACTTAGAGAGTTTAATTTCAATACGTAGTAAGGTTTTTCCTAAGGCAAGATATCCACAAAATTTCATTAAAATAACTTTGTAATTTTCGGAGAAAAAATTTTTTTCGAAAGAAAATTTAAAATTTGAATAACTCAATTTTCTCTAAACTTAGAAAGTTGAATTTTGGTACGTAGTAAGGTTGAGGCAACATATATAGTAAATTTCATTAGAACAGCTTTGTTACTCTCGGAGAAAAAAAATTTTTTTGAAAGAAAACTCAAAATTTTTCCGGAAAACCCCGTCTGATTTTTCTGAATAACGAACTCATCCAAGCCATTAATAAAAGACAGGCACTTGCCAAGTTTCATCGAAATCGGTTAATTATTTTTTGAGTTATCATATATATATATATATATATATATATATATATATATATATATATATATATATATATATATATATATATATATATATATAAATTAAACCTATTTACAAATAAACTTTAATAAGATATTATGCTGTGACAATACCTCTCTCAAGCACCCTACAATATAATCAAAATGTGCACAGTTATATATGTTTTATTTCTTTTTCCCTTGTCTTAATACACTACATATTTTATGACAATCGATTTAATTTACTTATTTGATTTCATAAATAGTCGGTTAATAGTGACTTGGAATGAAGTAGACACAACATCTTCAAACATATTAAGAGAATATGAGTAAATCAACAGCAACTCGGAATGAATTCGGTCAGTCCCCCAGCCACGTGGTTAAAAAACACTGGCTGTATGAGTGGTTACAACTCTACCTCTAAATAAAAGGACTGTAACAGCGGCAGAAGCAGAAGTCAATGGAAGCTGTGTATATTCGGAAAGAAACGATTGACTATTAATAACAACAATTGACTAAAAACGCTGCGAGTTGTAAGGAAACAAATAATTATACTACAGAGGTGATAAATGATAATAAATTACAATAGGGTTTTATATAATCGTAAATGCTTCCAATGATTAACAATCAGTGAATTCAGTATTATTGACATTTCTCTGAAACTTAAAAATGAATTTCATGAGTCAATGACAATAAGAGAAGCATTGACTAACCAACAGCAACCACATACATATGATTTAAACATAAATGTTTCAAATTTGAATAGCTCAATTTTCTGTAACCCTAGAAAGCTGAATTTTGGCACATAGTTAGGTATTTCCCAAAGCAATATGTAGACCAAATTTTATCGAAATTTTCGGAAAAAAAATTTTTTTTTGAAAGAAAACTCAAAATTTTCCCGGAAAACCCCGTCCGATTTTCCTGGCCAACGAACTCATCCAAGCCATTAATAAAAGAAAGGCACTTGCCGAGTTTCATCTAAATCGGTTAATTATTTTTTGAGTTATCAGACGGATATATATATATATATATATATATATATATATATATATATATATATATATATATATATATATATATATATATATATATATATATATATAAATATTCAAACTGACCCCGGATATGGGTTCTAGGGGTCCTAATTCGCGCTCATTTGAAAGAATTTTTCTAAAGTCTCACCATCGATACCTCTCTATTAGTGAATTTTTTTAATAAAAATTCACAAAAATGACAAAACCAAATAGGTATTATGCTGTAAGATTGTTTCTTTATTCTGTCATTTAGCACGCACCGTTATCAAAAATATACAGGCTTACGACACAGCATAATAATACCTATTATACTGTGATTACGAGATGATGTGGGACCCTTGTCGGTTAAATCAAACAATTAAATTTTTGACACCCCGACAGGCCATACTCCTGTAAATAAAGCTTCAACAAATGTTTTTAATAGAAAATATGTCTTTTTAAAAAATAAAAGCAGCCATAAAATTTGGTTACCCATATAGTAGAGACAATGTACCATATTTCATAAGAGCTTTTTTTATTTCAACGACACACCACGAGGGCTCACATCCTAAATACTATCGTACCGTGGGTGTCGAGAAGGAGGAAAGAGGCAACTTGTTAATTCTGGACTTGAAGGTCTGGGGGTTCGGAGGAGAAGGAAAAACATGTGCCGGCAAGGAGTTCCACAACTTGGTAGCCCTCGGGCCAAAAGAGTAGGCATAAGAAGATGTCCTATGTTTGGTGACCTGGACAGTAAAAGGGTACATTCGCTCTGTTCCCCTGGTAGATCTGTTGAGGGCAGCAGGTGGAGGAACTATGTACGAGAGCTCCTCTGAGCAGTGACCGTGCAGATATCTATAAAAGAATAAAAGAGAGAGGGAGGTCAACAACGACACGTCGGTGGGCAATGGGTGGAAGCCTTTGGGTGAGGGTAGGGTCACCGATGAGACGCTCAGCTCTCTTCTGAATGGAGTCCAGGATAGCGAGTGTAGAAGCGGCAGCGCCACCCCACATGTGCGAGCAGTATTCGAGGTTTGGCCTTATTTGTGAAGTATATACGGTATAGAGATTAGCTGGTGAAAAGTATTTGCGAGCCCGGTAGAGGAAACCTAATTTCTTAAAAGCCGCTTCTGCAATTGATGTGACATGTTGGTGCCAATTGAGATTTCGATCCACAGACATGCCAACAAGTGAAAAGGACTCATTACTTTGAATAACTTGGTTGTTCATTGTGATGGTCTAGGGCTGGTGTATCTCTTATGAGATAGAAAGCAAGACTGAGATTTGGTGGAGTTGAATTGTACAACCCCAGTCTAATATTTGTTGGAGATCCACAGAGACATAACTCTCCATGAGTCTGCGATCCTCATCTAATTGGGCTAAAAAGACAGGCTGAACATTTGGAGGTGGGTGTATCTCTTATGAGAAAGAAAGCAAGACTGTGATTTGGTGGGGTTGAATTGTACAAGATTTCTACTTCCCCAGTCTAATATTTTTTGGAGATCCACGGAGATCGAACCCTCCATGAGTCTGCGATCCTCATCTAGTTGGGCTAAAGAGACAGGCTTAGAATATTGTATATTGGAGTGAAGGGTGCTGTCGTCCGCGTAACTGTGAACTGGGTTGGATGTGCTAGAGAGGTGTCATTGATGTGGAGAAGAAACAAAGTAGGGGCTAAAGCTGAACCTTGAGGAACTCCTGCATTAATTGGATACAGTTTAGAGGAATGGCCATCCACGACAACAGAGAGGTTAGAGAGGAAATTTGCTGTCCACGTACAGAGTTTTGGTGGTAGGCCATAGGCCGGTAGTTTATTAAGCAGCGCTGCGTGCCAGACCTGGTCGAATGCTTTGGATATGTCTAGAGCGACAATCTGGGATTCACCGTGTAGTTCCATAGACTTGTTCCAAGAATGGGTGACAAAGGAAATGAGGTCGGCAGTTGATCTGCGCTGACGGACTCCATACTGCCTGTCGTGGATTAGACTGTGTTTTTCAAGAAATTTTAGTAATTCGGTGTTTATATACTTTTCCATCACTTTAGAGATGACTGAAAGGAGAGAAATAGGCATGTAGTTGCTAGGAAGCGCTTATGATCCTTTCTTGGGGACGGGTTGTTCTCGAGCGGTTTTCCAATTACTAGGGAATATGCCTCTATTGTAAGATGTCTGAAACAAGAGTCCAGAAGGGTTTGCTGCCGCTGGAGCTTAAGAGGACTTTGTTTTTGATGTGGTTATTAAACGAGTTTTTTGCCTCAGAGAGAATGCGGACATAGCGGTTTCTTGCGTCGTTAAATGCTTGACTCCAACGAAAATATTTTATGACTCAATAAATTTAATTCGAATCCAGTGGTAGCTTTAGACAGATGCTTATATGTTCTTACTTAAAAAATTACCTCCCCCGGCAACGATAAGTTTATCACTTGTCAGAGGATCGCCCTTGAGGATTTCGAATAATTTCTGCAAACACCGTATTAAGTGCAATGTACCGCAGCCATTGCGGAGAGCCATTATTAAAACATTACCAAGGAATCCAGCAAGGTATGTGGCATGTTAGCGAGCAAGAAGAGAAGATTAGAGAAGCCATTATGACACGACACGGCCGACTAATCTCATGATTACAATATGTTGATTCCTGTTTGGCGACGACAGAGTCATATCAGACTGGAGGAAACTGCCAGCCATCTAAATGAAACTAAGTTGCAGCTTAACGGTCACTGCAAGAACACGTTCAGTCTAGTGTTAAAAAGATAATTCCCTCTGCTGAACTGCATCCTTAATGCTCTTTTAAAAATTTATGCATACCGAAGTTTTCCATGTAATCTCGTTAAGAGTTTCCAGGAGTGCTATACGTGATATACGAGCGCAAAAACTTACGGAATTGCATGCCGACAACTTCTGGACAACTACGACGAAAATTTATCTTTTATTTTGAATGAAATGCTGCGTTAGCTTGTGTTGCTAATAGGTGAAGTTTGCAAAAATATTTGTAAAGATCTGTCGTAAATTATTTAACTAACTTTGGATACATATTTATACTGCGTGAGACTTACCCTCTTAAAAAGATTAATTAGGGCGCGTATATGAAAAAAGAAACCTGTGTTAAAAACGACGTCTAAAATCAAACAAGAACAGCAACAATTTTCTAAGTCAAATAAAATACGATATTTACCATCAATCTACTAAAATCGAGATTTTGATTACAAGTATCGTCTAGAAAGAAATATCTAAACAGCTAACATTTGTTTACAGAAAAATCTTGCGATTTATCTAAAATTTTGCTTTATTACGATTGCAAAACTTGAACCCGAGGAAAAGGTTAATCAAGGCATAGGGTAAATTACCTATGGTAAATCATACCATTTTAGTGAATTTTCACACCGCTGGCTTAAAAAATAATGGACCGATTTTGATAATACTTTGTGAGTACCTACCTTTCGCAAGTGGCTTGGAAAAATTCGTTAGACAGGAAAATCAGGCTAGTTTTTCCCGGAAAATTTTTATATCTCCGGAAACAACAAAGCTGGGGCAACCATTTCGGGTACGAGGATTTATGCCATAAAAATAAAGCCATGTACTAAAATTTGGATCCGTACGTTAAAAGCAAAAGAATTAGTAAGCATTATAGTTTTTCTTCTTAAAACGTCAAAAAGTCGCAATTTAAAACGTCAAAATTGACATGTTCTAAATAAAGAACCTGAAACTAACATTATGGGCGATGTAGCAGAAATTTTTTAAGAAGTGTGTTCTATAAAGCCTTAAGTTTCAGCTTCAGCCACCATTATCCTTCATTTTACTTAAATATTTGCAGAAAATGAATTTCAAATATACCCTTTTTCTGGTGCTTTAGCTGTGGTTTCAACTATAGGATTATAATACATGAAGAAAAACTTTGTACCTACCCCTTGTTAAGCACATTGCGCGCACGAAGCAATGTGATATTTGGCATAGTTAAAGTGTATATAAATAAGGAGAGCAGAAAGATAAAATGTATATGTAATATGTGATTAATCGATTAAACATTGCTTTCATCTAATTAGACGAGCGTCTCGCGACAGTAAAAACTTTAATGAGTTTTTTGTCGTTTTAACGAAATAAACGACCTCCCTGTGTTGTGTACACACAAACCTCCCAACTGACCTGCCCTGACATCAGTTTGCCTAATCAAAAGCTAAAAGAAGTTAAAAGGGCAAGAAAAAGTTCATTATGCTCACATAACCTTGATATATGGCAGGGTTGATTTTCCTTCTTTTTAGCTTTTAATTAGGAAAACTGATGTCAGGGCAGGTCAGAAAAGTCAGTTGGTAGGATTTTGTGTAGCATGACGTTAGGGAGGTCTTTTATTTTGTTAAAACAACAAAAAAACTCATCCTAGTTTTTACTGTCGCGAGACGCTCGTCTAATCAGACAGTAGGATAGATTCCCAATGTGACGGGCTAAATATTCATTTCACGGGAAAACACATATTACTCCAAAGTTTAAACATAAAAACGTTATGGGCAGTTAAAGAAAAAAAATTGGAGCTTTCCTCAAAACGTCGAAATTTAAAACGTCAAAATTGGCAATGTTTAGGCAAAGAACGTGAAAAGAAAATGTTGCAAGAAGAGTGTTCCACGAAACCTTAAGTTTCAGCTTTAACAGTCATTGCCCTTCACTTTATTAAATGTTTACAGAAAATTAATTTCAAATAGACCCTTTCTCTGATGGTTTGGCTGTCGGTTTAGTTAAGTTGATGCTTTCGTTGTAGGTTTAGTGAATTTTATGGTTTAGCGGTCTATAATTTTTAACTATAGCACCTGCCTGCTTCAACACCAGGACGAGTAGAGGCGTGACAGCCATCATCTCCGTGTACACATGCGCTATAAATTCAATCATGCCAACCCACAGACATCGGATCGTCACCACTATTAACCATAGAATATAACTAGCCGTTGCACATAATAAAGACACGGCCGACTAATCTCATGATTACAATATGTTGATTCCTGTTTGGCGACGACAGAGTCATATCAGACTGGAGGAAACTGCCAGCCATCTAAATGAAACTAAGTTGCAGCTTAACGGTCACTGCAAGAACACGTTCAGTCTAGTGTTAAAAAGATAATTCCCTCTGCTGAACTGCATCCTTAATGCTCTTTTAAAAATTTATGCATACCGAAGTTTTCCATGTAATCTCGTTAAGAGTTTCCAGGAGTGCTATACGTGATATACGAGCGCAAAAACTTACGGAATTGCATGCCGACAACTTCTGGACAACTACGACGAAAATTTATCTTTTATTTTGAATGAAATGCTGCGTTAGCTTGTGTTGCTAATAGGTGAAGTTTGCAAAAATATTTGTAAAGATCTGTCGTAAATTATTTAACTAACTTTGGATACATATTTATACTGCGTGAGACTTACCCTCTTAAAAAGATTAATTAGGGCGCGTATATGAAAAAAGAAACCTGCGTTAAAAACGACGTCTAAAATCAAACAAGAACAGCAACAATTTTCTAAGTCAAATAAAATACGATATTTACCATCAATCTACTAAAATCGAGATTTTGATTACAAGTATCGTCTAGAAAGAAATATCTAAACAGCTAACATTTGTTTACAGAAAAATCTTGCGATTTATCTAAAATTTTGCTTTATTACGATTGCAAAACTTGAACCCGAGGAAAAGGTTAATCAAGGCATAGGGTAAATTACCTATGGTAAATCATACCATTTTAGTGAATTTTCACACCGCTGGCTTAAAAAATAATGGACCGATTTTGATAATACTTTGTGAGTACCTACCTTTCGCAAGTGGCTTGGAAAAATTCGTTAGACAGGAAAATCAGGCTAGTTTTTCCCGGAAAATTTTTATATCTCCGGAAACAACAAAGCTGGGGCAACCATTTCGGGTACGAGGATTTATGCCATAAAAATAAAGCCATGTACTAAAATTTGGATCCGTACGTTAAAAGCAAAAGAATTAGTAAGCATTATAGTTTTTCTTCTTAAAACGTCAAAAAGTCGCAATTTAAAACGTCAAAATTGACATGTTCTAAATAAAGAACCTGAAACTAACATTATGGGCGATGTAGCAGAAATTTTTTAAGAAGTGTGTTCTATAAAGCCTTAAGTTTCAGCTTCAGCCACCATTATCCTTCATTTTACTTAAATATTTGCAGAAAATGAATTTCAAATATACCCTTTTTCTGGTGCTTTAGCTGTGGTTTCAACTATAGGATTATAATACATGAAGAAAAACTTTGTACCTACCCCTTGTTAAGCACATTGCGCGCACGAAGCAATGTGATATTTGGCATAGTTAAAGTGTATATAAATAAGGAGAGCAGAAAGATAAAATGTATATGTAATATGTGATTCATCGATTAAACATTGCTTTCATCTAATTAGACGAGCGTCTCGCGACAGTAAAAACTTTAATGAGTTTTTTGTCGTTTTAACGAAATAAACGACCTCCCTGTGTTGTGTACACACAAACCTCCCAACTGACCTGCCCTGACATCAGTTTGCCTAATCAAAAGCTAAAAGAAGTTAAAAGGGCAAGAAAAAGTTCATTATGCTCACATAACCTTGATATATGGCAGGGTTGATTTTCCTTCTTTTTAGCTTTTAATTAGGAAAACTGATGTCAGGGCAGGTCAGAAAAGTCAGTTGGTAGGATTTTGTGTAGCATGACGTTAGGGAGGTCTTTTATTTTGTTAAAACAACAAAAAAACTCATCCTAGTTTTTACTGTCGCGAGACGCTCGTCTAATCAGACAGTAGGATAGATTCCCAATGTGACGGGCTAAATATTCATTTCACGGGAAAACACATATTACTCCTAAGTTTAAACATAAAAACGTTATGGGCAGTTAAAGAAAAAAAATTGGAGCTTTCCTCAAAACGTCGAAATTTAAAACGTCAAAATTGGCAATGTTTAGGCAAAGAACGTGAAAAGAAAATGTTGCAAGAAGAGTGTTCCACGAAACCTTAAGTTTCAGCTTTAACAGTCATTGCCCTTCACTTTATTAAATGTTTACAGAAAATTAATTTCAAATAGACCCTTTCTCTGATGGTTTGGCTGTCGGTTTAGTTAAGTTGATGCTTTCGTTGTAGGTTTAGTGAATTTTATGGTTTAGCGGTCTATAATTTTTAACTATAGCACCTGCCTGCTTCAACACCAGGACGAGTAGAGGCGTGACAGCCATCATCTCCGTGTACACATGCGCTATAAATTCAATCATGCCAACCCACAGACATCGGATCGTCACCACTATTAACCATAGAATATAACTAGCCGTTGCACATAATAAAGAAAGACAGCAGATGACCTCCAGCGCCGCTGTATATTTACCATAGACCTAATAAAATTATACGAGCAGGAGTACCGAAGGTATCACCTGCTCGAGGATTATGGACGAACACAAACACGGTCTGTGTCAACCTAAATAACTCACTCACCTGAGATCACATTAAATAGAAACAAAAACCTTTTGAAATGATGACATATTAACAAAAAAAAACAAGTTAGTTACATCTGGGTCGTAACAATATATATATATATATATATATATATATATATATATATATATATATATATATATATATATATATATATATATATATATATATATATATATACAGGCTGTTTAAAAAAACATGCACCATCGCTCGTAGGGCGATTCCTTACTAAAAAATAAGAAAAAAAGTTCCTGTGCACATGGGCCCGGAAACGCACATTTTGCAGCAGTTGTAAGAACATATTCAGCCAACACATACGGTCACCGATGGATTGGTCGTGGAGGTCCGGTGTCATGGCCACCTCGATCTCCGGACCTGAATCCTCTCGATTTTTATTTGTGGGGTCATTTAAAAGAAATAGTGTATAAAACACCAGTAAATATACGAGAATAATTGTTGGGAAGAATAGAATATGCATTTGACAGCATTAGAGAAGATCAAAGTATTTGCAGAAGAGTAAGAAGATCTTTGCGCAGAAGGTTAAATAATTGTAACGACGCTAATGGTGGTCACTTTCAACATTTTCTTTAGCTTTGTTATTAAAGTCAATTGAGTAATGTACAAAAAACAAGAGTTTGGAAAAATCATAGTGTCTTTACGATTACTTTTTTCATTTTTTATTTTTATTTTTTATTTATCATTTTTTATCAATGTTTGTAATATTCATTTCAATGTTTATCACCAATCAGTTTTACGTAGGTTAGTTATTTGCACGTTTATTGCAGTAATGTTTACTGTATGTTTTGTTTTTCATATTCTTATGGTTGCAGTAAACATATATTATTATTACGCCGACTAATCGGTACTTTGCCCCTTTTTATAAAATTAATCATATCTCCTAGGGGATACCCTGAACGAAAAAATACCAAGAGGTAGCTTTTGTGGCTTATGTAATAAGCTTCATAAGTGATTTATCAAAATTGGAAAAAAACAGTGGCGCACATATTTTTCCCCAAATGAATTTTTACAGTTGCCCCGTACGCACGCCACTGACGCAGTTGTAAGTAGATTCTCACTTGAAAATATGCACTTTCATAATACACTTTCAAGTTCCAAGTTTCATTAAAATTAATCCAGTGGTTTTGAAATTATTTATAAAAAATTAAAAAAAAAATTAAAATTCAACTCCCTGTATATTGGAAACTATGCGTTTTCGGGCCCATGTGCACAGTAACTTTTTTCTTATTTTTTAGTAAGGAATTGCCCCACGAGCGATGGTGCATGTTTTTTGAAACAGCCTGTATATATATATATATATATATATATATATATATATATATATATATATATATATATATATATATATAGTAGTTATGACAACGACAAGATATACAAGATGAGGTAACCCTTAAAATACATCTAGTTTTTTTTGTAGATGTTTTGGAAATAATTTAGACACCTTGGGAGAGGCTGAATAAAATATATATATATATATATATATATATATATATATATATATATATATATATATATATATATATATATATATATATATTTACAGAAAAACTAGATGTATTTTAAGGGTTACCTCATCTTGCATATCTTGCTCGTTGTCATAACTACTTGCATTGTCATTCATAAACTCCAACAGAACACAGAAATTCGTGTGGGCATAAATTTGGCCGGTAAGCAGAGCTAAACTGTAGAATTACCGTGGTCAGTTTCGATGTAAAATAATGTCGATCATTGCTATAAAAATTCGCTACCATAACGCACTTGCTGCGTTGAGACTTTTTGTTGATCTATACTCTAGATAAATATTAATGGGCCTAATGGTAAATTTTGGGTTTGTGTATAAAGTATAAACCTGAATTTTCCACCCAGAATATGTGTCCACGATTTTATTCGCCAAATGGCTTACTAAATAAAACAAAAAGTTTGAAAGAGAGATTTCATTTGAATCGAGCTCTTACATTATCTTAAAACGTCATTCGCACTTAAAGAAACTAACAAAAAATGTGCTAAGGTAAACAGATCTTCTAAAACCTTTCCAAGAAAATGCTATATCTGGATCACACCCGAGGGCTTAATTCCTTATAAAGTTTCTCGATTTCGATCGGAATTTTTGTCAGCCGCCATCGGGGAATACGGAAACATCTGCGAAATTACTAAAAAGTGCGTCCGCGTATTAAATGGATCTGTTTAAAGTGATTAATATTTGCGTGGGGTCGTTTTGCGGAATAATGTCTGGTTTTTGGTCGTTTTGTATTTCCATTCTGCTATGAATTATATACTGTTGATTGTCTCACTGTTCCTGTACCCGGTGTTTAGCACGCTAACAGGAATTGCTGGCTTTTTAGCAGATTAAAAGTGTTTTATCCCAAAGTACCACTTACACAGGAAACAGCTAGATAAAGTAACGGCTTTTGAAATGCACTTAAAAGCAAACTGAAGTGGATTCTTTGAATTCGTTCTAGACACATTGAATCTTGTTCAAATGAACCTTCTTAATTCTCAATTTGTGATAACATCGTCTTTATACAAGTCGCAGTACCACATTTAAAAAAAAGGTAGTAACCTTTATTAAATTAATGTTGATAAAACAAATGCAGGTTTAATTAAATAAATTTTGATAGTGATAAACACAGGTGTTACCTTGGAAATTTGTAAATTTATGAAGTCGTGGCTCTAGGTCCATGTCCCGTAGTCGATTAGCCATTTGACTTTTCATTCAAATACGAAAAAGCCGGTTTCCTTCACTAGCGTCTATTTCTTGTGCTCTACAAACGAACTTGCATCTGTCGGCTGTCAGTTCGTTCGTGCTTGACGAGCGTCTCGCGACTTAACTTTACGGTTAAGACGTTTGAAATACTTAATACAAAAATGAATAATATAAAATAATGACAAAGGTAACGATCAACTACATGTGATCTAAAGTCTAGCACGCGATGTGCAGAGTCTTAACTACTCGGAACAAGAATAAACGGTCGTATCCTTGTGAGCAGCCTATTTATACACTACACTCCAGTCGTGGCACTATTGTCTCTGGGTGTAACAAAGTATCTGCTGATGTAGATTCTCACGAGTGATATTCCGTCCAACTTGCTAGTCTGAGCCTGCATACTTGTGGGCTCCTCTAAGTCTACTGCTGACTCGACGGTCTTTACTGTGGGAAGGCAACTTTGTGGTATAAAGGGCCATTGTTGGGGCTCCATTTATCTCGCGATAGTAGAATCTCGGTTGCATTGATTATGCGAACTTCGCAGAATATTTTAAGCAACGAAATAAACGACCTCCCTGACGTGCTGTTTATACACGATCCTCCCAACTAACCTTCGCGCAAGATCTATAATCTATATATGTCTATACATGTGCTCGAAGAAGCCCGAGACGGCTCCGCAAATAAAGCATGCACACCATACGTTTCCATAAGTTGGATTACATTTAACTTCTCTGCACTCTGTTTTAAAAAATCCACACTAAATTCACCCACAACAGCAACTCTTTGAGAACCCTTTGAGAAGACCGAATCCAAATCGAGATGCAGCCGGTCAACAAAAACATCGAAATCCCCATTTGGCGGTCTGTAGACAAATACGAAAACCATGTTGGGCTCTGCTACATGCACTCCTGAAATTTCTACATGTTTTTCAATAGAAAAGTTCACAGCTTAGTCGACAGCCATACATTTTATGCCATCTCTTATAAGAATTAAACAACCACCATGAATAGAATTCTTACGAGTATAATGACTCACAATCCGAAACCCTAGGGTGATCACTGTCTACTTCTTCTTTCCTCAACCAATGTTCTGTAGTACACACAATGTCGCACATTTCTTCATTGATTTTACACGAAAATGTGTCAATTTTATTTCGTAAACATTGAGTGTTCATATTTAAGCCTTTTATGCATTGTTTAATACAGACTTTCGAATTCAGTGAACTGTATATTAAGAAAAAATCTGTTTTGTCAACGATTGAGATGGAGTGGTATTAAATTAATTGATTTACACGCTGGTTCGGATACAAGATCAAAGAACAAACACTTATTTAATATCGTGGATGAGATTCCCTTTATTTTACAAATGAACTGGCACTGACTATATTTTATATACACTACATTACTAATTGAACTTTACTATATTAATGTAACTAAAGCTAAAGCATTTGTGACTGCCTCACATGAAATACAGTTATATTCTGTCTTTATAGTCTTTTGTTTCTATGCACTATCCCTTGTCGCCACCCCATTAGGTGCAGATGACCACACAAGTTAAGAGTTCTCAAAACTGACCACCCTGATACAGGAAATAGACAATTATTCACAACATCTTGAACTGCCTTAACATGCATCTTGTTTTAATCAATGCTGTTTCCCTGGTTGTATGTTTTATTTATTTGGTCGCGAAAAAAACTAAATATTTTAAAACCACGCCTTTTTTGCCATTTTTCCGGACTATATAGTTCACTAAGAATCGATAGATCAGTCCCAACCTTGAAAGATGCACTATTAGCATTTTCTCTTTGTGGCAACCTTTCTACTTGAAAAGTTGTACCATGTACTTTTTCCAAATAGGCTGCTATTTGCTCCGCCTGGACGTCTTTATTAACTCGACCCACGTATATCCACGCTTTTTTCACCGCACCCGCAAAGGTTGACGAGGCACTGCCACTTCCCGTAATCACCACACCACGATTACTGTCCTGCCTATAAACTTTATTTTGTCAGCAATCTCCTCTAGGTTCCCCAGCACCATATTGTTTTGAACATAAGACTGGATTTCAGTTATACCAGAAATATCTGTCACATCGGCTACACTGTCGCTTTTAGTGGTATGTTTTGAACTACTTTCACTTTTCTTATCACATTTATTTAATAAACTTATAATACGTCGCTTATCTTTTACTGCCCTTTCCAAGTTTACAATGGCCTTTTTACAGTAATCTAATTCAATTTTAACTGTTTTAAGTCAATTTTCCAGAACCTCGGAGAACTTGAGCCTCTGAAAAGAAGGGTACTGGGTTCGATCCCAGGGTTCTCCTTTCACTTTTTCAGTACAAACTGTAACATTAACATCAACCGAGGTTCTGGCATTGTATTTAAGTAAGCTGTCCATGCAATGTTGGGCACGTTAAAGATCCCTACCCTTCTTACAGAAAGGCAGGGAATCGGCAAAATTTCCAGGATAGTGAGGTGAAACTGATCCCTAGCGTCGGTGATAGTTGCGTAAATAGGCCGACGTTAAAGACACAAAGCATACACACACAAGTCCATTTTCCAGAATTATTGTCTTTACACTACATTTTAGGTTATCTGTGTTTACTTCGTTAATTTTACTCCCAGAATCTTGAAATTCGTCGGTATTAATACTTTCAATAAATGCTTTTCATTCAGGCGATGTTAACACACCGACCGGCACTTTTTTTGTCAAACTAATTTCTATTAAGAACTATTTTCTTAACTTGCACAATTCACTGGAAAAATCCACGTTTGCGCCATGTTACCAATATATATATATATATATATATATATATATATATATATATATATATATATATATATATATATATATATATATATATATATATAGCTTTTAATAGGTATTACAGAGATGTTGGAGAGAATCTTGCAGCGAAAATCCCCAAACAAGACATTTTGGAAAGGGGCCACTCCATTAAAAACAGTATGTACCTCGAAGAAATCGAAGAAAGTGAAGTGAAACAAAAAAATATTAGAATTAAAAGAAAATAAATCGCCAGGTAATGATGGAGTGGAGGCCAAGACATTGAAAACACTTTGTAATGAAATATCCGGAGCTCTTACGTATTTGTTTAATAGGTGCTTACTTGAGGGAACGTTTCCAAGGGTGTTTAAGGTGGGTATTATTTTTCCCATCTTTAAGAAAGGTTCAATGGAAATTATGAATTACAGACCTATAACAACAATATCTAACATGGCAAAAGATTTGAAAAAATCTTGAAATCCAGAATTTTGTCTTTTATTAAAACGTATGGGGTGCTATCCAGTCGCCAGTTTGGTTTCTGTGAGGGTTGTTCTACGCAGGATGCTATAGCTTTTCTTACGAAAAAACTTTATGAAAGTCTAGATAAGAACCACCAACCTTATGTGTGTTCCTGGACCTTGCAAAAGCATTCGATACGGTATCTCACCAGAAATTACTGGACAAATTATATAAAAGCGGCTTTCGGAGAAGCGTATACAGCTTACTCAAGAGTTATGGTAGCGATCGAAAACAGTGCGTAAAGGTGAATGGTCATTTTATCAGCTACGAAAGTGTTAAGTGTGGGATTCCGCAGGGTACAGAGTTGGGTCCCATACTGTTTAACATATATATGAATGACTTATTACACTTGCCTACGACAGGGGAAATTGTCAGTTATGCTGACGACACAGTTATTATATACACTGCATAAGACTGGAAATCCCTGAAACAAAGAGCAGAGGTGAGCCTCAGATTCTTGAAAGCTTGGTTTGACCACAATATGTTAACAATAAACTGGAACAAAACAAAGTATGTACCATTTACATCGTATGCCAGTGGTTTACCAAATCAAATATTGGCAGCAGTCCAGTAGCTGAAGCAAAGAATATATTATATCTGGGATTAAACATAGACTGTCATCTGAGATGGGATATACATACGAGTCAAATTGTTAGGAAGTTGAGAAGCTTTCTGTTTAGATTTAGGAAACTGAAACAATTCATGGAAGAAACTCACCTCAGAACTGTATACCTTGCCCTTATTCAATCCCAACTGATGTATGGATTGCTCGCTTGGGGCAGCGCTTCTGAAATATATTTGAGAAAGGTGGGAACCACACAGAGATGGATACTGGAAATTATATGTGGTAAAAATATGACTTACCCTAACGATCTGCTCTATTCTGAAAACAAAGTAATGGATATCCGGAAGTTGTACTGCCGTGCAATTTTATTGTACACACGCAGAGAGAAGAACACCAGTATTTTCTTGGAGCACACCTACCAAACACGATTTAAAAATGTAGTAACGGTAAAACAGAGAGCGAATAAAAGTATTGGCCAAAAAAACTTTGTTTATATTGGTTTGGGAGCGTACGATGTGTTGCCACTGGATATAAGACAAGTGCATTCATATAGATTGTTTAAAAAGAGGATACAGTCCTGGCTACTTGAAACGAGAGATGTTATCTACAGATTGGTTAATCTAGGTTAAGATTTTGGAGATGTAGTGCATCCAATCCTTTGTGTTTTAAAATCTGATGTACATTTTATTTAATGTGTGTTTGTATGTTACTTGTATTGTATATTCGCTCCTTAACTTGCAGAGATTTTTATGATTTTGACTATTATTTTGCGTCTGCATATATTTCGTGAGCGCATTCGTATGGTGTTTTATAGCTTTATTTTTGTTGTTTTTATATATTCTCGCTTGTTTTTGGTACAGTTGTACATGATTTTGGAATTTTGGTATTGTTTGGAGAGTGCTCGATTGGGGGTGGTTTTGTGTTGGTGGGAGGGAAGGACAAGAGGGAAGAATGAGACTGTTTTTGTCGGATGCAATTGTTTTTTTTTCACTCTCTTTGTGTGCGCATTGTATCTGGGGTGTCCTCATTGACAAGCTATTTTGCTTCTATGGGGAGATGCTGTGTAGAGGTTGGTGTGGGAGAAGAAAGGAAGGAGGGAAAATTGTGTGGTATTTTAGTGATCCAAATTGTTGGGCACATATGCTAGAAGCGGTTTTAATTATATGTGGCTTAGTTTTGTTTTTTTCAGTTGAATTGCTTCACAATTGTTTTGGATTGTGTGCACCAGGTATTTTTGGGAAAGAAATTATATTGCTAGTATCACCAACAAGTCTCTGACTTAGGTGACTTTTCATCTTATTGAACAATTAGCTCTAATGGATTTTATAAGTTATTTGTAATAAAAAAATGTGTATATTGTTCAATAAACTATTATTATTACTATAAACTATTATATGGATATGGGTTCTGGGGGTCCTAGAGCGCGCTCATTTGAAGAAATTTCTTCAAAATTCAAAAGTAGCGATCTCCTCATTAGTGAAGTTTTTCTAAGAAAATTTGCTAAAAATAGTCGTGTCATTTTTGTTTAAAGAAAAAGTGGTTTTGTATTGAAATTCACGCTATAAAATAGACGACTGATCATATTAGTTGAATTGTCTAAGCCTTTTCGAGCATTTTTTGCGAAATAAATTATTCTAGATGATCCTTTTATTGTGAAAATACTGTATATTCTAGACTAAGCTAATACGATTATTATGTAACTAAGAGAGTAATAGACTTATCACTCACATTTACAGTATAATAATAAGTTTTTCTATTACTACAATGTGGTTTATAAAAACTATTCTGCCGAAAAAAAGTGCATCAACGCTTTGTGGAGCTCGACAAAGAATGATGTTGCATTTTTAGATGAATATTTATTTATTATTCAGCGCAAAGTGCATAGTCACGGCGAGATAGAGGACCTTTCGGTTGAATACTTCACCATTTGTGCGTACAATATGCGCCCCTTTGTCTCCCTCCATGCTGCAGCATCAACAAAAAGAGTCCATTTCCCTATATTAACATTTAAAGAATAAAAAAAGCAAAGCACGGCAATTAATTCCACTAATGCACCACTTTATTCTCGACGACTACCAACATTAGAATATAAAAATGTGCAGTCATTTTTACACCCCGGCATTCAGGGCACGCACACTGATATAACGCCATCTAGCCCTGCGGACTGGAAAGAACACAGGAAGAGGACAAGGGAACAAACTAATGTAATAATTTCAGGAGTGTTTTGTGCTGTCTGTCGGAAAGGATAATATTTTTACAGCCTAAATAAACATCTCCAACGTGTGACAGAAACATAAGTTTTGATAAAATGTGAGCTAAAAGATTTAGATAAAACAGGCGATCAATATTATTTATGCTGCGCACAATTTTTTAATAATCACACAAAGATTCAAAAAGTTACACTAATTGAGAATAAAATTATGGTTAAGGAAAAACATATCAAATATATAAATTTTTTCTACAAAAATCCACTAATCGACGTAAGAGCTGTGTATACATGTTGTCTCTTGACTTTATTAAATGTTTAACTTGCTATATGCCATTTAAATGTATAGTTAACACACCTGCTTAAAAAGTATGTCATAATAGTAATAATAATGAAAAAAATGTTCAGGACGCAGCAAGTACGTTATGGTAGTGAATTTTTATAAGACTTGTACACTATTAGTAATATATATTATTAAAACTAAATCTTTAAATTTAAATGGACCTTGGAGATCGGTTTTAGAGTCCCAGTTAGCGATTATTTGAAAAAAAAATTTTTAGCTGGAGCTAAAAAATTAAAAATGGTCTTAGATATAATATGTAAGTACTGCAAGTGCCTTTAAAAAATGTGTTACAAATTTCAGTAAAATTACAAACGTTTTTCAGAAAAAATAAATGATTTACAAAGGGAATGTACCTGTCGAATTATAAAAATATGTAAGTACTGCAAGTGTCTTAAAAAAATTGTGTTACAAATTTCATTAAAGTTGCAAACGTTTTTCAGAAAAAAATAATTATTTACAGATAGAATGTACCTGTCGAATTATAAATATGACAGGTATTTTTCCATATTAATTGCTTGGATGGTTTTGTTTTAGTCAACCCATCCAGTTATTGCAAACAATAAACAACAAAAAAGGTTTTTTTATGTTATGGTAGAAAATTTTCGTAAAAATATTTCAAATCCGAAAGCTCAATAAATTTCCCATTAAGCCAGAATCTTCAATCTTGAACCTTAGTAACACGTGGGTAATAAATTAAAGAAAAATAACATACTGAGCTTCGTTTTGTTTTAAAAAACCTTTTTTGTTGTTTATTGTTTGCAAAAACTGGATGGGTTGACTAAAACAAAACTATCCAAACAATTAATAAGGAAAAATACCTGTCATATTTATAATTTGACAGGTACATTCCCTTTATAAATAATTAATTGTTTTCTGAAAAACTTTTGCAACTTTAATGAAATTTGTAACACAATTTTTTTAAAGACACTTGCAGTATTTACATATTATATCTAAGACCAAATTTTAATTTAGTAGCTCCATATAAAATATAAAATTTTACAAATAATCGCTAACTGTGACTAAAACCAATCTTCAAGGTCCATTTAAATTTAAAGAATTAGTTTTAATAATATATCTTACTAATAGTGTACAATTCTTATGAAAATTCACTACCATAATGTACTTGCTGTGTCTAGAGTTTTTTGTGATACTGGAACACTTGCCAGGTTATTAAAAATATTGAAGAACACAAATAACGATAAGCATGTGCTACTTACCTTTCATCAACAATTGTGTCAGAAACTTTAGGACCAAATCTAAAGAACACTTTTTAATAATAACTCTAACATAACATGTAGAGATATAATATAAAGAGCAACAAACGTGGCTAGTGGCTACTACTTCATGTAAGGATGCCGTGCAAAATAAAACCATAAACAATAATAACGAATCTTCGAATGTTTTGAGGTTGATTGATATTTAAAAGTGAATAGATTTCTGGATTATAATGCTACTGGCGCTGAAGCATCGGAAATTAGTACTGAGCTTATAGTTTTAAACGATTTCATTGAAGTGAAACTTCTATTTAATATATTCTGTAATAGGTATAACAAAACATTTTAGTTTTAATAAATGTAAATAACACGTCGAGTGTCTCGCGTTTCGGCGTTGACAGTCGGCGACTCTCGTTTCGCGATGACAGTTGGCCTACCATGCAGCGGTGTCAGATTGAGTAAATTGGAATATATGATAAATGAAATGAGAAATTATTGGTAACTCAACATTTATTATTATTAAGCCACATTTATTAGATGGATTAATTTTTTGACGAACTATTATTTGTAATTAATAAGTACAAATACGTGTTATTACCATATGTTTTACATTTTAAGATTTAAGTGAAATGTTATTAAATTTGACAACCCGGCTTCTTTATATTTAATTGTCAGGTGACTGTTGTCTCTATTTGAATTATCTCTTCAAAATTACGCATTCACAGTCTAACCATCCGTATCCATTCATTTATTATTTTGATTTTTTAATAACTCATGTCCTCGTATGCCGTTTAATTTGAAATTTGGTTAGCAGTTATATTGTAACGTCTCCTATATATGTGCAAATTTTCATTCGAAACACTTCAATATTTCAAAAAATATTGCGTTTTCAAAATTTTCTTTACATTTTTTTCTAAGAAAAATTAGACGCATGGTGCCCATCTACGAACTCACCCAAGCCATTAACAAAATCAAGGTAATTCCCAAACTTGGTCGAAATCGGTCAAGTATTTTTTGAGTTAGCAGTTGGATATATATATATATATATATATATATATATATATATATATATATATATATATATATATATATATATATATATATATATATATATATATATATATATATATATACATATTTATTTATACAGTAATTTGGATACAAAACTCAAACAAAACAGTTAATAAACAGGAAATATATTCAACAAAAAATACACTAGAAAGCAGAACATAAAAAGATCCCTGTGATTCATGCATTCAGGGTGATTGTATGCATGCAGAAGGGGAAGAAGAACCGCCAGGACGAAGCGGGTTTCTGCCCCCTTCACCTAAAAACACGGGTGATTCTCCTTCCCCTTGTGCATGCATAAAATTACCTTCAAACCTGGGCCGATTTTGCTGGCTAAGGAACTTATGGAAGCCACTTGCAAAAGGAAGGTTCTCGCCAAATTTGATCAAAATCAGCCCATAATTTTTTAAATTATCGGTGTAATATATATATATATATATATATATATATATATATATATATATATATATATATATATATATATATATATATATATATATGTATATATATATATATGTATATATATATATATATATCTATATACATATATATATATATATATATATATATATATATATATATATATATAATATAAAGATATAAAAATTGAAACTGCCCCCGAATATGGGTTTTAGGGGTCCTAGTTTGCGCTCATTTGAAGAAATTTTTAAAGTTTATTTTTAGATATTTCATTAAAAACAAAAACATTTATATGACACCTGTTATTATAAATATTTCACTCTAAAAGTAACACGCAAAAATGTTCGTCTAGCCGCTGCGTTAGCATCTTTTTTTGCCTCTTACATTTATGTATTCACAGGAGATTTCGCGCTGTGTTTCTTGAATATGAAATCAGCCGATACAAAAATAAAAAATCCTGTAAGGTGTATTGTGTCTCACAGTATAAAATATTTTTTTACTGACAGTAAGCTAATATTTATATCAAAATTCTCATAACGCACATGTTCCGTCTACAAAGTAAAGAAGTCTCTTAGTCCCATACGTTTTTAACATATATATTTGAAGGAAATATAAAGTGAATCCTTGATAACATCTATGGATTATTGACTTTTCTTAAACATATTTACTTTACGCATCCTTATGCTCCACCATTGAACAATACTATTAAAATTTGGACATTGCATTCCTGTCAAAGCATGGAATTTTTAAGTCAGTGTAAAAGACAGAGTTGAGCAAAGAACGGTAATAAACCTACAAAAGAGTCGCGGACAAATTCACAAAGAGTGCCACCACAGCATAATATGCTGTGGTAAATATGCTGTAGTATCACATTGGGAGGAACTGGTGTATTTTATGACTTTGTCAAACGTTGGCCTCAAATATTCAGATGTGGTATGACTTTTTTTTAAGAAAAGCAGTAGTTACTAAAAAGTATGCCTATAGTCTTCAGTGCAAAAACCCGAGCAGCGAAACTCACGCCGTCTTTGCCTCAGCAAAGAACAGGTGCAAACAGACTGTGGATCAAGCCAAAAAATGCCTTCCATTAATTAATACGGGCCAAAGTCATCGCGTGCCCAAACAATACCCCACCTTTCTGGTCTACAGCAATTATTATCCCAGCAATTGGTCTCAAAAATTGCGCACCAGAACTTGCACCTGTCCTGACTCGTCTGTTTAAGACATCTTACAATAGAGGCATATTCCCTAGTAACTGGAAAACTGCTAGAGTACAACCCGTCCCCAAGAAAGGGTCCAAAGCGCTTCGTAGCAACTACAGGCCTATTTCTCTCCTTTTAGTTGTCTCTAAAGTGATGGGAAAGTATATAAACACACGAATTACTAAAATTTATTGAAAAACACAGTCTAATCCACGACAGGCAGTGTGGATTCCGTCAACGCAGATCAACCTCCTTTTCTTTGTCACCCATTTTTGGACCAAGTCTATGGAACTACACGGTGAATCCCAGATTGTCGCTCTAGACATATCCAAAGCATTCGACCAGGTATGGTACGCAGCGCTGCTTAATAAACTTCCGGCCTATGGCCCACCATCAAAACTCTGTACCTGGACAGCAATTTCCATCTTCAACCGGAGCATTTCTGTTGTCGTGGATGGCCATTCGTCTAAACTGTATCCAATTGATGCAGGAGTCCCTCAAGGTTCAGATTTAGCCCCTACTTTGTTTCTTCTCCACACCAATGACCTCCTCTCTAGCACATCCATCATAGTTCACAGTTACGCGGACGACAGCACCCTCCACTCAAATATACAATATTCTAAGCCTGTGTCTTTAGCCCAATTAGATGGGGATCGCAGACTAATGGAGGGTTCTGTCTCTGTGGATCTCCAAAAAATATTAGACTGGGGAAGTAGAAATATTGTACAATTTAACTCCACCAAATCTCAGTCTTGCTTTCTATCTCATAAGAGATAGCGCTAGACCCATCACAATGAACAACCAAGTGGATCTCCAAAAAATATTAGACTGGGGAAGTAGAAATATTGTACAATTCAACTCCACCAAATCTCAGTCTTGCTTTATCTCTCATAAGAGATAGCCCTAGACCCATCACAATGAACAACCAAGTTATACAAAGTAATGAGTCATTTTCACTTGTTGGCATTTCTGTGGACCGAAATCTCAACTGGCACCAACATGTCACATCAATGGCAGAAGCGGCGGCTAAGAAATTAGGTTTCCTCTTCCGGGCTCGCAAATACTTTTCACCAGATAATCTCTATACCTTATATACTTAACAAATAAGGCCAAACCTCGAATACTGCTCCCACATCTGGGGTGCCGCTGCCGCTTCTACACTAGCTATCCTGGACTCCATTCAAAAGAGAGCTATACGTCTCATCGGTGACCCTACCCTCACCCAAAGGCTGCCATCCCTTGCCCACCGACGTGCCGTTGGTGACCTCTCTCTCTCTCTCTCTCTCTCTCTCTTTTATAGATATCTGCATGGGCACTGCTCAGAGGAGCTTTCTTCCATAGTTCCTCCACCTGCTGCCCGCAACAGATCTACCAGGGGAACAGAGCAAATGCACCATTTTACTGTCCAGGTCACCAGACATATAACATCTTGTTATGCCCGCTCTTTTGCCCAGAGGACTTCCAAGTTGTGGAACTCCTTGCCGGCACATGTTTTTGTCCGAACCTCCAAACCTTCAAGTCGAGAATTAACAAGTTTTTCCTCCTTGTCGACACCCACGGTACGATAGTATTTAGGCTGTGAGGCCTCGTGGTGTGTTGTTGAAATAAAAAAAATAAAAGAATTAACAACATGCAGGTGACGCGAATTCAAAGTGATGGCCACCAAGATCCCTGATTGAAATCCTTTAAATTTTTTTCCTTGGGAGCATTCAAAGACCCACGTTTGCAAAACACGAGTCAACTCTGAAGAAGAATTAGCGCAACGGGTACGAGATTCATGTCATCAAACAAGACATACGTCAGTAATATTTCAGCAATATTACGAGCTAATGCTTGCATTGAAGTTGAAGGTGGAGAATTTGAGCAACTATTGCAATCATACTAATTTGCGTTATTAAGGGAAGACATGTTTAAAAATATATTTCAACACCCTGTATAATAAAAACAAAGCCGTTCAGGACTTGTGTTTATCTAAACTTTTTGTCTTAAAATTGAGCAAGGAATACCCTTAAGTTTGGCCACATACTTAAATAACAACCTAAAGTTTGGCCACATACTCAATTAACACCCTGTATATGGAAATAAAGAAAGTAATCCGTTCATTCATTTTACAGCAAATACAAAAAAATTCAATGCGAAGCCATAATCCTAATAAAAACTTGAAATGACCAGTCAGCTTTAAATCCACGACCAATAGAGGAACATTATCATTTGTCTGGTGCAGCCTGTATATTTTCAATGATTTACGATGCCAATTCCGAACCAAGAGAGTTCGAAGTATTCAAGTGTAATCTTTATGAATAAAGTTTTGATACAATTCAGCAAACTGTCCAATTAAAATTGAATTTATTTCATCTCTGAACTTTCTTCCTGCCTATGAAAACACAATTACGACGGCGGGCGTCCGCTCCAAATTAGTCCAATATTTTACAAATAAACATCAACATCTAATAGGAGAACTTTCTGGAAGGGAAAAATTAAACACAATAAAAAGCAAATGTTGCGGTTCTTAGACGTTTCCTCGTCCTAATCTCCATGCAGAACGTGTTTGTTGTTTCATAGTTAATTATTTCTGCATAACAAAAAACTATACCAACTTAAGACTGCTAAGTTTAGCGTGAAATGCATTCAAAGTTTAAAATCTAAATAGAACACAATTCAAGAAAGGTAGATGAAAATTACAGTTCCTTAACTGTTGTTGCCCTTACCAGGTGAAACTGTTCCGTACTAAATACAGATGCAACGGTTTGATCAAGTAACGGCAACAACGATTAACAAATTAGAAGGGTATCTATTGAAGAACTTGCCCATTGGCATAGAAGATTGAAGACTAGGCAGATGAACGCTTCCCAGAGTGTATGGTTTAACCAAGAGTGCATAAGAAAGAACGTCATTCCGAAATATGTCACTATCACCACTAAAACATAATCCCGTCAATCGAAAATTGCTATTAATAAAGCCAGCTCTATTTGGCTGAAAGAAGAATCACAGAAACGGTTTTCCATTCGTTTCCATTTCTATATAAAGATAATAATTTAGAATTTACCTATAAATTACATGATATAGAGTTTCATATATTAGATGACCAAACATATATTTTAGTTAACGAAATGAAATTCTATTAACGCGTAACACAAACGAACAAACTTAGAGATTTGGAAAGGGCACACTTGCGGAATCGAAAAAGAGCTGCCCCACAAACGCATATCTTTTACGTATGATTTCAAAACTGGAGCGATACGCTTTTTACACCTAAATAAAGGTTATAAATACTCTTCACAATTAAAATTTTTAAACAAAATTAAAGAAATATTAACCCTTAGTTACTGAACATGGGTTAAAATGACCCGCGAGAAACGTATTTGGAGTGACTAGAAGATATCGTTTACCATCTACTAATTGACATTGTTGAAAATGATGATCGCTCTCAAGAAAATCAATTAGTGTTTCAACAAGATGGAGCTCCTCCGCATTTTTCACAACGTGTTAGGGAGTTTTTGAACAGATAGTTTCCAGAGCAATGGATTGGGCGTAGAGGTGCTATTGAGTGCCCCCCTAGATCACCGAATTTAACTCCTTTAGACTTCTTTCTACGGGGCCATTTAAAGAGTAGAATTTTCGCAACAGAACCAGAGTCTCTCGAAGAATTACACCGACGCATTGTTGAAGAATGTCGTTTATTAACTCCACAAATGCTCCAGAATATCAGAGCTCGTTTTGAACAAAATTTGTACTTTTGTATGGAAGCTGGTGGTTAACACTTTGAACACTTACTTAACTGAATAAACATTTTTGAACGTTTGGTTTTGTTTTTTAGTTTTTTTAACGAACAATTGACTAATTAGTGCATTCCTTATCACAATGAATGAAATACGTTCTTGCAGCCCCAACTGTGAATAATTTTTAAACGAGTTGATAAAACTTCCAAAAACCCTTGGTCCAAGTGTCCCCGTTTATAATCCCTAGTAAATAGATTTAAAAAAATATATATAAACAGCTCAAAAAAAAGAATATTCGTCATATTTAAAACAAACAAAAACACAGAAGCATTGTATGAAAATATATAAATATATAGTGTAAACAGCTCAAAAAAAAAAAGAATATTCATCATATTTAAAACAAACAAAAACACAGAAGTATTGTATAAAAATATATAAAAAGTATCACAAAATGTACACTAACATCTCTGTTATATATGTATATATATATATATATATATATATATATATATATATATATATATATATATATATATATATATATATATATATATATATATATATATGTATATATGTATATATCAAAAGAAAAGTAGCATACAGATGGGATCCAAACAAAGAAGCCGGAAAAAAATGTGCGAATGGTCTGGCGACCGCAGTCATAAACGAAGACAACACACACACACACAACTTCCAAAAAAAAAAATAGTGTGCTAATTCAGAAAAGAAAGAGCTTTCAAATGATGTAACACTCAACCTATGTTCCCTTTTTTTTATAATTTCAACAACACACCACGAGGGCTTACAGCCTAAATACTATCGTAACGTGGGTGTTGACAAGGAGGAAAGAGGCAACTTGTTAATTCTGGACTCCTCTGCTACTCTGAGCAGTGCCCGTGCACATATCTATAAAAGAGAGAGAGGTTACCAACGGCACGTCGGTGGGCAAGGGATGGCAGCCTTTGGGTGAGGGTAGGGTCACCGATGAGACGTATAGCTCTCTTTTGAATGGAGTCCAGGATAGCTAGTGTAGAAGCGGCAGCGGCACCCGAGATGTGGGAGCAGTATTCGAGGTTTGGCCTTATTTGTGAAGTATATAAGGTATAGAGATTAGCTGGTGAAAAGTATTTGCGAGCCCGGAAGAGGTAACCTAATTTCTTAGCAGCTGCTTCTGCAATTGATGTGACATGTTGGTGCCAATTAAGATTTCAATCTACTCATTACTTTGAATAACTTGGTTGTTCATTGTGATGGGTCTAGGGCTGGTGTATGTGAGAAAGAAAGCAAGACTTAGTTTTGGTGGGGTTGAATTGTACAAGATTTCTACTTCTCCAGTCTAATAGTTTTTGGAGATCCACGGAGACAGAACCCTCCATGAGTCTGCGATCCTCATCTAATTGGGCTAAAGAGACAGGCTTAGAATATTGTATATTTGAATGGAGGGTACTGTCGTCCGCGTAGCTGTGAACTGGGTTGGATGTGCTAGAGAGGAGGTCATTGATGTGGAGAAGAAACAAAGTAGGGGCTAAAGCTGAAACTTGAGGAACTCCCGCATTAATTGGATACAGTTTAGAGGAATGGCCATCCACAACAACAGATATGCTCCTGTTGGAGAAGAAATCTGCTGTCCAGGTACAAAGTTTTGGTGGTAGGCCATAGGCCGGAAGTTTATTAAGCAGCGCTGCGTGCCAGACCTGGTCGAATGCTTTTGATATGTCTAGAGCAACAATCTGGGATTCACCGTGTTGTTCCATAGACTTGTTCCAAGAATGGGTGACAAAGGAAAGGAGGTCGGCAGTCGATCTGCGCTGACGGAATCCATACTGCCTGTCGTGGAGTAGACTGTGTTTTTCAGGAAATTTTAGTAATTCGGTGTTTATATACTTTTCCATCACTTTAGAGACGACTGAAAGGAGAGAAATAGGCCTGTAGTTGCTAGGACGCGCTTTGGATCCTTTCTTGGGGATGGGTAGTACTCGAGCAGTTTTCCAGTTACTAGGGAATATGCCTTTATTATAAGATATCTGAAACAGACGAGTCAGGACAGGAGCAAGCTCTGGTGCGCATTTTTTAAGAACAATTGCTGGGATCTCGTCAAGGCCAGAGGCTTTCCTGGTATTAAGAGAAGAGAGCATCTTTCGTACCTTTTTAGTTTTGAAAATGATATCCGTCATTTTATGCGCGACATTGGGGACTGTTGGTGGGTGAACATTTGGAGGTAGGTTGAGAGTAGAATTGCCGGCGAACAATGAAGCAAAAAGTTCAGCCTTGCCCAGGGCGGTAGAAACAATCTCATCCCCTGAGACAAGAGGTGGGAACGTGCTTTTGCAGAAATTATTCCCAATAGATTTAGCAAGAGTCCAGAAGGGTTTGCCGCCGTTGGAGCTTGAAAAGACTTTGTTTTTAATGTGGTTATTAAACGAGTTTTTTGCCTCAGAAAGAATCCGGACATTATTTAAAATATAAGGGTTGTTGTCACCACCCTTAAGGGGTTGATGTGATGAAGTTGAGTTTTATGTCAAAACATGTCCCCCTAAATATTAAAATTGACGTGTTTCAGCGTTTCTTAAAAAAAATTTATCTGGACGCAAATCGGTCTGTTTCGTTTTCAATTCGCCATCCTATATGTATGTATATATATATATATATATATATATATATATATATATATATATATATATATATATATATATATATATATATATACAATAAACCAAAAAATTTAGTAGCAGTATTTTGAAAAAACACGATAACGTAAAATTTGAAATAAGAGCATATAATAGGTACGTCTCTGTGCTGGATATCGGGAGTTTAGTGAAAGGTTTAAAATGTCCTTCATTCCCAATATATAATCCTCTTTGCCATCAATAAGAAGTCGCCAAGGTAGCCTATAAATCTCATTCGGCGCGGAACGCTAATATATTTATTAAACTTCCAGATCGACGACTACAAATCCTACCAATAAATAAATCAAATTCCAAATTTAATATAGGAAAAAAATAATAAAACTGTCCATACCAATCATTCCTCTTGACTTGTTTACGTCGTTGTATTTACCTGAAACAAGAAAAAAAAAGAATTAATATAAATGTAATTGGCCATATATAAAGAATGTTTATTATACAGAACGTTTATTATTCAGTTAATTTATTATACAGTTAAAATTAAATTCAGTTATAGCAATTTGACAATCACAAACCGTAACAATAATATCTAAGTAATCTTTTAACTTGAACTAGAGATCATTAAATGTTGTTGCCTTACTTGGTGAAACTCTTTCATATTAACACAGACGTGAAGACTATTTCTTTGTCTTTACAAATGTTCGTTTCAGATGATGCTGCCAAGAAGCTAAACCGTTCATAGAAAAGAAAACGAACATTAGATGATGCCGTCAAGCAGCGAAACCGGTTGCAGCACAGAAAACGGGCATCTGTGAAGCCAGAGAAATGGTCTCCACGTCTATATTTAACTAGAGTACATGTAATTTTTATAAAAGCAGAGTTTTAGCGACTTTCAGCAAGTAAAACATTAATACACAAATGTACACTCCGCGAGTGCCGGAAGACTATTTTTCTAACGTACTGCTCACGTTTTTTTGGAATACTAAATGATTTTTGGGCTGTTTTGTCATGGTAGAACTCACTTAATAGGTTGGTAGACGTTTTCCCTACCATAACAGCTGGCGTTTTGAGTATCTGGTCCGAAGCTGCGCAGGCACCGATCTGGTGACCCTGTGACGGTATTTTCCTGAAGCAAGTGCATTGCAGGGCAAAAAGCAGAAAATAAATGAAATGGAACACATATGAGGGGATATACTGCCCATAATAACTGGTCAAACTAGTAAAAATTTAGCTAGTATAATGACAACCTTAATTTTAATATTTCACTATCCTCAAATGTAGTTGCTTTCATTGAAGTGTTGAAAATTTACATTTTGTAAACAAACAGTCAATCTCTTTCTCTGCAATGACATTTCCTTCTCTCTTAGATGAAGAACTTGAAATTTTATGTTTACTGAAATATTTCCTTGCCTGTTGTTATCAGCCTTATCCTAATGAGTATATTTCTTATATCCTCACTTGCAAATTTGTTATCTTGAAAAGAAAGACGAGTTTAAAGATTGATTGATTGAAAATAGATGATGAATGAAAGAACTGGAAAAATATAGGTTGCGGTTACCTACAGCAGTTGCTGGATCTCATCAAGTTTTTTGTTAAATATTTGTACCGCAAGGGTTGTACAATGTAAGACTTTAGTGGGAGTTATTTAATTCATCACAAGACACCATCTTTGAACAATTAAAACCCATTTATATATACCAATTTTCTTATATGCTGGCTTTATTGTGTGTGTTTTCCATTTGCCTCACAACTGGAATGAGTCAATTGAGTTTTCTCGACTCAAAAAGGTCAAGAAGTAGGAGAAAAAATATTTTTTAATTTTACAATTTTTCTTCTTAAAACGTCAAATGCGCGATTTGAAACGTCAAAATATGCGATTTTCAGGCAAATAATATGAAACAAATACAGATTGGGTAGAATAAATATAAGAAGTGTATTTTACAAAGCCTTGAGTTTCAGCTTCAACCATCATTGTCCCTCATTTTACTAAAATATTTTTGGTAAATCCATTTCAAATAGACCCTCTTTCTGATACTTTGGAAGTATCCACGTTGTGGTGAGAATACATCTAGCCTTACATACCTCCAAAGTATCAGAAAGAGTGACTAGCCTTACATACTTTGTCCCTATATTAGGGTATAAGTGGGCCATGGCTGACAAATTATTAAATTGTTAGTTGGTTGTATGCAGTCTCTATTTTTTAACACTTTGTGTTATTTGGTGCAGGTGTGACAACATACTACTTTGTTCCGCAAATAGGTGGCGGCACGTCCACCAATCACTTGGTGTTGAAAGGCTGGCTACTATAGCCGTATTACTTTATAGGTGTATTTTCGCTGCAATTAGTATGCTGTACTGACGAGCTCTAATTAAAGCGAAACCGGTCTACGGTTCTAATTATGGTGAGAATACATCTAGCTTTACAGATTCAAGGTATTTATTTAACACTCTGTTATTTAGAGCACTCGTGACAACATGCTACTTGGTTCCGCAACTAGGTGGCGGCACGTTGCTTCGTGTCTTACCACTCACTTAATGACTTTGAAAGTAGTTTCAGCTATAGAGTTTAATACTTTATATTTTAGCAAATTTTCGTAGAAAAAATTCGTAATTCAGAAGACCGCCACTTCAAACTTTTTCAAATGAGCGCAAACTAGAACCTGTAAAACCCATATACGGGGTAAGTCATAGGGTGGCCCATAATTCGTTGGTAATACACACTTTCTTTTTTTAATAAAAAAAAAACACCTTATAGCATTTTTGCATTTTTCATTGAATTATAATGCGTGTTTGTAAGGTAAAAATTGATATATTCATCGTTTTAGAGTAATTTCACGTTTTTGGCACATTGCATGTCGTTTTTGCCAATAGATAGCGGAGCGTCCTGGAAATGACGCATTTAGAGAGCTTTTTGTTTATATTACTCGCCTAGCAGCTCGATTTTTCAGGCGAGTAATACAAATTCATTGATTGTTGTTGCCCTTACTTTGTGAAACTTGTCCATACTACATACAGACTTGGAGACTACTTCTCTGGCTTCACTGTTGGTGAAGCCAGAGAAGTAGTCTCCAAGTCTGTATGGAGTAATACAAACTCGCCTGAAAAATCGAGCTGTCCTATACAGACACTCTCACATAGCGGGTGAATTTGAAAAGTTTTCGGAGAAATGTTTTTCGTGTTTCCGTAGTATTATTTGCAACATTTTTGTGAAATGTTGGTAATTAATCATAAATAGTTAGTAAGTGATTGTACAAAAAAGTTGACGAATTTTTGCGAAAAATATAATTTAGTGTAATACTACTGAAGGGAATTTCGGCACAAAAAATGGTGAATTTTTCAAAAAGAAATGTTTACAATTTATAATAACAATTGTCTTTTTAACTTGGATCATCTGTTTGTCAATAATTATATCCTGGCAGGTGTGTAAATGAGAGGGTTCTTTGGCCAGAAAAATCGGACCAGTTTTTTCTGGAACTTTTTATTTTATTTTCGGAAGATGTTGGTACTTTTTGAAATAACAAACCTATTTTAATGAAATATGGTACATTGTTAGTACTATATAGGTTATTAAACAAGGCACATTTACCATTAAAAACATCTTTCCGAAAATTCGCTACCATAACGCACTTGCCGCGTCCAGACTTTTTTATATAGATATTGGATTTTAAACTGTTTGTTTGACCAATCTAAAGATGCGAGTTGTTTTTTAAAGTTGAATTCTGAACCGTCAAAAGTTATGAGAAAATGGTTTGCCGTTTACGTTCAATGTGTTTCTTTTAGTGAATTTTCGTAGAAAAAATTCACTAATGGGGAGATCCCGACTTTTGAATTTTGAAAAAATTTCTGCAAATGAGCGCGAACTAGGACCCCTAGAACCCATATCTGGGGTCAGTTTCAATTTGTATATATATATATATATATATATATATATATATATATATATATATATATATATATATATATATATATATATATATATATATATATATATATATATATATATATATATCACATCGATATCTCAAAAAATAATGGGCTGATTTTGATAAAATTTGGCTCATACCTTCCTTTTGTAAATTGATTGGATAGGTTCGTTAGTGAAGAAAATCGGAGGAGGTTTTCCAGGAAAATTGGGTTTTTATTCGAAAAAAAATTATATCTCCGGAATTAACAAAGTAAGCGCAACCAAGTTTGGTACGCCGGTTCATATCATCATAGGTAAGCTACCTATCAAAATTTAGCTTTGTAGGTTAAAGGACAAAAAAGTTACAGGCATTTAAAGAAAAATAAATTTGGGTTTTCCTCATAACGTCAAAGTCGCGATTTAAAATGTCAAAACTGGTAATATCTAGGCAATGATCCTGAAATTAATATGAGCTATGGAAAGAAAATGTCTCAAGAAGAATGCTTTACAAAGCCTGAACTCTTAGTTTCAATCGTTATTGTCCTTTATTTTACTAAAATATTCCCCGAAAATTCATTTAAAATAGACCCTTTCTCTGATGCTTTGGCAGTAGCGTTGGCTATAGAGTTTATCGTTTAGTGGTATATCATTGTTGACAAATTTTCGTAATTAAAGCTCAATATATCCGTTATTATGCGAGTTACGAAAAAAAATGGTATACATTAATTATACGGTGTATTGAGCTACATCTTAAAAAATATTTCCACAATTACAGGCTGGCCCATAAGTCTTTGGTGATTCAAATTCTCTTTTTTTTTTAATCGAACACGCCCTATGTTATTGCATTTTTGCATTTTCCTTCGAAATATAATACATCTTTGTAAGAAAAGAAATTCGGGACCCAGCAAGTGCGTTATGGTAGCGAATTGTCATTAAATGCTTCAAATTTAAATAGCTCAATTTGCTATTAACCTATAAGGTTGACCAGGGAACCAGTTTCTTCGGAAACAATTTAAGTTTACTTTCGGAAATTTTTGTACATTTTCAAACAATACAGTTATTTTGATGAAACATGGCACATTGTTTCTACTATATAGATTGATGCCTGTTTTCTTAAAAAACATGTTTACTATTAAAACATTTTTATGAAAATTCACTACCAACTCTTCAACCCAAATTTTATATAAGACATGGATGTTTTAATAAATTTAAAGACAATGTTTATTCTTTGATCGAGATTTTGTTGTTGATTTACATTAGGAAATTATGTAAAGGAAAAGCTTGTTTTGATAAACCAAAGACAATGTTTATTCTTGGATCGAGATTTTGTTGTTGATTACATTAGGAAATTAAGTAAAGGAAAAGTTTGTTTCGATAAACCAAAGGCCTACTGTAAAATTTTGGGGAGAACAGCTCACCACACATGCAGAGCACTCTATCGATTATTTAAGAGTCACGATATGCATCATTAGGTTTCAGTGATGTCAGCGATCATGAAACAGTTAATATTTCCTGGTTTCACTCACGTACAGTGCCTCTATACAGAAAAGGGAATAGGAAACTCCCGAATATTTCACAAATTAGGTAATATATTATAATTAATCAACTGAAACTGACAGTTGAACTGATTTGATTGGACCTTTTTCCATTAACACAGGGAAAACTTAACTGGATTTGCAAAAGTAGGGATGAGTAAATGGTCCAATATCCAATCAGCCGTTTTTTAAATCGGAGAGGATAACTAACAAATTTTTATTTCGGTCATAATAATTACCTAAATGAAAAAATATGAGATGCCGAAATTTAAGCAAAAAGAACAAAATATAGGTGATAAAAATTAATTGTTATTTGATTGACAATTAAAACACTAACACCATCAAAACAGCCAATTATATATAACGTTCGTTACTTGATAATGGAAAATATATTTAAAGACATTTAAATTCAAGTTTCAACTCAAAAAAGCCCTTCCGTAGCGAAATTTAATAAAATTAGATTTTCACTAAAAGATGTAATTATTCTAAAAATAAAAATTTTAAAATACAAAAAATTTAGTTTGGACAGCGGCGCCGCAAAAAAAATAAAGACTATACTATTCTCTGGACTTAAACAAAACCTGTAATGATTGCCTAGGAAATCTTTTGGGTTGCAAAATAGTTGCAATACATTAACAAAATTTCGGGACGCAGCAAGTGCATGATAGTAGCGAATTTTCATAAAAATTGTACACTATTATTATACAGCATATTAGTAAAGTTAATACTTTAAACTTACACAGACCTTGGAGATCGATTTTAAAGGTCCTAGTACGCGTACATTTGAAGAATTCTTTCAAAAGTGTTACCATCGATATCTCTTTATCATCAAAAAAGTTCGGGACGCAGCAAGTGCGTTATGGTAGTGAATTTTCATTAAATGATTTAAACTTGAATAACTCAATTTTCTATAAGCTTAGAAAGTTGAATTTTGGTATGTCGTGAGGTGTTTCCCAAGGCAACATATTCGCCAAATTTCATTAAAATAGCTTTGTAATTTTTGGAGAAAAAAAAAGAAGAAAATTAAGAATGTAACCTCGAATTCGATCCCCCCCCCTGCTGTCAGTTCGCAAAATAACAAATGACAAATAGGTAACTGGTGTTGTCAGATTTAACTAGGAGAGCCAGATGGCTTTTAAATACCCTGAAAATGGGAAGCTTAATATTTATACATAATAAATCGTTGTTCTAGGCTGCTTTAAACAAATTGAATCACTTTGATTAAAATTTTTATTTACTACTATATATTTTTCTGATACCTTGAGTTGTTCATCTGGAGAGTTTTGGCAAATGGCAACCCCGCGGATTGTTTATTGTGACGTATTTTTGTAGCATGTTCGTTTGAAGTTTGATGTGGAGCATTTGTTTGCAATAACAGCGTGACTCTAATATATCTGTTTGACCTTGTCTAATATTAGAGGCACCCATTGATGGTAATTTCAGGTCATATCGTAACTTATTTATTTTCTATTTAGTTATAACTCAAGATTAACTCAAGATTTTCTGAATCGATTGAGTTAAAATTTGGTATGTAGGACCACTTATATGATATCTACGTGCGTGCCAAGTTTTAGTTTCATACTTCTAATAACTTAAAAGATATTGCGTTTTCAAACAGTTTTTCGCAATTTTTTCTAAAGGCATTTGAGTGTCAAAACGGAGGAGAATTGCCAAATTTAGTTTCGATTGGTAACGTATTTTTTGAGTTATCGGTTGGACACACACACACACACAAATATATATATATATATATATATATATATATATATATATATATATATATATATATATATATATATATATATATATATATATATATATATATAAACTTTTTAACTGACCTTGAATTTGCTTCTAGGGGCTCTAATTCGCGCTCGTTTAAAGAAACTTTCCAAAAATCTTACCATCGATACCTCTCTGTTAGTAAATTTTCATTAAGAAAATTCACTAATATTAACGTGTTTACAATTAACAACAATTTGGAGTCACGCATGCACAGCAAAAAAGATTTGCAAAATGAACACGTCAATTATTTTGAGCCATCGTAAATTTCTTAGAATGATTGAAGAAAAAGTACTTGAAAAAAAGTAAAGGCGCACCAAAAGGTGAATTGATAGAGCGCGAAAGCCTCAATGAAATAACAAACCCAGCTGGAGACAGAGCGTCAGCAATACCATACCAGGACATCACCTTTACACTGTGATTATAATAATTGTTATCGGACATCACATTTACACTGTGATTATGATGATTGTTATCAGAGAAAAAAGATAATAAAAATTCCCTTTAAAATATCGCATATAGAGTTGTCTTTCAGGAAGTTTGTTACATCCTTCAAGTGAAATATGGGAAACTGTACTTGTGCATGAAATATAAGAGACAGGAATGAATGGATGATCCTCTATAACCTCCTCGAGTTCAGCTGCTAAGAACCACTCACAGCTAGATGATATAGAATGATGTATAATGGGTGCATATTTCACACTCGAGCAATATTATTCTTACATATTTGCTATGAAATAGATCGTTTGAATTTACACGCTTCCCAAGGTAGCGACCTCTATATTTCTCCAAAAAAAATTGTTCGAGGTGACAGAAACGCTAAAATTATATTAGCACCGACAAATAAATTTCTTTCAAAATTTTAGATTTTCTGTCTAAAACTATATATATATATATATATATATATATATATATATATATATATATATATATATATATATATATATATATATATATATATATATATATAGTGTGTCCACGGATTGAGTGTGGGTAAGGTATAAGTGACAAAAAATATTTGAATAAGATTATGATATTCTGGGAATCGCTCCTGCTTTGTCTTAAACTAAGATGTTGAGGAAATGAACAAAATCAATTAATATACAGGGTGGTTTAGAACTGATTTAATTAAATGTGTTAAGAGTAAACTACTTTCGTTTATAAAGATACCGCAAAAGGTTATGAACAAAACTTATTTAGTATTAAAATTTATGACAGGCTCCCAATTTTCAGCCAGATCAGCCTACTATGAATTTTCAAGTAAATTAATAACATTTATTCCCTATCAACAGGGAGCTTGTTACCTGTGGTTTTCTGAACGCAGGTGCGCAAAGTAAGTAACCATGCAATGTTAAATAATAATTTATTAGTAAAATACAAAACGCTTGATGCTAACAAAAATCAAAACGAACAACGAAAAATAAAGAAATTATTCAAATGTGCTGCCACCAAGCGATACACATAACTCAGCCCGTTTAGTAAATGCTTTGTAGGCATTTTGAATATGTTGAATTGGAATACCGTCAATTGCCTCTCTCAACCTCAGTTTCAACAAATCAAGATCGTTGTTTAATTGAGCCGCGTAGACTTTCTGTTTGAGATAGCCCCATAAATAAAAGTCCATTATGGTAAGATCGGGACTTCTGGGAGGCCGAGATATTAGCCCATATCGACCAATCCACCGCCCAGGAAATTCGCGATCTAACCATTCGCGAACGATCCCTGTTGCATGTGCTGAGTGGCCGTCATGCTGAAAGTATGCTGTTTGTCTATCTTCTAGTGACATGTTATGCAAATGGTCTTGAAGAATATTTTCTAGCATTTCCAGATAACTGTACTGGTTCATATTCCGCTCAAAAAAGTATGGCCCAATTTCTCCAGTGTAAGAAACAGCACACCACACATTTACTTTTTTATGGCATTGTCTTCTGCAATGAACTCTATAATTTGGATTCTCCATAGACCAATACCGTACATTTTGGGAATTTACCACCGCATTAGTAGTGAAAGTGGATTCGTCCGAAAAAATAATATTTCTGCCAAAATTGTGATTTTGTAGATATTGCTCGCCGTACCATAAACCAAAATCAAATCGTTTTTACTTGTCATTTTCTTCCAAAGTGTGTATAAGTTTTGCTTTTAAAGGTTTCACCTTGTTGGTACGATAAATTTGTTTCAAATGCGATTTGCTAATATTGCCAATTTCTAATGCCCTTCTTCATAATGATAATTTCGGAAAACGCCTAACAGAATTCATAGCTAACGCAGCTGCAGCATTGTCTTCTTCATTTAGGTCGGATTTGGTCCTCGTAACATTTAAAACACTCCCAGTACGCATAAATTTTTTAACAACTTTTTTTACACCAGTAACGGAAACCGAATAATTTGGCCAGCGTCCAAGGAATTTTCTTATCACTCTCTAATAAGATTGTTCTTCACCCAAACTATAGCACTGCACAATAAACACTTTTAGTGAATTTTCTTAAAAAAAATTCACTAATGAGGAGATCCCGACTTGTATCACACCGATAACTCAAAAAACAATGGGCCGATTTTGATCAAATTTGGTGAAAAAATTCCTTTTGCAAATGGCTTGGATAGTTCGTTAGTCAGGAAAATCTGCCCAGGTTTTCCCGAAAAATTTTGTGTTTTCTTTCGAAAAAAATTTATATCTCCGGAATTTACAAAGTAAGGGCAACCAAATTTGGTACGCAGGTTTACATCCTTAAAGGTAAGTTACCTACTAAAATTTAGCTATGTAGGTCAAAAGACAAAAAAGTTATAGGCATTTAAAAATAAGTAAATTGGGGTTTTCCTCAAAACTTCAAAGTGGCGATTTAAAATGTCAAAATTGGCAACATTTAGGCAAATAACTTAAATCTAATACGGGCTATAGAAATAAAATGTCTCAAGAAGGATGTTTTACAAACCCTAAAGTCTTAGTTTCAACCGTCATAGTCCTTCATTTTACTAAAATATTTGCAGAAAATTCATTTCAAATAGACCCTTTCTCTGATGCTTGGCAGTAGCCTTAGCTATAGAGTTTATCCTTTAATGGTATATAATTTTTGTCGAATTTTCGTAAAAAATTAATAAAGCTCAATATATCCGTTATTATATAAGATATGAAGAAAATTTGTATATATTAATTATAGGGTGTCTTGAGCTACATCTTAAAATAATATTTCTGCAATCACAGGGTGGCCCATAAGTCGTTGGTGATACAAATTTCCTTTTTTTAATCAAACACGCCTTATGTTATTGCATTTTTGCATTTTCCATCGAAATATAATGCATATTTGTAAGAAAATAAATTCTGGACGCAGCAAGTGCGTTATGGTAGCGAATTTTGATCAAATGTTTCATATTTGAACAGCTCAATTTGCTATTAACCTATAAGGTTGACCAAGAAACGTGTTTTTTCGGGAACATTTTAAGTTTACTTTTGGAAATTTTTGTACATTTTCACACAATAAAGTTATTTTAATGGAACATGGCACATTGTTTTTACTATATAGGTTATACTGGTAACCAAATTTGATGCCTGCTTTTTTAAAAAAACACACATATTTGGTATTAAAAAGATTTTTATGAAAATTCACTACCATAACGCACTTGCTGCGTCCCGAATTTTTTTGTTTTGTTGTTAACATTTTAAATACAGATGCTTGCCGTTCGTGACAAATAAAATTCACGTTTCAATTTTCCAATTAAGTAGTATCCCGGGAAACGAACAACAAGGCAGAGCTCAAGTAGCCATGCAACTCGTCAATTATTGCTTCAAATGTCCAATTGTGTGTTTACTTTACTTTTTTATTGGTTGATATGAAAGCAAACCTACCCCAAGTTTAATTACGGTAAAGACTTTTTAAATACAGTTTCAAGTATTTTTTAAAGTACACCTAATCACAGAAGCCATCGAATGTCATTTAAATAAAGTCGCAGCTAAAAAAATTCATAGTAGGCTGATCTGGCTGAAAATTGGAAGCCTGTCATAAATTTTAATTCCAAACAATTTTTGTTAATAACTTTTTGCGGTATCTTCATAAACGAAGGTAGTTTACTCTTAATACATTTCATTACATCTGTTATAAACAACCCTGTATATTAATTGATTTTGTTCATTTTCTCAACATATCAGTTTAAGACAACGCAGGACCGATTCCCAGAATATCATAATCTAATTCGAATTTTTCTTGTCACTTATACCTTACCCACACTCAATCCGTGGACACACTGTATATATATATATATATATATATATATATATATATATATATATATATATATATATATATATATATATATATATAGATAGATAATGTGAGGTTTTTATTTATAATAATAGCCCCTCTTACCTTATGTGTATATTTTGCGTTTTGTGATGTTTATGCCTCAGCGTGCTCTATTTGAGGATCAATTGTGGGTTCAAAGTCTTTATTGCTGACTAACAGTGTTTTCTTGTTTTTTTAAATGCTTACTTGGTGAAATTTAGAAACTTTAGAAACTTTACTCCTTTTTTAGCACAAATATACCGATAAAGAAAATGAACATTGACTTTTCATTTGCAGACAAGAACTCTAACTTTATTTTAAATTAACAATATACACAAATATTCCTAAAATCTATTATATTTGTTACAATTTTTTTTAACGAGTATTAAATTTGTCAATCCCGCTATTTGGCCAATGATCAAAATTTTATTATGGTATTATTTTGTTTTGATTAAATTTTAAGTTTATTGATCAATACTTTTCTTATAGCTGCAGCATTCTTAAAAATGAAATTACAGTTTATATCCTTATACTACAAATTATTCTAGTCTATATGCAATCCGCCATTGTTTCTTAATGTTCGGTGGGTTGTGTAAATTTACAGATTCCGTTGCTTGCTACTAGCGCTCCCATGATATGATAACTAATTTGGTTTGATTTGCATAATGGATGCTGTTGTTCAATGTCAAAAAAAATGTTTCCAATGTTTACGTTTACGTATTTCTTAGGTTTGATCTTTTTATGCCGTTCTAGACTCAATGAAGGTAGCCCTATCAATTTGAGGTTCACTACCGCATTGTCTTTTCCTTCTAATCGTAAGTATATTATTTGTTATTGGAAAAAAAAACTCACTTTTATGTTGTTCTGCGATGTCCTGGCTGTTTAAATTGGTACTTTACTCCTCTTACTGTTGAAAGTTTTACTCTTCCAAACAATTTTTTGGCGTCTTCTCTCTAGCAGCTTATTTTTTTCGTTTTTGTCAAAAAAAAATCGCTCGATGTTATCCTCGTTTTTTCCTAACAACCCCGTTGCTATCATTTTTTGAATCCTCTTCTATCTTGATAAATTTACAGTCTCATTCCCCTTTCTGTTTGTAATGACCATTGCCAGGGATACCCTACTAGTATTTTATTTGAATTTCCATTCGCTCTCTTTACTGTCACTGTCAAACCTTAACCTCATAATACAAATCATGGCATTTTCTGACATTTGTTGTTCTAACCTGTACTTACACTAATTACATATTAACGTCTTATTACTACAAATGAACTGTGACCTAATAACTTCGTAATCCTATTATATACAGTCTGTTCTGTGTTTTTATTACCCACTTCACAAGGATAGGCCTTATACTACACATTTTTTATACACAATTGTTTACAAATATCTACAATGACCCTCCTGTTTATCTGCATATTTGTGAATTTGATTCGATTCCGTTCCTTTCAAAATTACAGTTTAAATTTCAATTCAAATTATGGTTTAATGAAAAAAAAAGTTTTTCTTGGTTCTAATATTTCCCTGTTCATAAATTGCCCTGAGTGCACGACATCAATACTTTAAGTTTTTCTCTATTTAATGGCTTTCGCAGCATTGTATGGGTTGTTTTAAAGTGTGTTGTAAGAGTGTGTATGTATATGTGGATGTTTTGTTTATTATAACCTTCCCTTATAGATACCATATCAATATATATATATATATATATATATATATATATATATATATATATATATATATATATATATATATATATATATAACAACATAATGTACATAGAATAGATTTGATAATAGAGCGTATGAATAATCTCATTTAACACCAGTAAAGACTCATTTACTCCACGTATAAATGTTTATGCGAAACGCAGGAATGACATAAGGACATGCTAAATTAAATTGCTGAACTTCAGGGTAATAATGTGTAACCAGTACACAATTTCTATAACTAAACCCGTAATATGTGTAGTTTAGTGGATCTATTGTTTACGGGAGCATATTTCTGCTGATGGCTGTAGACTTTATTAAATAAACGTTAAATTAAGCACAGAGTTGCAAAGTAAACAAATCTCATTATGTTCATACGTCGGGACTGTGTATTAATATAACGTGGCAACACGGCGCGTAATGTTCCGTACGAAGTAATTAAATACGTAAGTTTAATGTGGAAACAGATGCATTTCACTCAACTTAACATTCACTGCCTTTATACGTGCCACACTGAAAATTTGATTCAGGTCTCCAGACGCCCTCCCCTGCAACCTGCAACACGAACGGTTCTGTTTTAATTGATACAACTGTATTAAGAGAAACAGAACGGTGCGCACCTGCACTGCGTTTTATCTAATATTGCACTGTCTCCCTGTTGTACGACATAAAACTGATTTGCTGTTTATGCCAGCAGTAAAGAGCTTTCGTGCTTTTAGTGATTCCATACATTTGCTTTTGTGTAACCAAATTTTAACACCACATAGCTTTACGTGTTTATACGACCGTTTTATTAACACTGGAAAATCAGTGTATAATGAAACAAAATTTCTCACTTTTATGTCTGTTGTTAGTGGTTTTCGTTTACTGTTTATTAATGACTGCAAACTGGAACCTGTGACCAGCATTGGTAAGTACAATTTGGAGAACCCAATTCATCACAATACAGTTTTTGGACCTGACGATCATTTCGCTAAAAAAAGCCGTGGTTCACTAAATCCTGTGACAAGGCCAGACTCGAAAAGGTCAAAGCTCACAAAACGCTTCTACACAATCCCAGTCAAGAAAACCCTCAAGCATTTAACGACGCAAGAAACCGCTATGTCCGCATTTTTTCTGAGGCAAAAAACTCGTTGTGATATATCAGAGGGATCAGGATGAGAGAAGCAGACAGACGCCCATGGAAATGAGGAAAAGTAATCCCGCATTTCGTCCCAATTCGCGGAGTTGTAGTGCCAAACGATACGTGGGTGTGATAACTGTGTGACCTCGGGTTGCATTGCGCAGGAATCAGTGACCATGCTGTGGTCTGAGCGACCAAGGGGGGCGGTGACTGATGTCTTATAGCATTCAGGTTTTGTAGTAAGAAAGAGATCCAAGGGATTTGAGCTGTGTGTTGGGATGCGAGGAAAGTAAGTAGGTTGATGAGTCATATTGGCTAAAGAATTGCTGACTGAAAAAGGCCTCCGCTGCTCTCCCTTGTGGATCGGTTTTTGAAGATCCTAGCCATTCCCTATTATGGACATTGAAGTCACCAAGAATAGTGACCTCGGAGGATGGATATTCAGAAATCAGATGGTCGTTTTTTTTTTAGAAAGGTATTCGAAGAGGTGGTCAAAGTTGTTGTCAGAAGATGACCGGTAAATGCAACAGATGAATTTAATTGCAGCCCTGAGAGAGTTACATCCAAAATATGTCTTTTCTTCCAGCTTCCAAGTTGGTGAGTCTGGGGCAGGGTAGATTGCTACGGACCTAGGCGCACACACCCCCATGCAATCTAAAGGAAGTAAGGGGCTCATACTCCGGGAAATTAATGTGATTAGTGGCTGTTTTGGCACTGATTTGGGTTTCGGTGAGGAAGAGGAATTGAGGCCTATTAGCCTGGAGGAAATGCTACAATCACGTAAAGGAAAAGTCCAGTAGCACCTACCATATTCCACATTCCAGATATTCGAGAAAATTGATTCACCGATTATTCTATTTATAGATTATTGAAGTAATCGATTATGCGGTCTTGTCGAATTTCTTCGATGTGAAAAATTGCGATTTTCGATTAATCCATTAATCGAAAAACGCTGCCAGTTAGTAATGTGTTCGTGTTTTCACAAGGAGATTGTTCATACATTTGTTCTCTTCTCATCAAGTCTTTTTGTTTATTATGTTTTATAAAATTACTGAAAAATGTATTAGAAGGCACTGACAAATTGCAACTTTATCAGTTAAACTGAAATTTCTTCTCAGCTTTAAAGAGCCTTAGCCTTGTCCAGTATAATTCATTCTAGTTGAAATATGTATCTTTTTAGCTGCCACGTGGACATCTTAATGTACAAAAACTCAAGATTTATGTTGGCTTGCCATCCTAAGTGCGAAACTTCATGAATATTTTAATGGGAAACCTGATTAAAACCTCTCTGCTTTCCGCATTAAATACCCCAAAAACACCGTTTTACATAAACCGGCTTGTTGTTGAAAAACACATGTTGGTGCGATCACATTTGTAAAAAATTAATTCAGTATTTATATTATAAATTTCTCTTTGTTGTATTTTAAAAGACAAGCTAAGGGAGAGAAAAAAAATTAGGTTTAGAATCACTACCATCACAGTCTAAAGGTCATGGCGCAATGCCGCAACTATGACTCATTGGTTTGACATTATGAAAGTTAAATGAAAATATTTAAAAGAGTTAGGGGAGACAGCTCAACAAGTGTCCAGTTCAAAATCGTCATCTCCTTCCGAAACTTGGACTTGCAAAACGTTTTGATAAGCGCTTGCGTAAACTAGTGGAATGTGTTTTCATATTTCTGTTGTTGAAGTGCGGATGGATCTTTTCAAGCATGTGGTACAACGGCAATAATTCTTTGATGCAGTTCATGACAATCAATGCTAGTTCTTTTGATTTGTTGGCGTTCTCAAAAAGGTCTACCAGTTGCTCGAAATTTAATATAAAAGGGGGGCTTGTGACTTTATAACAAGCTTAACGGAGAGCCTACATTCTTTTCATTCTTTGCCCACTCAAATTTTGTAACAATGGCTAAGTTTTTTTAGGACATGGGACTTAAATTTGGCAAAAATGTGTGGATGATCGAAGGCTTGTTCTTTCCAAGTGTCTATCAGAGGTGTAAGGATTTTAGATATTGCTCGCTTAGTATCTTGAACCGACGTATGTGGCTGTTGCTCTACTGTCAAAATGCAGCTAATGTCGGTATAAATATTTCGATGTTTATACAAGGTAGTTTTCTAATAACTTGTTCATTTCAATTCAAATTGATACTATCACACCACCACTAATCAAACTTTAGAATATTAATTATTAATTGACATCATTTGACTTTAACAATAACACATCAAAAATAAGCTTTAACAACGAGGCCAATTTCCCGGACTCGTAATAACATCAGATGCGAACTCCCCTACTAGAGCCTCGGTGGTCCATTTGCTCAATTTTTTCCGCAATTTTTTTATAAAACTGTTGCTGTTATCATATAGTGATCGGAACCTGCACATGCATCTCTATATGTTCTTTCATCTCTTGCTGATGTTTACCGTCTCTTCGATATTAAAACATGCTCTATTTGACTGCCATTTTTGTGTCCAGGAGGTATCCATGTTATTTTAGGTCTGCCCGGATGAGCGAATTTTGTATTGACTATCGTTAGCCCTGGGGCTGCAGCAGTATTAGCTAATCTACTTCATTTATCGTTCGTTGTATCAGGCATTGTAAATCTTCCTGCTACTTCTTTGAAATATTCTTCTTTACCTATCTGTGCATTAAAGTCCCCAAGCACAATTATTGTATCCTGCCTTGGGATTTTTTAGTATGTTTTCTCTATTAATTTATACATTTCTTCTTTTTAGTGAATTTTCTTTAAAAAATTCACTCATGAGAAGATCCCGACTTTTGAATTTTGAAAAAATTTCTTCAAATGAGCGTTAATTAGGCCCCCCAGAACACATATCCGGGGTCAGTTTCGATTTTTATATGTTTATATATATATATATATATATATATATATATATATATATATATATATATATATATATATATATATATATATATATATATGTATGTATGTATGTATGTATGTATGTATCACGCCGATAACTCAAAAAATGATGGTCCGATTTTGATTAAATTTAATGAATACTCTCCTTTTGCAAATGGCTTGGACAAGTTCGTTAGTCAGGAAAATCGGCCCAGGTTTTCCCGGAAAATGTTGTGTTTTCTTTCTAAAAAAATTATATCTCCAGAATTAACAAAGTACGGGCAACCAAATTTGGTGCGCGTGTTTATGTCCTTATAGGTAAGTTACCTACCAAAATTTAGCTCTCTAGGTCAGAAGAAAAAAGTTATAGGCATTTAAAGAAAAATAAATCCTCAAAACGTCAAAGTTGCGATTTAAAACGTCAAAATTTGCAACATTTAGGCAAATAACTTGAATCTAATGCGAGCTATGGAAATAAAATGTCTCAAGAAGAATGTTTTACAAATCCTGAAGTCTTAGTTTCAACCGTCATTGTCCTTCATTTTACTAAAATATGTCCAGAAAATTCATTTCAAATAGACCCTTTCTCTGATGCGTTGGCAGTAGTCTTAGCTATAGAGTTATGGTACGTATATAATTTTTGTCGAATTTTCTACAATCACATAATGGCCCATAAGTCGTTGGTGATACATTTTTTTTTTTAATGAAACACGCCTCATATTATTGCATTTTTGCATTTTCCATCGAAATATAATGCATGTTTGTAAGAAAAGAAATTCTGGACGAAGCAAGTGCGTTATGGTAGCGAATTTTAATCAAACGCTTCATATTTGAATAGCTCTATTTGCTATTAACCTATAAGGTTGACCAAGAAACGAGTTTTTTCGGGAACACTTTGAGTTTACTTTCGGAAATTTTTGTAGATTTTCAAACAATAAAGTTATTTTGATGAAACATGGCACATTGTTTTTACTATATATGTTTAAATCGAACATCTCTTATGCATTTTTGCATTTTTCATCGAAATATAATACATGTTTGTGAGAAAAGAAATTTGGAACGCGGCAATTGCGTTTTGGTAGCGAATTTTGTGTGTGTTGTCTTGTTTCATGGCTGCGGTCGTCAGACCATTCCCACATTTTTGGGAGCGAATTTTTATTAAATTCTTTAAATTTAAATAACATAATTTGTTATTAACTTAAGATTCGTTTGCTAGAAAACCAGTTTTTTCAGGAACATTTTAAATTTATTTTCGGAAACTTTTTGTACATTTTCAAGTTAATTTGATGAGATACGGTGCATTGTTTCTACTATAATGTAGGTTATACTGGTAACCAAATTTAATATCTGCTTTCATTAAAACAATACATATTTGCTATCAAAAACATTTTATGAAAATTCACTACCATAACGCATTTGCTACGTCCAGAGTTTTCTTTTTCATCAGCGACTTCTGTTGGTGCATACACATTAATCATCGACATGTTGAAAGGTTTTGCTCTGATCCTCATATATGCCAATCTTCCGTTTATTGGGCTAAAGTCAAAAATATTGTCTATTTTACTTTTTATCATAAATGCAACTTCATTTTTTCCTGGCTTCTCCTCTCCAGAGTATAATACTGTAAATTTGTCTTTATATATCTGTCCATTTCCCTTCCATCTAATCTCTTGTAATGCAATTATGTCCGTATTGTATTTTTCCATTTCTTTCATAATTTCCATAATGAGACCCCCCCCCCTCTTAAGTAAATAGTGTTAAAGTAACACCAATCGAGGTTTTGACAATGTATTTGAGCGAGTTGAATGTCTACACGTTCCTACCTTCGGAGGAGGCGTAAAGCCGCCTGTCCCGTGCACCATGCGATGTTGGACACGTTATATATCCCTACCCTATTTACAGGAAGGCAAAGGTTTGCCAAAAAAAAAAAAAAAATTAAATAAAGAAATTAACTCCCCTGCATACATTGAACTAATTACATTTGCGATTTTACAAAAGTATATAAATATGTTTTAGGAAGAATCCGATGTTTAGTACACTTGGAGAACCCAAATCACCACAACACATTTTAAAAGACCTGACGATCGTTTCACTAGCCAAGTTAGCGTCATCAGAGGATGAAACATTCTAAATACTTAAAAAACTAACATCAAGTTATATACCGGATCTCAGGTAAAGAGATCGAACCGAGATGAGACACTAATCGTAGGCAAATTCCAAAGTGTATTGTATTTTTATCGCCTGACAAGGTCTTTGCGCTATCCCTGCTGCTTTATCTAAAAGTGTCCATCTGTAATAGTCTTGAGAAAGTTCAACGACAGCTAAATTAATAACGATTCGTTTGGCGGCAATAACTGTATACTTGTGTTATCGGTAAAAAACGTGCCGAAAACGTGGGAATTTTATTTACCAAAGCAATCGATCAAGTGACTCGTAATTGGCGCTGGTGCAGTGTTCATACATTTTTTGTTGTAACTATATTTCGCAATATATACGCTCTCGAACCCATTTAGATGTCCTGGTTTTCTAACATTTTTTATTAATTTCAGATTATCTTTATCAACGTGACGATTATTATCCCAAATATGTCGGGCGACGGCAGACTTATCTACAGTACCGTAACGTAATTGGGATATGTGTTCTTTGAATCTGATTCCAATCGATCTTTTTGTTTGTCCGACGTATTTAAGATTACAATCTTTACAACTTATTTCATAAATTCCCGACATTTTGTCCGCGCTATCCTTCTCTTTTGGGTTACCTAGCAAGTTTCTTAAGGTATTTGTTGTTGAAATGATAGCTGTAAGTCGACTTTTTTAAAAATGCTGTCTAGACCCCTCGTGATTCTAGGTTCAAATGGTAAGCAAACAAAGTTTTTTCCGATTTTTCTCTTCTGAACGTCGTTGATTCCGTCAACATTTTCTTTGTTTTCTGTTTGTTGATTAATTTTTCCACCAGGCAAGCAGTGTATCCGTTATATTCGGCCACGTTCTTAATATAATTTAATTCTTTGGTATATCTACTTTTGTTGAAAGGAAAATTAATTAACCGATTTACTAAAAAATTCAGACTGGCCATTTTTTGTGCGTACGTATGTGATGTGAGTCGCTCGGGATGTAGCTTGAGGTAGTGGTTGCTTTTCTATAGACATCGAATTCTAAAGTGCCTTTATTCTTGATAACTAGTACATCTAGAAAGGGTAGTTTATTATTAATTTCTAATTCGTGGGTAAATTTTATAGAATCAAATTTATTGTTTAATTTGGCAATAAAATCTTCTATTTTGCAAAAATTACCCTTTCTAGATGTATTAGTTATCAAGAATAAAGACTCTTTAGAATTCGATGTCTATAGAAAAGAAACCACTACCTTAAGCTACATCCCGAGCGACTCACATCATACGTACGCACAAAAAATGGCCAGTCTGAATTTTTTAGTAAATCGGTTAATTAATTTTCCTTTAAACAAAAGTAGATATACCAAAGAATTAAATTATATTAAGAACGTGGCCGAATATAACGGATACACTGCTTGCCTGGTGGAAAAATTAATCAACAAACAGAAAACAAAGAAAATGTTGACGGAATCAACGACGTTCAGAAGAGAAAAATGGAAAAAAACTTTGCTTACCATTTGAACCTAGAATCACGAGGGGTCTAGACAGCATTTTTAAAAAAGTCGACTTACAGCTATCATTTCAACAACAAATACCTTAAGAAACTTGCTAGGTAACCCAAAAGACAAGGATAGCGCGGACAAAATGTCGGGAATTTATGAAATAAGTTGTAAAGATTGTAATCTTAAATACGTCGGACAAACAAAAAGATCGATTGGAATCAGATTCAAAGAACACATATCCCAATTACGTTACGGTACTGTAGATAAGTCTGCCGTCGCCCGACATATTTGGGATAATAATCGTCACGTTGATAAAGATAATCTGAAATTAATAAAAAATGTTAGAAAACCAGGACATCTAAATGGGTTCGAGAGCGTATATATTGCGAAATATAGTTACAACAAAAAATGTATGAACACTGCACCAGCGCCAATTACGAGTCACTTGATCGATTGCTTTGGTAAATAAAATTCCCACGTTTTCGGCACGTTTTTTACCGATAACACAAGTATTCTGTTATTGCCGCCAAAGGAAGCGTTGTTAATTTAGCTGTCGTAGAACTTTCTCAAGACTATTACAGATGGACACTTTTAAATAAAGCAGCAGGGTCAGCGCACTGACCTTGTCAGGCGATAAAAATACAATACACTTTGGAATTTGCCTACGATTAGTGTCTCATCTCGGTTCTATCTCTTACCTGAGATCCGGTATATAACTTGATGTTAGTTTTTTAAGTATTTAGAATGTTTCATCCTCTGATGACGCTAACTTGGTTAGTGAAACGATCGTCAGGTCTTTTAAAATGTATTGTGGTGATTTGGGTTCTCCAAGTGTACTTATCAGTGCTCATCACAGGTTCCAATCTTCACTTAGTTAAAGAATCCAATGTTTTGTATGAACTTTTTATTTTTAGATGCATGTAATTGGTGATTGTCAATAAATCATCTTCACGTAGATGGTATGATATTTCTCACTATAAATAACATTGCATTTCTTGTTGAGAGATTCGTGACGTGGTTAGAAGCTATCGTATTACTGGGGGGAATTTATCGTAGTCTTAAATTTCTTGTGATGTCTGGTGCATTTTTATAAAACGAACTTGTTTATTGGTTTATTTTTATACAAGAAGATTAATTCCGGCATCGAATAGATTGCACCGAAAGTTAGATTACACTGGGAGTTCGCTGGAGCATAAGTAGAAAGAATTTTAATTGAAGTAGTCTACAAAACATTCCTCATCCTGAAAAATATTTTAATAAAACACGATTCGATTAATTCTTTTGTTTCGCTGTGCACTAAGGAGTTAACGTGATTAAACCTTTTTTATCTACATAGCAGCACGGATTAAATGTGTTTTTATTTGCAAATGGCTAGGTTCGAACGACTAAACTTTCTCGTATTTTGTTTTTTCCATTACATATGTCAACCGTTTTCTGTGGACCGAACTGTATTTATAAATTTACTTTTAAAAATAGGTTGTTTTAAACTCTAAACATAATTTTTTCCAGTTTAATACTTTGCGTAATTGAATTATTAATGTTGTTACAGTTTACAAATTTTTTTATTAGAGTTTTGACTTTGAGAACTGGCTCATTCAGTCACTGTCAATCTTTAAAGTGAACAAAGATGTATTTGACGTTTTTCACAATGGCAAAACCTGTCTTATGAATCCTAATCTAACAAGCTCTTTAACTTATTTTTTTTATCTCCCTATAAACCGGCTCTTTACTAAAAATAAATATTAAGATTGAAACTTACATGGTGTCACCGAGTGACTAATCCTGGATAGATTACCCGGCCTAATTTACCATCATAACCACTGCATTATGTTACACCATAAAGGTTGGAATATTTTCCAACATTTTCCGTGGAGTAATATACGAAAGATTTGCGAAGGTTGGAATATTTTTCAGCATTTTCCGTGGAGGAAAATACGAAATCCGGCATGTCGAACGGAATGATTGGTAGAGGAGACAATTAGGCGGGGGCGATTTCGGAAAAGAAGTGGGACCAGACGGAACGACTACGGAGAGTAGGCAGTTGGGTAGTGACCGCGAACAAGCGAGTGCGTCCGTCACCAAGAAGTGAAATTATAAAGCCCGTGAGGTTCACGAGAAGACCAGTAAGCCGAGCGAGACCTCCGCTTCCCACCGCAGCGATTGCATAGTGAACCTCCTCACCGGAGAATACCCCAGGTAGGTGAAAACCTGATTGTATTACCTGTGGTCGAATTGTGGAACGCCCCACAATAATACTGGGAACGTTAGAGGGGACCGTTTCTTCCCTGTCTCCGCTGGCGGGCTGCTCTGGGGGTTGGGAACTGCATTGGCTGGAGTAGATTCGGACAGAGCGGCGACTGCGCCGGTCCAGATTGAAACAGCTAGGCGCCTGACGTCCCGGGCCGTCCGCGGCCCCGTTCAGGAGAGGCGTGAACCCGCTATTAATCGCTATCCTGCTACTACCCTACACCGCTTAAACGTTGGCGCTTCACCGTCCCCGTGCAATCCGCGCGTAACAATAATTTAAAGTCAAGTAACCACCTCTGCCTCTGGCCGCCCATAATTGCTAGGCTTCCTGGTAACAGGACCCCGTTATCTTCTTGTGTATATAATTAGTGAATAGAATTTTATTTTAATTTACTCGATATTTCATTTATTCTCCCAGAATATCCACCCAAATATAATTTGACTCCCGTTTTTTAATAAAGACCATAACCTGAAGTCCCGGGGGACTTTGTCTTGGCTTAGGAGGACCCTGTCTCCACTAGAAACTACCCTGGGCTAGTGTATCCGTTGACAGTGACTTGAGAGAAGGGAGGTATCCAGCGGGAGCGCGTTTACTCCCTGACAATCTCTATAAACGCTGGCGTCCGAGCATGATTCCGTAGGAAAGCCGTGTCCCGGAAGTCATCCCGAAATTCCCCAGGTTAGGGAAAACCAGTATTAACCCCCGGCCACCCCAAGTGGCCGTCACAATACATATCCACTCACACACATACGCGCGCGCAAATACACTCATGTATATGCACTCACGTCAACAGGATTTGTACGTCCAGTACTTAACACTAGATGCAGGACAGAAAATGCACATTATTTCTTCATGTTCACATACACACACATTCATATACACGCACACATTTACGCTACAAGTTGCTGCAGGAGAAACACTGGGACACTTTTCACACCAATGGAGCCTGTCATGGTGACTTTTTACATACTGGGGAGGCTGCGATCAAAATAGGTTAACACAAGAAAAAGACACAAAAGAACTTATTTTTATCTCTCAGACTACACATTAATCTGCTAAGTTTATTTAGTATCCCTTGGAACTATCTTGTATATTGCTACTAGTACAATATTTATTAGAACAGTCCAGTTTTCAAAACATCATATTTTTGCTAAGAGCTATATAAACCTTGCTAACTTAGAGTCTTTAACAAAACACATGAAAGCTACCATGACACTTTTATTACAAACAGTTTCATACATAAGTGATGTCACATCAAGGAAACAGTGCATTCTATCAAATTACAAAATAATATTTTTCTTTGTTCATGATGCATAATACAGGAAAAAATCAAATGATTTAAATCAGCTGGGCCCGTATTGTCTCATGAGCAAAATGGATTGTCTCCAACTTTTATTTTATACAAATGAGACTTAAAAGCACCATGGCCTATAATAATTCTGTTAACTGTCGTAGACAAGTGATACATAATAAAGTTTCGGTAAATGTAGGTTGTGTTTATCGCACTAAACCAAAGTGTGCATCTGCCCTGCCACAATATAAAACATGCTTTTTTGGAAGATTAGAAGAAGTTTTTATCCAATTAAATGACTAGGGAGCTCCTGCTTTTGTATGTGGTGATTATAATTTAAATTTTTTAGATAAATACAGTGCGTATGTTCTGAGGTTGCAAGATTTAATGACTTCTTAAGGTTTCTTTGCCCGTTTCAGTAGGATTTCGCGAAGGCAGGGTGCCTCCGCAACTTGTATTGATAACATATTTTGCAATGTACACTCGGCTGACATTGAGACTGAAACATTGACAAATACAATAGGAGACCATAACACGCAGTTATTATCGTATAGTATCCCGGGTATTGATCAGACTCCTGTTGAATATGTGTATAAAAGGTCATTCAGTCAGGAGAATATATCCCATTTTGTGTATCTTTTGAAAAGCGCATCCTGGGATCTGGTCTATCGGGAGCCAGTGGCGACAAAAAAATTTGATGTTTTTTTCTCTTAGTTTGATGCCTTGTTTCAGGATGAGTTTCCGGTTGTCAGAAAAAGATCCATGCCCGGGAAGATTGCTCCTAAACCATGGATATCAGCGAAACTTGTAAGAGAGGGCTGTTTGCTTCGTGATTTTCCACTTCTACTGGATACGGTTACGGATCCGCGGTGTAATGAGTTTTATAATAGTCTAAAGAGACAGCACGGTGCTGGGTTAAAGGACGCCAAGAAAAATACTATGAAAATAAAATCTCTACGTCTTTAAACCGAAATAAAGCTATGTGGGAAGCAATTAAAGAAAATGTCAACGTGGGGAAGATGAACAGCAAGGCGGCAAATCTGAGTTTTCTGTCCGGTGACGGAGTCGTTATGACAGATCCTAATATGATTGCTGACAGTTTCAATTCGCACTTTGTCGACTCTGTTAAGTATCTGACAAAAAACTGTGACATTAATTGTATATTAAAAATAGCTCTAATCCCTATTCTATGTTTTTATATCCTGTCTCAGAGGACGATGTATTAGAGATCATAAAATTAGTTTCAGTTAAAAAGCCATCAGGAATAGATGAAATACCATGTAGTCTTCTTGGCAGGGTTGCTCATCTTGTGGTGGCTCCACTAACTTACCTTATAAATGTGTCATTTGAAATCGGTTGTTTTCCTGAGCGCCTGAAGACAGCCATTGTAGTCTCTCTCTTTAAGAAGGGTGATCCACGTCTTTTGGACAACTACAGGGCGATTGCGCTGCTTTCGGTTTTTTCTAAGATCTTTGAGAAGGCATTTCTTTAGGTCCTTTTTGGAGAGATACAATTTGCTGTCTCCATACCAATTTGGCTTTCGTGGGCAGCTGTCTACTCAGGATGACGTGCTTAACACTTACCTGACAGTCTTGGATTACATAAATACTGGGTCCAAGTCCGCGAGGCCTGTTCTTCGACATTTCGAAAGCGTTTGATGCGGTCAACCATTCCCTTTTATTGCAAAAGTTGGAGCATTATGGCATAAGAGGAAATGCATATTTATGGCTAAAAAGCTACCTGTCTGGGAGAAGTCAGGCTGTCAGGATACGACAGGCAGGTAAGAACTATATGTCTGGATTTTCAGCAGTGTCAAGCGGCGTGCCGCAGGGCAGCATATTGGGCCCCGTTTTGTTAACATCTTCCATAACGATATTGTTTATGATCTCCAGCTAAACCACTTAACTTTGTACGCAGATGACACCACTGCTGCAATCTCAGGGGAAAGTTTTGAAGAGCTTGGTGCTGCAGCTGATGTGTGTGTGTCTCAGGTGTCAGCCTGGTGCTCGCAAAATGGTCTGGTTCTTAACACGCGGAAGACTGAAATGCTTCTTTTTTCTCCGATCGGTGTGCATCCGAATCTGAGCATATATGTGAGATCTGATAACGGTTCAATAAGACAGGGCACGTCTGTAAAGTTTTTGGGGGTCCATCTGGATTGTAACTTATCATAAGACGTCCATGTTGACCATGTGGTGGCCTCTTTTGCATCTAGGAATTACGCGTTGCTGCAGCTGAGGGATTCCTTGAGTACTCAGGCGTTGTTGACATGCTACTATTGTAGTGTCAACTGTCTCCTGGCATATGGTTTGCTGTGTTGGGGCGGCTATGTGCATCTGGAGAGGGTTCTGTTGATGCAGAAGAGAATTGTCTGCACCATGTTTGACCTGCCGTCTTTCGCATCTTGTAGACCATTATTTATACGGGATGGCATTTTAACAGTGACATGCCTATATATGCTTGATGCGCTTTGTTATGTCAGAAAAAATATTGAAATGTTTAGCACCTGCGGTAATATTACAGCGTATGAAACAAGACAGGCTAAAGATTTGTATGTTCCCCCTTATAGGATCGAACAGATTAATCGGGCACCTCGCAACACTGCAATACGCTTATATTATCATTTACCTGTGCTTTAAAATCATTTTTTAGAGAGCATTCTTTTTATTCTGTGGACGAATATTTTGATTTTAAATTTTAGCATTGATAAACAGTTTTTTGTATTTTGACTATTTCCGATATCTTGGAGCAGTTCTAATAAATAAATAAATAAATAAATAAATAAATAAATAAATAAATAAATAAATAAATAAATAAATAAATAAATAAATAAATAAATAAATAAATAAATAAATAAATAAATAAATAAATAAATAAATAAATAAATAAATAAATAAATAAATAAGTACCTAGGAAGCAACAGTTATTTGTAAATCGGCTGCTTTCTTAGATAAGGGATGATACTATTGAAGTGCTTGTTACAGCTACTTTTCAACTTATACCAACGATCCTGCCGTATTATATTATACACGTTTTACTTGCGGAAGTTGATCTCTGTCACTGTCATGTTTACAACCTGTTTTCGTTGCTTTTTTAACAAAATAGTCAGCCTTTTAATTACCATCAAGCTTTGAGTGCCCTTTTATACATATGAAATTAATTCTTTTGTGCTGTTGTTCCAAGACCTCTAATTTATAAGCAATATCACATATTACACTGAACCTATATATAGCATTTTGAAGATTCGATAGAGCTGCCAGTAAAGGGAATCGGTCAAAACTACAAAGCTACTAATATTTTGGTTGCAGGCTAGTACTAACGCTTTTTGTATGGCAACAGCTTTATCAGTATGAACTGATGTGAACTTTGGCAGACTAAATAGCTCAACATAATCTAATTGTTTAATGTAGATTGCGCATCCCACTGAATCTTGAATTTCTAAAAGTTTATATGATGAAAACAAAACCAATAGGCACAGGTACTTGGGCCAGTCTTTATTCCAGAGAAACGTATTGTTCGCTTCCTCTTTAGAATGGCACGACTTGAAACTTGTAGGCTGATATTTAAGTCAGAAGCTTTTTTAACCGTTACTGGCATACTCAGTAAGTGCTGGACGTGCCGCCACCTAGTTGCGGAACCAAGTAGTATGCTGTCACGCAAGCTCCAAATAACACAAAGTGTTAAAAAAATAGAGACTGGATACAGCTAACTAACAATTTAGAAAATTGTCAGCCCTGGCCCATTTCTACCCCAATATAGGGACAAAGTATGTAAGACTCGATGCATTTTCGCAACAATTAGAACCGTAGACCGGTTTCGCTCTCATTAGAGCTCTTCAGTACGGCATACTAATTGCAGCAAAAATGCACGAAAAATAACACGGCTATCGTATAGCCAGTCTTAAAATACTCAGTAAGTGGTGGACGTGCCGCCACCTACTGAGGTCTACGGTTCTAATTGTTGCGAAAATGCATCGAGTCTTACATACTTTGTCCCTATATTGGGGTATAAATGGGCCAGGGCTGACAATTTTCTAAATTGTTAGTTAGCTGTGTCCAGTCTCTATTTTTTTAACACTTTGTGTTATTTGGAGCTGGCGTGACAACATACTACTTGGTTCCGCAACTAGGTGGCGGCACGTCCACCACTTACTGAGTATTTTAAGACTGGCTATACGATAGCCGTATTACTTTTGGTGCATTTTTGCTGCAATTAGTATGCCGTACTGAAGAGCTCTAATGAGAGCGAAACCGGTCTACGGTTCTAATTGTTGCGAAAATGCATCGAGTCTAACGTACTGGCATTTTACATATTAAAGCTTTTAGTGTATATGTACTTGCACAGGGAGCGGTATGCAACTAATGGTAAGAAATATAATTATAATATTAGAAACAAACGTGATATAAATCTTTACAACTTTCTCTTACGTAAATTATAAATAAAAAGTCACCTACATATGAATATATTGGCTTTTTCTCTTATAATTTTCTTCCTAACAATATCGGGGTTGAGAAAGCTACTAAATTTTATAAAAGGAGGGTGAGCTTTCTGACTTACTGCTTTTACAGCATAAGTACGTTTCATAATGTGATAATGCAGTACAAGGAGAAAGTACTTCAATAAGAACTGTATTGTAATTTAAAAAGTCTGGACGCAGCAAGTGTGTTATGGTAGCAAATTTTCATAAAAATGTAACTAATTACATAATATGCTTTTTTAAATGAAACCAGGCATCAAATTTTGTTACCAGTATAGCCTACATAGTATAAACAATGTACCACATTTTACCAAAATAACTTTATTGTTTGAAAAAGTACAAAAATTAACAAATAATATAAACAAAAGCGTCTCTGAAGGCGTCATTTTCATGGGATTCGCAATCTATTGGTAAAAAGCCGCATCATAATCCTTGCTATGCGCCAAAACTGCGAAAAGGTGTAAAACAATTGATATCGATGAACACTATCAATTTTCTCTCCTTACAGACATGCATTATATGTCGATGGAAAATGCAAAAATTCAATAACATAAGGCGTGTTTGACAAAAAAAAAAAATTTGTATCACCAGCAACTTATGGGCCACTCTGTGATTATTAAAATGATTTTGTAAGATGCAGCTCAAGACGCACTATAATTAACATATACTACTTTTTCTCGTATTTTGTATAATTAACGCATATGTGGGTTCTATGGGTTCTTCGTGGTCATTTGAAGAAATCTTGCAAAAAAAACATAAATGAAGTGCATATTCGCATACTGTTTTCTAGAAAATCAATAGAACATTTGAAATAATAAGTCAACAACCCGAAAACACAAATACAACTGGTATTCACATTTCTTATTAATAAAAAAAAAAAAAAAACTTTTGTGAGGCTTGTAACTTCGGCAGGAATAAAAAGTCAGGACGCAGCAAGTACGTAATGGTAGCGAAGCTTCGTAAAAATGATTCTAATTGCCGCTATGTCTTGTTTTTAAAAGAAGGACATTTAGTTAGCAGTACAGCCTATATAGTACTAACAATGTACCATATTTCATTAAAATAGCTCTGTTGTTTCAAAACATGCAAACATTTTTCGAAAATAAACTTAAAAGGTTCCAGAAAAAATTAGTCCGATTATCCTGGCCAACGAACCTCTCCAAGCTACTATCACACCTACCAAGATATAATTATTCACAAACAGCTTTAGGACCAACATTGAAAAAAAAACACATTTTTTTACAGAAATTGCCTTCAGTAATGTTACACTAAATTATATTTTTCACAAAAATTCGACAACTTTTTTTTACAATAACTTACTAAATATTTATTATTAATTACCAACATATCACACAAATCTTACACAAAAAATTATTTCTACGAGAACACTAAAAACATTTCTGCGAAAGCTTTTCAAATTCAGCCACTATTGGAAAGTACCTGTATACGGCAGCTCGTTTTTTTCGACGAGTAATGCAAACAAAGAGCTCTCTAAATGCGTCATTTCCATGAGACTCCGATATCGATATTGGTAAAAACGTCGAACCACAATTTGTTTTATGTGTTTGTGATATGTGCCAAAAACGTGAAAGGTTCCAAAACAATTAAAATAACTCAAAAACGATAAACGATATCAATTTTTTTTCCTTACAAACATGCATTATAATTCGATGGAAAATACAATCGCGATCTTCTCAATAACGAATTTTTTCTACGAAAATTTGCTAAAATATAGACTACTAACCATAAATTCTATAGCTGGAACTACTGCCAAAGCATCAGAAAGAGAGTCTATTTGAAATGGATTTTCCGAAATTATTTTAGTAAAATGAAGGACAATGATGGATGAAGCTGAAACTAAAGGCTTTGTAAAACACACTTATTATGACATTTCTTCTACATAATTGGTATTTGTTTCACATTTGTTGTCTAAAAATTGCAAATTTTAACATTTCAAATCGCGACTTTTGACGTTTTAAGAAGGAAAATTATAAAACTTTAAAAATATTTTTTCTGCTATTTATTGACCTTCCTGCGCCAAGAAAACTTAACACACAAAATACTTTGTTCTTGTGCTTTCCTCTGTTCACCAGTGGCACTCAATTTTTTTTTAATGGCTATAACTTGTTTTCTTTAAACTTAGAGATCTGAATTTCGGTATGTAGGGCAAGTTTGGCAGTAGAAACGTACGTGCGCAATTTGGAGATACAAAAATGTTCTGAAAGAAAACTCAAAATTTTCCCGTATATATATATATATATATATATATATATATATATATATATATATATATATATATATATATATAAACACAGATCTCCTCATTAGTGATTTTTTCGTTTTCGAAAAATTCGCTATAATCGAACTACGACTTTTGTATTTTTTGTCTTAAAATCAAGCCTACTACATTCTCACAAAATTTGAAGATAACGATACGGGACACCCTATATATATATATATATATATATATATATATATATATATATATATATATATATATATATATATATATATATATAAATACATAACAATTGAAACAGACCTCGGATATGTGTTCTAGGTGGCATTGCGCGCTCACTTCAAGACATTTTTTCAAAATTCAAAAGTCCAGGTCACCCCATCAGTGAATTTTGAAAGAAAATTCACTAATAAACTGAAAAATAATAGGAATATTTTGAAATGGCTCTATTTATAGTGACACTGAAACGTTTTAATCTCTCTTAATAAATTAAACTAACCCCTGGCATTCCATATTCCACGCAACTATCCCAATCCATCTCTGTCCTTGAATGAGAAGTGAAGGCAGAGTTGCAGGAGGTCAGCCAGTGGCAGTTGATCATAGAGAACGCCATTATCGGGAACAACAGGACATTTCACAGTAAGTGTAATGACCTTTTCCCTGTCTCTCTTATTATACTAAGAGTTCTAGTAATTTCCCCCATAAATGTGTTAAGCCAACTATATTACAGCAATTTATTGTTAAATGTAATTTAGATGAGAGTTGACGAACTTCATTTAATCGCAGAGAATAGTTGAGTATTATAGTTGGGAAATAAATTTACTCAGCATACAGAGATATAGCTTGTATGACATTCATTCGTTACATTCCTCCATAGTGAAGCTGTTCGTTGCTGTTACAGCCAGAAGGTCTATTCCCTATTTCTATCTCTAGCTCTTCTACAACGACCAGGGATTTCGTATATCGATTGAGAGACGAGTACAATTACAAAACAGTCAAACACAGCTGTATTCATTACATAAATTTGCCTCTGATAATGTGATATGGATCTAAGCAATCCTTATGTACAGGTTAACGAGCAAAATCAAGAGTCATTGTTAATTAAGTTTCACGTTAAGCAAACCATCTAACTTTGATCACAATAATATACATAATAGCTTTCTAGTTGATTTTGTGTGGATTTTGCTTGAGAAAACAAAGTAAGGAACGTATTTTCGAACACTGCTCACAGCGTCATTTTAATATGAAAACACTCGGTACGTATTGAACCGTATTTTAATTTATTATATTTCCCGTTAATAGTTGATAGTAATAATCAGCTCCCAGACCCTACCTTGATTAAGTTTATTTTATTTAATTGTCAATCAACCCGGCAAAGACGAGACAAATTTTTATTGTTAATAACTTAGCAGGTGGTAGTGGAATTTTTCTTTACGTGATAGTAAATGATTTTTTCACGCCCTATGAGGTACCACCCCATACATAAAGGGTGATGTCCCAACGGACGTTTCCGGTTCTGGTGTATGAGTCGGTTTCACTTATAAGCAAAAATGATGATGCACAAAAGATTCCGGAGGTGAAATACCACTCTATTCGGATCTCCGGGACAGGGGTGTACAGGGGGCGCCAGCATCAAGATTTAACATATCCTCCTCGAATATATGTGGCCTAAATTCTAACCTGAACTGCGTCCACCATTTCCTCCAGGCCAATAGGCCCCAACTCCTCTTCCTCACCGAAACTCACATCTGTGCCAAACCAGCCACTAATCACCTGAATTTCTCAGGGTATGAGCTCCTTACTTCCTTTAGATTGCATGGAGAAGTGTGCGCGTACGTCCGTAGCAATCTACCCTGCACCAGACTCCCCAATTTAGAAGCTGGAAGAAAAGACATACTATGGATGAAACTCTCTCTCAGGGCTGCAACTAAATTCATCTGTTGCATTTACCGGTCACCTTCTGACAACAACTTTGTCCAGCTCTTTGACTACCTTTCTGAAAGAACCGACTATCTGATTTCCGAATATCCTTCCTCCTAGGTCACTATTATTGGTGGCTTCAATTTCCATAATTAGGAATGGCTAGGATCTTCAAAAACCGATCCACAAGGGAGAGCAGCGGAGGCCTTTGCAGTCAGCAATTCTTTAGCCAATATGGTTCAGCAACCTACTTACTTTCCTCGCATCCCAACACGCAGCTCAAATCCCTTGAATCTCCTTCTTACTACAAATCCTGACTGCTATAAGATATCAGTCACCGCCCACCTTGGTCGCTCAGACCACGGCATGGTCACTGCTTCCTGCGCAATGCAACCCGAGGTCACATAGTCATCACACCCACGTATCGTTTGGCACTACAATTTCGCGCACTGGGACGAAATGCGAGAGTACTTTTCCTCTCTTCCATGGGCGTCTGTCTGCTTTTCTCATCTTGACTCCTCTGATATCTCACAAAACGTCACCGAAATTATCCAAGCTGGTATGGAATTATTTATTCCACGTACACAGAAAACTTCTTCAGTCACTCAAAAGCCCTGGTTCTCTAAATCCTGTAACAAGGCCAATCTCAATTGGCACCAACATGTCACATCAATTGCAGAAGCGGCTGCTAAGAAATTAGGATTCCTCTTCCGGGCTCGCAAATACTTTTCACCAGCTAATCTCTAAACCTTATGTACTTCACAAATAAGGCCAAACCTCGAATACTGCTCCCACATCTGGGGTGCTGCTGAGGCTTCTACACTCGCTATCCTGGACTTCATTCAGAAGAGAGCTATACGTCTCATTGGTGACCCTACCCTCACCCAAACGCTGCCATCCCTTGCCCACCGACGTGCCGTTGGTGACCTCTCTATCTCTTTTATAGATATCTGCACGGGCACTGCTCAGAGGAGCTTTCTTCCATAGTTCCTCCACCTGCTGCCTCCAGGGTAACAGAGCGAATACACCCTTTTACTGTCCAGGCCACCAGACATAGAACATCTTGTTATGTCAGCTCTTTTGTATCGAGGGCTTCCAAGTTGTGGAATTCCTTGGCGGCACATGTTTTTCCTTCCTCCTCGAACCTCCAAAGCTGTAAGTCCAGATTTAACAAGTTGCCTCTTTCATCCTTGACGACACCCACGGAACGATAGTATTTAGGCTGTAAGCCCTCGTGGTGTGCGGTTGAAATTTAAAAACACTGGGCAAATAACAGAGCACTTTTTTTAACAACTAGGCTTGAGCAAGGTTAATTCAGTAAAGATAAGATTAAGAGGTCACTATGTCAGTTTATAAGGAGCATTATACTAAATACTTTCTATTCTTTTGTTTCGTCTTGACCAAAGTCTCATATTTCTTAGGCCTTAAGCTCAAGACGCTGGTTATGAAGATCTTACTGTTGAGATATGTAGAGAGTCTCAAAATTATAAAGCTAATTGGGAGAACTTGGTAAAGAAATCGTTATTCAATTGAAAAGCAAAAGTAAAACACAATGGTAAAATTTTATTAATCATAAACAAATATGGTATAGTTTTATATGTACTGTCTGATGAAATTCATAATATTTAATTCATAGCAAAAGAAGAAAAGACAAAGAAAACAATGAAAGAGAAATTTCATCAATAAATCTAAATAATATTCTTAAACGTAATTAAATGCCTAGATTTTTTTATTGCCTTTTCTGGCCAGAATTATTAGAACTGATTGCCTATTACAAGATTGATTTTAATTTTAGCCTTGTATATGTATCTGCTATTTATGAAACTTTGAGAATTTATTGATAATACTAATAAAGATTTTTAAGAGGCATATATATATATATATATATATATATATATATATATATATATATATATATATATATATATATATATTGATTGATTTTAATTTTAGCCTTGTATATGTATCTGCTATTTATGAAACTTTGAGAATTTATTGATAGTACTAATAAAGATTTTTAAGAGGCATATATATATATATATATATATATATATATATATATATATATATATATATATATATATATATATATATATATAAATATATTGTGTGAGAAATACTTGGTTCTCGAGTCAACTGCTAGAATTTATTAAAATACGACGTTTCGGCTCCTGTTTTAAAATGTCCTTAAAATAGGAACCGAAACGTCGTGTTTTAATAAATTCTAGCAGTTGAACTCGAGAACCAAGAATTTCTCACACATCTGCAGAATTTTGTCACAATATATATATATATATATATATATATATATATATATATATATATATATATATATATATATATATATATATATATATATATATATATATATATATATATATCTTGGCCCAATATTTTTTCATACACACATTCGAAACAACTTTTTCTTCCAGGAATACTATAAACAATTTTTTCTCCACAGAAAATTCGCTTTAATGGAAATTCGCTATTTCCGGGACCTTTTGCACATGAAAATTGGCTAATATAATAAATTGAAAATGATACGATCTGATCTAAATACAGACGCACAGACTTTTTCTGTAGTGTCACATCACAGAGGAAATTTTCTTTTGCCTAACGATGCTGTAAATAGCAAAACCAGTTGCAAAGAAGAAAACAACCACTTGTGAAGACACACTAAAAGTATCTACTTTTTAAGTATGTAATGGTTTCACCGGGCAACGACAAATAACAACAATGGTCTGCTATTACAGTTGAATAGATAAGTCTTAAAAGTCCTCATCTCCTTATTGGTGATTTTTTTTACAAAGATGATCTGTGCACCATGCGATGTTGGGCACGTTAAAAATCCCCACCCTGCTTACAGAAAGGAATGGCTTTAGCAAAATTTCCAGTATACTGAAGTGAAACTCCTTCCGTTGGTTATTGGCCATAGTCGCGGAAGTACGCCGACGTTAAAGGAACAAAAAAATAATAATTTAAGAATAAATACGTACGTATAAATGGCTTATCCTTTACTAAGTGAAGATTTAAACTTGTGATGAGCACTAATAAATACACTTGGAGAACCCAAATCACCTCAATGCGTTTAAAAAACCTGACGGTCGTTTCACTAACCATGTTAGCGTCGTCAGATGGTGAATAATTCTAAACCTCTGTTTATATTCTTGTGCAGATAGTCAATCGATAATGATGGAGCGTGGTCCAGCAATCTTTTCATTGTAAACTGGTCATTGTTGGATAAAAATGAATCCTGCATTTCAAAATTCTCACGTTTGGGTATATAATTCCTAACTTATGCCGTCTATCTAACTCGACAGTAATTCAGCTTTAATAGAAATTGTCTGTAGTAAAAGTAGCTGTAAGTCAAAATCAATTAAACATCAGACCTGGTTGTGGCTTTAAAACCCGAATCGATACCGTAAGCCCTTCTTGTCTATTCAGATTCCAACCAGGAGTCGTTAATAATTGAAACAGACTACAAGCGAGTTATAACGTCGACAATGTCAACTATGTGGCAAGAGTGCCGGGATGGCACTCCACTGTTCCCGATGCACCCGCAGAATTAGAACACTGCAAGTATTGAACAATGGACGCCTTTATACTACCGCCGTTGTTATGGTTACATCTGATTGGATTATACAGTCTACAGTTGACATGGCCATTGTCACTCGACACTCTGCTCTACTGCTTTCACTCCATATCCGGGCAGACTTCATTTTCTGGACTCTAGGTTTTGTTATACTCCGCTGCCCCTTCGATTATGGAATGTTCGCCGATGATTTCTGATCTGTTCCGTCAGAGCAGTTCATTTTCGTTGTGAGGTCGGTAGTTTAGTGGTGTCAATACAATGATTGGGGCCTAATATTTCCAGCAGAATCTCTATGAGGTGTAGCCAGGGGTTTATTTCTCTTTGAGTTTTAGATGGTGCATTTTAATACTAGCGATTTATATTTTGAATGTATATTGTTTAATTGTTGCCTTTTATCTTTTGTTTATATTTACGTGCATGTTTGTTTGTGTTTTCGCTCAGTATTTTCAATCGTTACTAGATACAGTGTGATGATGAAGTTTGGAGCATAATTCATAGATGCGTTATATTATTTTTCAAGAAAAACGCACGTCAATTTTATCTTTCCATTTGCCTACTTATGACGTAACAATTACAGTTACGGCGTCACCTATTTCTGGATGGTCACGTCATCATAAGTTTTTTTAAATGACAACCATATTGTTTTGCTGTTTTTCCATAGACTTACTTATAAGTGATAATGAAAAAAAAATGGTACCTGACATATTTTTTTAAATAGCACTGTTTACTTTAAAAAATGCAAATAGTTTAATGAAAAAATTAACGAACCAGGGAAAATAAGCAAAATTTAGCGCAAATGTTCGAATTGTTTCCGACCTACCATTTGGTATTGACCGATACGAGTGTAAACCCTTTGTACCCACTGCACTCAAAAATGCCAAGACTAATTTGCTCCACTTCAGCGCGAATTATTTGCTGGAGCTCCCCCAAATTATTTGGTCTGTTGAAAAAACTTTCGACTTCAAATAACCCTACAGAAAAAATCAAAGGGAATCAAGTCTGGCCGCTCAATTGGTCCTCGACGCCCTATCCATCTTTGCCATGACGTTGACTGTGAGTCTTGAGTCCAATAAGGATCTTCTCGTGACCAATATTTTGAATTGTGACGATTAACGTCCCATTCAGGCAAAAAGTGGCTTTATCAAAAAAGAGACTGTTATTAAGAAAATTGGGCCTCTCATCGCACCATAACATTAATTGTTCAAAAAACTGTAAACGGCGGTCTGAATCATCACCGTTTCACTTGTGTATTAATTGCACTTTGTAATGATGATACCTTCCTACTTTGAATAATTTAACCACTAAAGCTTGGTGGGGATTTTCTTTATAGATTCAAGCAATATACCGAATCTGACTTCTTCACTTACTCGAGATGGCCTTATTTAGGCAAATCGTTCACGTGTCCCGTTTCTATGAATTTGGCAACCAATTTACTTACTGTAGATCTTCCAATTGGGGGTCTATCAGGATGTTGTTGGTTAAATAACTCCCATGCTTCCTGATGACTTCTAAGCCTGTCGCCATATCCAATCATCGTTAATATTTCTGTGCTTTTCCTTTAGGCTAAACCTGCAATTTTTGTTAAATTCGAATTAGAATTCAAAACTTTTAGCACTTTTACACCTCTACCGCTAAGACTGTTAATTAATTCAAACGGCAGGTAATAATTGAAACTAATTCACGATTTAACATTATTGTCTTTAGTAACACTGAATTACAAATCCCTACTGCGATAAAAGTCCGATAACTAAATACTGACAACAGTAAATAATGAATAAATTATTACATCAAGTGTTGCTAAAAATTTATTTTTACGTTACTTTTTGTTCTACCCGTCAAGTGGTTACCTCATTATACTAAAGAAAACTCGTCCTAAATAAAAACGGTGAGACATATTTCTTATTAGATTTACCATTTAATTTTTCAAAGTAAATAATGGAATGTTTTCGAAAAAACTGTTATGTCAGGTACCAGTTTTTTTCACCACCATTAAGTATTAAGCAGGCCTATTAAAAAAGGCTAGACGAAGCAAGTGCGTTATGGTAGTGAATTTTCATAGAAATGATCTGGCACCAAATATTTTTTTAAACTTTTTTTTCTTGTAACATAGAAACCTAAATTTTGGTGTATAGTTTACTCTTTACATCCTAAACCTACCTACCATAGCTATTTTGTTTTTTTAGATAAAAAAATTTTTTCGAAAGAAAACGCAAAATAATTTTTACGTTATAAGTCGGCAATTGGAAAGATAAAATTATCCTGTCCGAACGTTTTCCTTGAAAAAATTAAATAACATAATTATAAATTATTTTCCAAACTTCATCATCATACTGTATATATTTTTGGTGATGAATATATCTGTTATTGTAACAGCTCGGGTAAATAAATCTGTTTATCTCTACAGGGTGTCTCAGATAAAAGTAACTACATGGGGATTTTGCAAACGAGAAGAGATACAATTTGGTTAAATGGGAAAAAAGTTGCGCTATTCCAAGCCCAATCAGATGCTGTATCGAAATTAAAAATATCTACAGGGGTTAACTAAACATTAAATGATAGGCTTCTCTCCAGACAATAAATTTATTAAAATATTTCCCGACGCGTTTCGACATCCTAAGAGGTCATCTTTAGGGGAATCATAACAAAAAAGGTCTGTCAGAAAAAGGTTAGTCTCTCTTGTAGGCAATTGCGCAGGTTAGAACACAATGGTGACAAGATACTCTCTACAGAAAACGTCAAAGGTTAAAATCATAAGTTATACAGTAAAAGGCTAACTAATAGTCAAGCTAAAACTAAGAGAGTTACAATGAAACATAATCAGTTACAGCACCACAAGCTAAAAAACTATGTTAAAGCTAAAACATACAGTCAAAAATGAATTAAATTAAAACATCCAAGCAAACTGACAAGCTTTGAAAGCTACAAAAATGCAAAAAGATTAATAAGGAAAAATAACTGCTACGTTTATAAGTTTTTTTTAATTTCTTTAACGTCGGCCTATTTCCGCGACTATGGCCAATCACCGACGCCAGGGAGCAGTCTCACCTCACTATCTTGGAAATGTTTGCCGAACCCCTGCCTTTTTGTAAGGAGGGTAGGGATCTTTAACGTGCCCAACATCGCACGGACACGGGACCGACGGCTTTACGCCCCCTCCGAAGGGTGCAACGTGCAGACATTCAACTTGCTCAAATACAATGCCACAACCTCGGTTGATGTTAATTGTACAGTATGTACTGAAAAAGTGAAAGGAGTACCCTGGAATCGAACCTAGTACCCTTCGGTTCAGAGGCACACGTTCTTACCACTGAACCACCGAGGCTCTACGTTTATAACTTGGCACTTTTCTAAATATGAATTAAGTTTCCTTCTGGAAATCTTCTGTATAACTTTAATGAAATTTGTAATACAAGTTTCTTTCTTTTAAAGAGACTTATACTATCTACAGATATAGCAAAATTTAGTTCTTTAGCTTAATAGAAAATTGAGTTTTGGGCATTTTTCTCAAAAGGAGTTAGAACGCAAGATTTTTTTTGATAATAGAGAGATATCGCTGGTACGGCTTTCGAAAGAATTCTTTAAATGTGCTCGTACTAGGACCTCTAAAAACGATCTTCAAGGTCTGTGTAAGTTTAAAGTATTAACTTTACTAATATGACGTATAATAATAGTGTACAATTCTTATGAAAAGTCGCTAATATAACGCACTTACTGCGTCCCGAGTTTTTTCATATTGCGCTAAAGGCAGAGAAATGAACATGTCGCTCCATCGAGAGGGATTTATATAACCGTTCAGATAAAAAGCAAAAGGAGTCATACACAACCACTTCAAAATTACTATATTTGCGTAATCGTCAAATTAATTATTAATTAAATAAAATATGTTAAACAAATTGATTTTTTGGTAAAAATACATTTTAAATAAACGCTCTAAATGAAGTCTTATATTCGCATTGAATTTAACTGCATCTAAAATATTTTTTCGCAGGGTGTGTTTTAGTGTTGGTTTTGTGGCTTCTTAGGCGGCAGTAAGCGACAAAATAATCCTCATTACAATGATTAATTGCGAATTGCTATAAAACAATGTAACGGATCTTGTTAAAGAATTAACTTAATTACAGTTTCTGCAGCTAATTTACTGCCGAGGACATGAATACTAAATAAATGATATCTCGCCGCTTGCTGTATTCATAAAGAATGGTTAAAAAGTAGAGCTGTTGTCGGGGTTCTGCTTAAAAACCAAATGTCAGCTTTGAATAAAAGACTATATTTATTGCAGTAAGCTATGCATAAAAATTGTAAAGATTAACTGAAAAATTATTAGCACTAATAGTGAAAGTTATTCCATACTATGTCATTCTTTCAATACAGGGTCAGTTGAATCAAGCGTGCACTACAAAAATATTGAAAACTGTATCGATTTATGTTCAATGACACTTTTTAGTGAATTTAAAAAAAAAATTCACTAATGGGGAGATCCCGACTTTTGAATATTGAAAAAAATTCTTCAAATGAGCGCTAATTAGGCCCCCCAGAACACATATCCGGAGTCAGTTTCAGGTTTTATATTTATTTACACACACACACACACACACACACACACACACACACACACACACACACACACACACACACACACACATATATATATATATATATATATATATATATATATATATATATATATATATATATATATATATATATATATATATATATATATATATATATATATATATATATATATATATATATATATATATGTATCACAACGATAACTCAAAAAATAATAAGCCGATTTTCATTAAATTTGGTGAATAAATTCCTTTTGTAAATGGCTTGGATAAGTTCGTTATCCAGGAAAATCTGTCCAGGTTTTCCCCGGAAAATTTTGTGTTTTTTTTTTCGAAAAAAGATTATATCTCCGGAATTAACAAAGTAAGGGCAACAAAATTTGGTACACCGGTTTATATCCTGATTGGTAAGTTACCTACCAAAATTTAGCTCTATAGGTCAAAAGAAAAAAAAGTTACAGGCATTTAAAGAAAAATAGATTGGGGTTTTCCGCAAAACATCAAAGTTTCGATTTAAAACGTCAAAATCGGCAACATTTAGGCAAATAACTTGAATCTAATACGGGTTATGGAAATCAAATGTCTCAAGAAGGATGTTTTACAAACCCTGAAGTCTTAGTTTCAGCCGTCATTGTCCTTCATTTTACTAAAATGTTTCCAGAAAATTCATTTTAAATAGACCCTTTCTCTGATGCTTGGCAGTAGTATTAGCTATAGAGTTTATCGTTTAATGGTATATAATTTTTGTCGAATTTTTGTAAAAAATCAATAAAGCTCAATATATCCGTTATTATACAGGATATGAAAAAAAATTGTATATATTAATTATAGGGTGTCTTGGGCTACATTAAAAAAAATATTTCTACAATCACAGGGTGGCTCATAAGTCGTTGGTGATACAAATTTTCTTTTTCTTTTAATCAAACACGCCTTATTGCATTTTTGCATTTTCCATCGAAATATAACGCTTGTTTGTAAGAAAAGAAATTCTGGATGCAGCAAGTGCGTTATGGTAGCGAATTTTGATCAAATGCTTCATATTTGAATAGCCCAATTTGCTATTAACCTATAAGGTTGACCAAGAAACGAGTTTTTCCGGGAACACTTTAAGTTTACCTTTGGAAATTTTTGTACATTGTCACACAGTAAAGTTATTTTTATGAAACATGGCACATTGTTTTTACTATATAGGTTATACTGGTAACCAAAATTGATGCCTGCTTTCTTAAAAAGAAAACACACATATTTGCAATAAAAACATTTTAATGAAAATTCACTACCATAACGCACTTGCTGCGTCCAGAGTTTTATGAATATATTAGCTCTTCAACGATGAAACCTAGTTTCTCTTCGTTCGCTTCGATTTCTCAAAATTCAATTTTCGCCAGATATATACGTACTTATGTGTTACGAAGATATGAGAAACAACATCGGGATAATCAGAGGTGGTTTAAAAAACTTTTTTTTGCCACCAGAATTATTCAAAAGTTCCACTCTTAATGCCTTCTAGAATATTTCTAATTAAATGAGCGGGTTGTAAATGTTTCTGGAGATAAAAAAAACATTGTCATATAACCAATTGCGCCAGTCGATTCCTGGATTGTAAGTCTCCATATAGTAATCCAGTTCGCTTCAATTGTTACATCTCACATTGTTCCAGCACAGTCTAGTAATTTATGGGGTTTTCTGTCCATATTTTTGGTGTGTTTGTTCTTGGGGAATTTTTATGTTGGAGATAAAAGTACGTTTTACGATATTGTTAAAAGCAATCCGTTCCTAATTAAATTTGCTGCAGTTCTTTATCAAAAGATAGTTGCAGGGAATTTAACTGTGTTTTGATCTGCTACGTAACCCAGTTTAACGGTCATTATTTCGTTATTTGTGGCCATAATTACGGAGACTAGCAAACTTTAATGCTGCCAGGACATTTACACTACCAGTTGAAATCGATAAAATGATATTGTTATGCGATGTTTGGATAGTTACCAGTTTGTTCACTATATTTTTCTGTAGTAAAAGCAAATGTGACTGAACCAGTTCCACTGTTCGATAAGAAAAGCGCAAATAAAATTTTAGATATCGCTTTATAAAGTGAAGCTTTTAAACTATACTTCTTAGTCGTCATATTTCTTCACTGTCCGTGTACTATAGGTACCAGTACAGGCCAGTACTTAGCAGTTGCACACTAGATAGAGAGTGCCTAATGTTTGGAATCCATTAGGTGAAGGCGGAATAAAATTTGGTTGGGACAAGTTCCCGAACGCGTAACTTTATTTTCATAAATACACATTCTTGTATTAAAGTTGATTTTTGCCATCATTTGTTTTAGAGTAATGATGTCATCAACTTGTTTTTTTTAAATAGCAACTCCCTATATTTTTATTGATTTTTCGTCATTGTCGAGCCGACAGTATAAAAATGTTGCTATTTTACGTAGGAAAATGCACCGCCCCAAGCCAAAATACCATAACGCAAATGACTCTCTATTAATGAGTAGTACAATATTTTCAGATGGCAGATGTTGAGCATTTGTTTTAGGACTTTAAACTTGACCATCATAAAACGACTTCTTTGAATCAGGTTAAGTATGTGTTGGTCCCATCTCATGTGAGAGTCAATAGTTACACCCAGATATAACACTTTGGTCACACTCCTTATAACAACCTTTGCGTCAATGTTAAGTATTTCGTAAAATGGCAAGTGGCTTTCGTAACTAGCAAATTGAATAAAACAGTCTTTGACATATTTACCGTTAACAATCTACTTCGAAAGCATTCCAATATACCTTTCAAATCTCTTTCAACGGTCAATTTTAACAGATTCCACGATTTTGCACTATAAAATATTGCGGTATCATCCGCGTATTCAACAATCTTCCCCACTGTCTCAATACAGAAAAGATAATTTATATATATATATATATATATATATATATATATATATATATATATATATATATATATATATATATATATATATATATAGAACAACAGGGGCCCCAGAATGGTCCCCCGAGGAACACCATATTTTATTTCCACCGCATCACTCCGAACTTCATCCACACATAATGATTTTTCAGAATTATTCAGGCTACGATAGATATTTTTCGTGATTTCATTAAAGGCATCCTGTGTAGACCTTTTTTTTTTAAGCCAAATTGTTTTTTAGACAAAAGTTGGTATTTATTCAGATATTTATCTATTCTTGTCTTCAATAAAGTCTTGACTAACTGATATCTACCAGATAAGTAGCTTTTCAGTAACTTCAATTGCTTCCCCCTAAATCCCGTTCCATCCAACACTTCCAGCAACCTGGCATGATCGACGGTGTCAAAAGCTATTTTTAGGTCTACCAGCACACATAATGATTTTTCAGAATATTCAGGCTACGACAGATACTTTTCCTGATTTCATTAATGGCATCCCTTTCTCTGAAGCCAAATTGTTTTTTAGACAAAAGTTGGTATTTATTGAGATATTTATCTATTCGTGTCTTCAATAAAGTCTCAAAAACTTTTGCTATAGTACTTATCAACGAGATAGGTTTTAGGTTTCTACATTAAGCTTGTCACAATTCTTTAATATTGGTACAATAGTTCCCCTTTTAAATGCACCAAACTCAAAACTATTCCTTTAGCTTCCGTTTCATCTGTAGGTACCAAAACAAAAGACTTTACTGCACGGGATAACGGCGCAGATTCATTTGTGGGTGCCATCTTACCTGCATGGTTCTCTCCGATAGAAGAAAAATACCCTGTGAAGCGATTTGCAATCTCGCTGCAAGTTTTCAGTATTTCTCCGTCATCACCTTTTATCTCTGTTACCGTTGTGTCCGCTTTCTCTTCGCCTTTAATTTTCTTAACCACATTCCAAAGGCTTTTTGAGCTATTTCTGCTTTTATCATATAAGTTACCAAAGTATGACCTCTTTGCAGCCCTTATTATATCACTCAATGAATTACGATAGTTCTTGTATTCTCTAATTAACTCCTCATTATCTGGTTCCTTCTGTGTCCTCTTAAATAAACGATGTTTATGTTGTATAGAAGCAACAATGCCCTGAGTGATCCAATCTTTCTTTTTCCTTATTTTTAACTTATATCTTCGTGTACATTGCCCGATCATGTTGACCAGATCATCTACAAATACCTGGGCTACATTTTCAAGGTCATCTGACACAAAAGGTATGTCCAGTCCTTAATGAACAACCTACGCTCAAGTTCAGCTACATTTAGGCTATATCTATACCGATCCAAAGTACTTTCTCTGTCTTCAGGAGACAATAATAACCTTAACATGGTGTAAAAATGGTCCATTATGTAGGATTTTAAGACAACTGGTTTAAAATCGTGTAACTTGCCTTTAGAACTCAGGAATAACTGGTCTATGCAACTCTTCGAATTTTTATAAATTCTAGTATATTCGTTGACCATAGAGTCATATCCCCCAGAAGCAAGAATACCCAAGTAATTGTGTACAGCAGAATCACCAGACAGTATATCTATGTTCATATCGCCCAACATCAAGTTTACCTGTTTAGAGTCTGTACGATGCAGTAAATAATCATGCAATGCCAAGTTAAAACGCCCAACGTCCGTGGAAGAAGGAATATACCGCTAAGATAGTGTTACAAAGCACTTAAATAGATGTAGGTGCGGTGTTGCCACATCTCCAGAACCTCCCCAACATCTGGAAATTTTTGCATAATCTGGCAACACCGCCTCCCCACCCCCCCTGGGGGTGCCTGGGTTGACCCCCCACAGGCGAAGTCTCAACCCTCTAGGACCAAAAATAACGAAGTTACCAACTTGTACCCCGTCGGAACGGATAACTGAGGTCTGCGCATTCCGAACACCCTGTATATACACCCTGTATACGCAGAGAACCCTTACACCCTGTATACGCAGAGAGATCTTATAGTACGAGAAACACCTCTTGTGTAACATAGGAGTGATGACCACATTTGGATCATCCTGTATATACATCCCCCTGTATACACACGGGACCGATCTCTATTCACAGAACCTTCTTGTAAAAGAAGGTCCTGGAACATTCTGGAATAGAACGCTCCAGAACGAGGTGGAAGGTACGGCGAGTATATAAAGGCAAAAGCAAGCCAGCCAGACAGTTCAGTTCAGTTAGAGAATGTGAAGTGACTTGAAGGAGCAGTAATCAGTGTGAAGTGTTAGACTGTAGTTCCAGTATAGTAACTTGTGTGCAGATTAGTAATTGTAAGGCCAGTAAATTAAGTGTTTTGTGAGAGAGATATTCTAGAAATTTTATTGTATCCATATTTAGAGTGTAAATAAAGTTGTTTTGTTAAAATTAAAAGTCTCACTTATCCAGAACCCGGAGAAAACGCAACAATAGAGATTTCATTTTTACCAATTGTTAAATCGACTTCCACTGCAGTGAACTCAGCCAGTTTTACCATTGGATATTCGTGAGCAATATCTTTCTTCACATATACTACTACACCGTCGTTTTGATTCACGTCACCACCACTATACAGCATCTCACATCCATCCAAACCACACACATTCACATCCTTTAGTTTCCAAGTCTCACTCAATATAATGCACTGAAACTCACACGCTAACTCATCAAGATATACTTTTAGCTTATCATAATGACTCATTAGACTCCGTATATTCATATGAAAAACCCTAAAGTCCGTCCCAGTAAGTGAGTTCAATAAACTCCTGAATTCGTCCGCATCCTCTGCCACAATCGTTTTACAAGGACACATTGATCTGTTATCAAAGCATCCATAGTTAAAACCCAATGACACCACCCAAAACAAATATAAAATTTACAAATCAAAACTCACACAGACTAAAGGACAAGAAGTGAACACAAGTTCAATATTAGACAAATAAAATCTACAAATAACCGCCACTTATCTCTAAACCAAAGCGGCAGCACAAAAAGATACAGAATATATAATCTTATAAACAACGACCATACAATAAAAACCGCATAATAAAAGCGAGTGTCAATATCCCCTTGGACTTATTCAACAACAATGGGTCTTCACTTTCTTCAATATATATATATATATATATATATATATATATATATATATATATATATATATATATATATATATATATATATATATATATATATATATATATATATATATCTATATATATATATATATATATAAACATTTTAACGGACCTTAGTTTTGGGGTCTAGGGAGCCAAATTCGCGCTCATCTGAAGAAATTTTTTCAAAAGCTTTTCCTCGTGACCTCTCTATTAGCGAATTTTTCTTAATGAAAATTCGCTAGTAACGTGGTTAGCTTTTAGTTTTGCTAGTCGCAAAAATGTACAAAGTTGACTCTTTACAGTTTATAATCCCAAAGCTATTTACCAAATTCTCTAAATCTTTTGTTTCGTCCAAATTTATCCTCATCACATTTTTCTTCATTCTAAAAAGAATTGGTTTAATTTGCAACATATTTTGTTTCGGTAATTCGGCCACAATTTTTAAATTAAACTCATTTTTTTTCCCGGAATAGCAGCCTGGAAGGAGTTGATTCACTTCTGGCCAGGCGATAAAAGCACATAATTCATTAAAGCCATAAAAGTAATAAAATTCACGGCAGTCATCCTAATCTGATGATATAATTGAATTATTTCCTTGTTGGGTAATATATAGCCGTGGCCCAGTTCATTAGTGAGGCATTCCCTAGTTCAGAGGACTGAAGCCGTCAAGCGGCATGCGGCAGACTTTTGCGTGTTATGTTTACGGATAATCGTCCGGTCTAGACGTAAGAATTGCCCGCTTGAGGCTTTCCTCATTTTCTTTAGGGCTCGCTTCCGTTACGTTAACTTACCGACGCACTTTCACTGCACACTTTCTTTTACAATATCATTATATGCCACTTACGATGATGATCTGTTATTTATCACCTATGTAGGAAGCTAAATAGAGAATGAAAGAATGATAGCGCCCAAAATGAAAGCATGATAACCATAACAGAATGGCACAGCTTTTCTAAACTCTAGTTTATCCCTATGAAACTTGGTGATCATCATAGCTTTACTCAATGCTGCATTAAATATTTCTACAGTTTGCTTTTTTTTAAATTTTAACAACACACCCCGATGGCTCACAGCCTAAATACTATCGTACCGTGGGTTCTGACAAGGAGGAAAGAGGCAACTTGTTAATTCTGGACTTGAAGGTTTGGAGGTTCGGAGGAGAAGGAAAAACATGTTCCGGCAAGGAATTCCACAACTTGGAAGTCCTCGGGACAAAAGAGCGGGCATAACAAGATGTTCTATGTCTGGTGACCTGGACAGTAAAATGGTGCATTCGCTCTGTTCCCCTGGTAGATCTGTTGGGGGCAGCAGGTGGGGGAACTATGGAGGAAAGCTCCTCTGAGCAGTCCCCGTGCAGATATCTATAAAAGAGAGAGAGATAGGTCACCAACGACACGTCGGTGGGAAAGGGATGGCAGCTTTGGGTGAGGGTAGGGTCACCGATGAGACGTATAGCTCTCTTCTGAATGGAGTCGAGGATAGCGAGTGTAGAAGCCGCAGCAGCACCCCATATTTGGGAGCAGTGTTCGAGGTTTGGCCTTATTTGTGAGGTATATAAAGTTTAGAGATTAGCTGGCGAAAAGTATTTGCAAGCCCGGAAGAGGAAACCTAATTTCTTAGCAGCCGCTTCTGCAATTGATGTGACATGTTGGTGCCAATTGGGATTTCGATCCACAGAAATTCCAACAAGCGAAAATGACTCATTACTTTGAATAACTTGGTTGTTCATTGTGATGGGTCTAGGGCTGTTGTATAAGATTTCTACTTCCCCAGTCTAATATTTTTTGGAGATCCACAGAGACAGAACCCTCCATGAGTCTGCGATCCTCATCTAATTGTGCTAAAGAGACAGGCTTAGAATATTGTATATTTGAGTGGAGGGTGCTGTCGTCCGCGTAACTGTGAACTGGGTTGGATGTGCTAGAGAGGAGGTCATTGATGTGGAGAAGAAACAAAGTAGGGGCTAGAGCTGAACCTTGAGGAACTCCTGCATTAATTGGATACAGTTTAGAGGAATGGCCATCCACAACAACAGAAATGCTCCTGTTGGAGAGGAAATTTGCTGTCTAGGTACAAAGTTTTGGTGGTAGGCCAAAGGCCGGAAGTTTATTAAGCAGCGCTGCGTGCCAGACCTGGTCGAACGCTTTGGATATGTCTAGAGCAACAATCTGAGATTCACCGTGTAGTTCCATAGACTTGTTCCAAGAATGGGTGACAAAGGAAAGGAGGTCGGCAGTCGATCTGCGCTGACGGAATCCATACTGCCTGTCGTAGATTAGACTGTGTTTTTCAAGAAATTTTAGTAATTCGGTGTTTATATACTTTTCCATCACTTTAGAGACGACTGAAAGGAGAGAAATAGGCCTGTAGTTGCTAGGAAGCGCTTTGGATCCTTTCTTGGGGATGGGTTGTACTCGAGCAGTTTTCCAGTTACTAGGGAATATGCCTTTATTGTAAGCTATCTGAAACAGACGAGTCAGGACAGGAGCAAGTTCTCGTGCGCATTTTTGAGAACAATTGCTGGGATCTCGTCAAGGCCAGAGGCTTTCCTGGTATTAAGAGCATCTTTCGTACCTTTTTAGTTTTGAAAGTGATATCCGTCATTTTATGCGCGACATTGGGGACTGTGGGTGGTTGAACATTTGGAGGTGGGTTGAGAGTAGAATTGACGGCGAACAACGAAGCAAAAAGTTCAGCCTTGCCCAGGGCGGTAGAAACAATTTCATCCCCTGAGACAAGAGGTGGGAACGTGCTTTTGCAGAAATTATTCCCAATAGATTTAGCAAGAGTCCAGAAGGGTTTGCTGCAGTTGGAGCTTGAGATGACCTTGTTTTTGATGTGGTTATTAAACGAGGTTTTTGCGCTTCAAGATAATTGTCTTACATAGTTTCTTGTAAGAAGCGTGCTCATGCAGCCTACCAGATCACCGGCTTTCTATTAAGATGCACCGGAGATTCCTGCTGACTCAGATTTTTAAATAGCCAGGAGTTGTCACCAAGGGTGCCTTAAAAGTGAAGGACAAAACTTTCTCACCAAAAATTTGTATATACTTTTAAAAACACTAAGAGGAGATGGTAAAAATGTTAATCGAGACAATTATATAAAACAAATTTTAACCAGTTTAATTGGATTTAAATTCAAATCAGTTGCTCATATGGGTTGTTATGATGTATCTTTGGAGCGAATATATTAATAAAAATTTAATTCAGGACCGAGGGTAAGTCCCAATATTTCACTCGGAGCTCATGCAACGGTCTTGCAGGTCGAAATGTATGCGTGCGAGAGAACAAGATGATGGACTACACCAACAAGCGGATCCTCAAAGCCACAGACAGCAAGCAGCCCTTAAGGCCCTAAGTAGCCCACGGGTAAATTCCTGGCTGGTGAGTGAGTGCCATGACGAGACGAGCGACCTGGTTGGGCAAAATAAAGTCACCCTCATCTGAGTGCCGGGTCATTCGGGGGTCAAAGGCAATAAAGAAGCTGACAGTCTCGCGAAGAGAGGGTCAGCCGAACTATTTCTGGGACCAGAACGGGTTCTGGGTATGACAAAGAACACTTCCAGGGGAGCCATTAAGTCCTGGGTCAGAAACGTACACAAGGTGTACCGGGCAGACTGTCCAGGGCTCAGACATGGGAAGTTAGTAATTGAGGAACCCAGTTCAAAGAGAGCTGTGGCGCTGCTAAATCTTAGCAGAGGACAGCTCAGAAACATAACAGAACTCTTGACGGGACACATGGCCGTCAAGAAACACCTGCATAAAATGGGGCGATTCGAGGGGGACCTGGCATGCAGACTCTGCGACGAGGTGGAGGAATCAGCCCAGCACATCTTGTGCGAGAGTAAAGCTCTGGTCCCCAAAAGATAACTGGTCTACGGTCAGCCTAGACAGAGCAATATAAAACTTCACCCTACCAATTGCTGTGCAGACTAGTTCAAGGCACAGTGATTTTGGAATAGGTGGAGTAGAAAAAACAAAGGGCATGCACAGTAAGCCTAAGGCTTCGGTGCTGTCGAGGCGGCAAAGACGCGGACGAGCCCTGAGGGAGAAAAAAAAGTTCCATTTGCTGTAACTGAATTTTCACCGTAGTTAAGAGAAGGCTCAATGACGCCGGCAGCATGAAATGCGTAGACACCAGTCAACTTAAGAGGCAGTAGTATCATTTGATCAATATCTTCTGAACGACTCTTAGCTCAGATACTCCAGTCGTGCTTGTTGACAAAATCATTTAGTCAGAGTGAGCACATTGCTGTACATAATTTCATGATGAATCAATTTCCAAGTAGTTGTAATGCAAAATCACTGTTATTTCGTCGTTAGACTTACGTTCTTGTTTTAAAAGACGAGGACCGAAATATTTTTGCTAAATTCAGTACAAAGTTTATTGAGATGGACGCGGCTGGTGTGCTTGGCAACGAATCAATATGATTGTTTTTTCTAATGGTTATATATTATACTAATATTTTTTGTTGGTTCAGATCTCCTGGGGACCCCTTTCGAGGATCTAGCGACATGATGTGTCCTACCCCCTTCAACTAGAAAATCAAGCTCTACAGGTGGGTTCACCGCTCATATGGGGTTCAGCAAGATGATGTGTTCCTCCTTCGGCCCCAGGAGGGCCTTTCTCCGGTCCCTGTATGATGACTGGTGATAGTGACTGTGGGTTTCTGTGCAGCTACAGAAGTCCTCAGTTTTGGTCGGAATAGTTCCTGCCCAAAGCCATGATATGGTCCTGATTTCTTCCACTATTATTCCGTCAACCGACAATATCAGATAGATCAAATTCTTCTTGGTGTAAAATAGATCATTCCCGAGTCATTTATTTGTTCGTATATATAGATGTCCCGTATTTTGATGGCCGGCTAATAAAATTGTGAAAATTAGATTTCCGTATAAAATACTCATAGATTTACACCCATGTGATAACGAACAATTTTAAATGCAACTATATTTGTTTTCAGCTGATGTGTATCTAGTGAATTCAAATGTATATTATATATCTCCAGAAATCCAGCTGCGGCAAGGAGGAATGCTAAGTCCGTTGCTCTTCATAATGGGGATGGACGATATAACGAAAGAGGTGAAGCCAAAATTAAAACAAATACAAGTCGGCTATAGAAACTTACAACCAGTATATGTCACAGAAAATGCGTTTGCCAACGACTTAGTAATATATGGGAAATCCGAGGAAGATTTGCGGCGGAACATTGAGGTGTGGAGGGAGGCGCTGGCAAAAAGAAAGATGCATATTATCATGAGCAAAACAAAAGTTATGGTACTGGGAAAAGAGGACAAACAAGTAACGATAGTAGTCAACGGGCAACAATTAGAACAAGTTAAAAATTTTAAATATCTGGGGGCGCAGGTGCATGCAAAGGGAACCAGGTGACAGAATTAAATGATACACTACAAGCCGCAGTGAGATTGAGCCAGCTTTAAGACAGCCGTTCATTGGAAAGAAGGAAATATCGACCAAAACAAATATGAGTGTTTACAAGTCCGTGTTTTGTCCAGTGTTAACTTATGGCAGCGTACGAAGGGTTAAGGCGTACACCAGAATGGATAAGACAAGGAATGACAAGGTGAGAGAAGAATTGTAAACACAAGCAGTGAACAAAATAGTAGAGACACAACAACTTAAGTGGTTTGGGCATTTGGTGACAATGAACAGTGAAAGAGTAGTGAAAAAAGTGTGGCAGTCGAGGGTAATAAGGTTTAGACACCCAGGAAGACCAAAGAAGACCTGGGATAGTGCAGTGGCTAACTTACTCTAAGAAAAGAATACGACCTGGGAAGCGGCAAGAACAACAGCGAGAAACAAGACAGAATAGACCACGTTTGTTCATAATTAAGTAGTTGGAATTGGAATTCAACCTGACACCTTCGAGTAAAAAGGTTACTGATTATATATATATATATATATATATATATATATATATATATATATATATATATATATATATATATATATATATATATATATAGTCATAGCTTTCCATCCATGTGCTAACAATTTTAAATGCAATTATTTTTCTTTTCAGCTGATTTGTTTATAGTGAAATCAAATGTATATTATCTATCTCCAGACATCTAGCTGCGGTACACTAAAAAGGTGCCCCGATGGTGGCCCTTACCTGTTGAAAGTAGCTAGGATTCCGGAGAACTTCACATATTACATCGTGTGGTTGGTTCTGGTGGGTGGTCTAAGTTGTAACGCAGAGCTTAAATATGGTTGCTGTTTTTTTACCTATATGGAAACAAAATTAGTGTTCGTTGGTAAGCGCATCACTTGAGAACGGCTGAACTGATTTGGCAAATTGTATTTTAAAATATTAATAATAGTCCGAGTAAAGTTCTTAAGAGAAGGAAAATTGAAACATTTGCTTGGAAAATTGGAAAATTCTGGAAACCTGAAAGTGCTTTTTTCTTCGATTTATTTCGCTGCGTGCGCAAATGTCGTTCGACGTATTGAAACTTGGACAGAACAACTTCTGTCGGGTCGGTTAGTTGTTGATAATTTTCGCTAAATACAATTCCCCAGCAACCAGGAACCAAACCAGTTGGTAACAATACTAAGAGCTGCGAGGAAAATTATCCGAACCAAACGAGGGAGGGAGCACCTTTTGCTTCTTTTATTCAACTATCGCTTAATCCCGAATACGAATACCCGGGTTCAGGCATAAACAATAATTCATTAATATATTATTTATTTCTTAATCTCGGTTTGCAATCGAGCACCGATTATTTGTTTCAGAATGCAAAGAATTTCCCGATTCCAGCTGTCGCATGTGACCTACTCAAACACCTGTGTATTTGAAGTGCAATGCCATGATGTTTTGCTGTAACCGGCCTAATTGGCAACCGACATTTAAATCAAGTAAACATAGAAATGCCTTCGTCACCATATTCCGCGAGTGTGTTTTCCAAAATTATATTTTATCATTAATATTTATATATATTCTTTTCGATTGTATATATTTTAATCAGAATAAATAGTTATTCAGTCAAAGTTGTTTCGCTGAGTTTATGTAAACAACAACGTTCTGTGAATTTGACCTCTCGGTGTTAGTTACAACATCCCCACTAGATTTTGTCTGGGTCTGCTATTTTCATAGGCTGCCTCGAAAGATACACCTCACATTTGTTTTTCGTTGTTGGGGCTTTCCCTTTCTTTCCAAGTAAAGTCGTGGCGCTTCGGTTGTAACACTCCTGGCCAAACCGCACCGCACCTTAGACCCGTCACATTTTGGCTGATTTTTCAGTCCGCTGAGGATCCGGACGTTGGTCCCGTACCAACGTCGTCCAAAATGAACGCCAACGGTCCCAGTTGTTCATTATCCATTGCATAGGTGGGATTCTTAAGGTGAGCAATACCTACTCCGACCCCTTTAGCTACCGCAGCGAATGCTGATTTGGTAGGATCCTTCGGGGGCTTCTTTGCTCGATGTTGAGGTGTACTGCCATAAAAGCAAAGTCGCTTGCCCATTTTGAAGCTCACAGTATATGATTCAAACTCTTTTGTTTTGTTTTTCCCCTCTTTAGAGACTTCAACCTCTCTGGGACCGTGCGGATACGGCAGCCGCTAGTGTTTGTTTTAGTTAATCACCTGTTACGACAGACGGCAGATATCTCGGACATATTTTCTCCATTTCGTCCCCGTGAACCGGTGTAACGTAAGAAATGTACAGGTAAGATGCTTACTGACAATTAGGCCATGACCTGACCCTTTTTGCTCATCTAAACTAACCTACCCTCCACCTTGAGCTCGATCTCAACGACGACAGTGATTTGAAAAATCATCCGCCGCCGGTGAGTGTCGAACCGTCGTCCCTCGAGTCCGTATTGGAAAGTCTGAATCGACTTGCCCGCACGGCCACGGAGGCGATACCGGTGTAATGTAAGTAGACCAACAAACTCACTAAAAAAAAACTGAACGATCATCAAATATTTATTCACGATATAAGTGACTGGGTCTTAACAGTTATTATTAACGTTTTAAAATATACCTGACAGTGCAAATAATTAACAAAACATATTTTGGCATGAGTTGCTTTTGTATAGAAAACATCATTTATTTTATAAACTCCAGGAAACTTTTTGTGGAAACAACAGCTCTGTTAGTAGCTATAGCTACATATTAGCCATTGTTACGAAAAATTATAAAGTTTGCGGCCGCAACAACCAATGGTATTCAATTCCGTGTTGACGTTACACCGTCAGCTAGTGGCTGTATTTCATTCCACAATACGCTTTTACGAGTTTAGTGCACGTAGCAAACTGCAAGAGCATTAGCTAAAATTCTAGTGAAGCTATATGTAATCTCGTTCTAAAACTGTATTGTATATTTCCATTTACACATTCTGTATGTAGTAACGTTAATTTAGAGATACGAACAAAAGAAACATCATTCTTTATGTAGGTGTAGACAGTTAGAGCGTCACCGCTAATAGAATTTGTTAATTTTCAACTGAAATACGGCGATGCTGGATGTTTCCAGTGTTGCTATGAGTGCTGTGTGGTGGAGTTTGTTGTTTTTAGTTTCGGCGCGCATGTAATAACCACTTTCCACTGTAGTTTGTGTCAATTAAAATTTACACTGTATTATTTATAATTACATTTTGTGAAAACTTAAACGCGAAAATTTCAAGAGGGCTGTTTTATTATGTTTATTTAGTGTAAATGTACAAGTTCCAACAAAATAAGGTAATCATGCTAGTAAAACAGGGAATGCTACTGTGAAGCTGGTTTTCGATCATAAACTCTTTTTAATGCAATAATTGTATCACCACGAAGTTGCACATAAATCGCATGGAAGAAGTACATCAAAAGCTTTATGTTGTGACGCTGTCTCACCTAAAGAATGTTGCTGTTACGTGTAGCGACGTAATTGTGTTTTGACTGGTGTGCAGCTTTGCCATATCTCTCAGTAACAGATTGCATTTCTCAAGTGATCGCTGTATCTGTGCAAAACTAATCGAACATGTGCGCTAGCCTTTAATTAGATTTACTTTTTTTCTGCTTTATATTACAGAAGCGAGCCAAGCAATCCAACTGCTTTTCATAATAAATATTGTGTTGCTGTAATGAGTAGAAAGTTTCGTGTATCAATGGGGTTTGTAGCAGAATTATCGGCATCTATTCGACAAACAAATAAGTAACGGTCCTCCTGAAAAAAATAATTGTGGTGTATCGGGTTAGGTCGGGTTTGTTTTTCATGAACTTTCTAACGTACTTAATATGAAATGTGCTACAGTCGGCAACGCAGCTGGCGAAGTCCTCAGGATACAGAATGCTCGTCAACTCTTACAGGCGCTCTTAAGTGCACTCGCTGTTCCCACTCACACCTCGTTGTCATTGTGGCCACGACATTGCCACTATTACACAGATATGCCGGCTTCTTTTATCGTAATTAGCAAAGGCCATTACTCATTATAAACGTTCCTTTTATGTTATGTTACGATTTTCTAAACCTCTGCTAAAATAATTAAGTTTTCAAAGTAATCAACCTAGCTAATTTCACTTTTTTTTTAGATTCGTTCCTCTTGCAAAATTGTTTTCAATGTTAATCTTGACACGATAAGGTATACGTGTCGTTATAATCAATTTTTTAAGCATATAGTAAGCTTAATTATAAGACAAGAAAACACAAAATTGGTAGTCCGATTTTTATTCCTTCCGAAGTTCTTTTTTTTTCCCTTAGGGCTCGTCCGCATCTTTGCTGCCCCGATAGCACCGCAGCCTTTGGCTTATTGTGCACGCCCTTTGTATTTTCTACTCCAACCATTCCAAAATCACTGTGCCTTGAACTATTCTCCACATCAATTGGTAGGGTGAAGTTTTATATTGCGCTGTCTCGGGTCTAGGCTGTCCGTAGATCCTTCCGAAGTTACAAGCCTTAGAAATTATAGGATTTAAATAATAAACCCCAACAAATCTTAACAAATCTTTAATCCATCATCTGTTGTAAATGCCCCTCTTTTTTCTGAATACTTGGCCGCGTATGTCAATGGACGAAGTGGCAATTCTTGTTTCACTCTGGTTTCGTGTTCTTTGTTGTGCAGCTTGCTGAATACGCTCCAATATATCTTCCCTGTTGTCTCAAATCTCTGCGTTTACTAAATCTTTGATTCGACCCCAAAAATAATAATCTTTAGGCAGGTGGTAGTGAACTTTTCCTTTACGGGATAGTAAAGGATTTTTTCACGCCCGAGGAGGTACCACCCCTTACATCAAGCGGCCGGTGAAGTCCCAACGGACGTTTCCGGTTCTGGTGTATGAGTCGGTTTTCCTTAAAAACAAAATTGATGATGGCTTCTCCTTGTACAAAAGATTCGGGAGATAAAATACCCCTCCATTCAGATCTCCGGGAGAGGGGTGTGCAGGGGGCGCCGGTATCAAGATTTAACATATCCTGCTCGAATATATGTGGCCTAAATTCTAACCTCAAATCCGTCCACCATTTCCTCCAGGCTAATAGGCCCCAACTCCTCTTCCCCAGCGAAACCCAAATCAGTGCCAAAACAGCCACGATTAACTTTAATTTCCCGGGGTATGAGCTCCTTACTTCCTTTAGATTGCATGGAGGCGTGTGCGCATACGTCCGTAGCAATCTACCCTGCACCAGACTCTCAAACTCAGAAGCTGGAAGAAAAGACAGACTTTGGATAAACTTCATCTGAAGGCTGCAACTAAATTCATGTGTTGCATTTACCAGTCACCTTCTGACCGCAACTTTGTCAAGGTCTTCAAAAATTTTTTTTTACATTTTCAAACAATAAGTTATTTAATAAATTATGTTTTTTTAAGAATGTTTGGTTGAAATGAAGAAATAGTGAGGCGAGAGTGAAAATAAATCTTTGTAAAGGCTATAGAAATGTTTGTGGAAGAAGAAAGAGAAGAAACAGCAAGATTGATCAAAATTCAGAAAGTGACATTAAATAAAATTGTTTTGACAGTTTGAATATTTGAGGATTTTTACAAAATTATGTTGATACAAGCACAAGCACAGATTCTTTGTAAGACATAATGTATAATTTTAACCACTAATAAATGACTAATGACTAATGACCTTTCTGAAAAAACCGACCATCAGATTTCTGAATATCTTTCTTCCGAGGTCACTATTCTTGGTGACTTCAATGTACATAATAAGGAATGGCTAGGATCTTTAAAATCGATCCACAAGGGAGAGCAGCGGAGGCCTTTGCAGTCAGCAATTCTTTAGCCAATATGGTTCCGCAACCTACCTACTTTCCTCGCATCCTGCGCAATGCAACACGAGGTCACACAGTCATCACACCCACGTATCGTTTGGCACTACAACTCCGCAAACTGGGACGAAATGCGGGATTACTTTTCCTCATTTCCATGGGCGTCTGTCTGCTTCTCTCATCCTGACCCCTCTGATATCTCACAAAATGTCACCGAAATTATCCAAGCTCGCATGGAATTAGTTATTCCACGTACACAGAAAACCTCTACAGCCACTCAAAAAACCTGGTTCTCTAAATCCTGTGACAAGGCCAGACTTGAAAAGGTCAAAGCTCACAAAACGCTTCTACACAATCACAGTCAAGAAAACCGTCAAGCATTTAACGACACAAGAAACCGCTATGTCCGCATTCTTTCTCAGGCAAAAACTCGTTTAATAACCACATCAAAAACCTCTCATACTCCAATGACAGCAAACCTTTCTGGACTCTTGCTAAATCTATTGGGAATAATTTCTACAAGAGCACGTTCCCACCTCTTGTTTCAGGGGATGAAATTGTTTCTACCGCCCTGGGCAAGGCTGAACTTTTTGCCTCGTTGTTCGCCGGCAATTTTACTCTCAACCCACCTCCAAATGTTCAACCATCAACAGTCCCCAATGTCGCGCATAAAATGACGGATATCATTTTCAAAACTAAAAAGGTACGAAAGATGCTCTCTTCTCTTAGAACCAGGAAAGCCTCTGGCCTTGACGAGATCACAACAAATGTTCTCAAAAAATGCGCACCAGAACTTGCTCCTGCCCTGACTCGTCTGTTTCAGACATCTTACAATAGAGGCACATTCCCTAGTAACTGAAAAACTGCTCGAGTACAACCCGTCCCCAAGAAAGGATCCAAAGCGCTTCCTAGCAACTACCGGCCTATTTATCTCCTTTCAGTCGTCTCTAAAGTAATGGAAAAGTATATAAACATCGAATTACAAAAATTACTTGAAAAACAGTCTAATCCACGACAGACAATATGGATTCCGTCAGCGCAGATCAACTGCCGACCTCAAATAAGGCCAAACCTCGAATACTGTTCCCACATCTGGGGTGCCGCTGCCGCTTCTACAGTCGCTATCCTGGACTCCATTCAGAAGCTATAGTTCTCGTCGGTGACCGTACCCTCACCCAAAGGCTGCCATCCCTTGCCCACCAACGTGCCGTTGGTGACTTCTCTCTCTTTTATAGATATCAGCACGGGCACTGCTCAGAGGAGCTTCTTCCATAGTTCCTCCACCTGCTGCCCCAACAGATCTACCAGGAGAACAGAGCGAATGCACCCTTTTACTCTCCAGGTCACCAGACATAGAACATCTTGTTATGCCCGCTCTTTTGTCCCGAGGACTTCCAAGTTGTGGAATTCCTTGCCGGCACATGTTTTTCCTTCTCCTCCGAACCTCCATGTCCAGAATGAACAAGTTGCCTCTTTCCTCCTTGTCGACACCCAGTATTTAGGCTGTAAACCGTCGTGGTGTGTTGTTGAAATATAAAAGATCATTTGGATTTATAAGCTGTATATGTGTGGCAATATACTGAAAAACATAAATAAAATATACACCAATAAAAAGAGAAAAAAATATCTGACAAAGTGAGAGGCCACAGTTGCTCATTAAAAGGCAATGAGAGAAAATGGAAAATTTCTTCTTGTGTATATTTGAGACACAATAATTTTTGAACAATAGATGTAGGACACATAGCTGTAATAAGGTAGGGCAAGAAAAAAACCTCTATAAAATGTAAAAAGATATTCTCGATATAAAGAGACATGACTGCGGCAAGTCTATATCGCTCTTATTCTATGATAATAACGATGATCACGCGAGCTTCATTTTCAAGATATTTTATTCATGGTTTTGCAGATTTTAACAACAATCTGTATTTTATAAGCACCGAAAAAGTAGTGTGAATAGGAGGAGATAAAACATTCTCCAAAACAAACAAGAAACAGCTTTATAGTCCGTAAATTAAATTCTTTCCTAAGTTACACAGCCTAATTACAAACGAGAAATTGAGTGAACAATGCAAAGGATCTAGAATCACAATCAGGGAAAATAAGAAACAGTGGCCCATAATTACAAAAGACACTCTATTCTAACTAGAAAATTTCATTAGCCGCCGTCTGTGTGAATGAATTACCACCGCTAAACAAATGGAATCTTAAATAATAAGTTATCAGCTCAAAGAATCTACAATCTACCCTTTATTTCAACGCGACCGTAAATCTCTACAACACCAAACTCACAATTAATTTACAGCTCGTGTCAAATGTAAATAATGCCCTTATTACTCGCTATTAACTTGTTTCATTCAAGTTAATTCCCCGACAAATGCATTATGATAATGTTTTCGTAGTTTTTCTTTTAATTACATCGATATGTCAGTAACTAACAACCTAAAAGCCATTGAGAATTCCAATCATTATCTTGGTCATAAAATGGAACATAATCATATTAGCCTTTAGTATAACGAAAATTATTGAATTATTGTTGGTTAGTATAATGAACCTTAATTGCTTCATGTTCAGAGAACAGGAAAGGTCTTCAGAAGGGCCGTAATAGACGTAGAGACATAAGTGTTAAAAACACTAAAATAATAATAAAAAGTAGTTCAGTTTAATTCTTACAGCAAGGAATGTAAATATTGCAAATAATTAGAGGTCAGAATTGTATCGATTGACATTGAAAATATCACATTTAGAATGTAAACAGTAAGCAAAGTAAATTGGCAAGGTACGCAGGATTGTTGGAGTCGGCAATTTGGAAGGTCGTAAACTAATTAAGAAACAATATAAGTATTATTGGTAAATATAAATGAGATAAATTTTGGTGAATAATCAAAATGAGATTCATTAAATAAGTTCTTACGATGTAGACAGTTAATTTAGATTGCTTAAAATGTAAAGACGCGATACGTGTGATTTAATTATGTAAACATAATAACACTGTTCAATTAAGATTCACGATGTAACAGTCTACATTAAATTCATTCAGTTGTTATTTATATTATTGTTGAAATCTCTGTGAGTTATTTAATTTATAATTAAACCGTTACCGATGTTCAAACACGCTTAGTTCGACGACCCTATTCCTCCAATTATCCTAACGCTCCCGTTAACACTTCATGAACTATAAAAATTAAATAGTGGTTTGAAAAAAATAAGATGCATAAGAGACACTAGAATGAATTGCCAACTAAATAATTTATTCGTCTTCTCCGGCGAGTAGTTGGTTCACATGAGTCTCAGAGAGCAGGTCGACTTTGGGCACTAGTTAATCACTCACACAAATTACACAAACTAGGAATCCAAACAAACATGTCAGTTCAAGTAGATTTATTTTAAAATGTAAAAGTTTAAGATAGGATAATTAAATTTGTAATTAAGAAATGAGTATGATGAGTATCATCTCAATATCAATATAAATAAATTGAATGCAACAAAATATTAATTAAATTTCAATGAAAAGAAACAAATTTTCCATTGCTGCTGTCCTTCTGCCTGCGCAGAAAATGTAATATAAATTAATGTTGAAAATTTACACAATCCAGAGGTAAAGTGAATTTAGATTAATTTTAGAACAGAGTTGCGATAAAGTAAAGCATTTTATGAAGGGGAAGTTATACAAAGATGAAACATTATGTACGAAAAATGAAACACTTTTGTGACAGTTAGCTTGGATTTCGATGTATGTGCTGTTATCTTCTGGTTTCGTTGTGCACTGTTTACATCTTTGTTTAGCTGGAATATGTGTCTTGCCCTCTTCATGGATGATCCAGTTGTAACGGTGGGCATTAGAGTGCGTGCTTGTGCTACCGTTATTGCAGGTGCAGCTTTGAGTGTTCATTGCCTTCCTCAGAGTTCATTACATCATTGTTTAGGAGTTCACTTCTTACACTGCCTTCCTCAGAGTTTATTGCATTATTGTTTCGAAGTTGACTGCCTTCCTCAGAGTTTATTGCATTATTGTTTCGAAGTTGACTGCCTTCCCCAGACCCATGAGTAAGATTTTGAAGCTCTTTAGTACACCATGATTAATTGCTTAAACAACTTTAATTAGAAAAGGAATAAATCTACAGATCGAATTTCAATTTATAGGTTGTGATAAGACAACAAGCTGTCAATAATTAGTTACTTCTGCAGGCTGCAGGTTGACCAACAGTCACAGAGCTTGGAACTCTATGTGATTAGACAGAGATGGAGAGTTCTACGTCATAATTCTCAAAAGGGATGTATTATTGAATGTAAAATAAGCATAAGCAGTAAATAAAATAAATGTAACGTTTTGAACGTTACAAGTCCAGTAGAATGATATATTTTGATACGGAAACGATCGGCTAGTTTTTATATGTTGTCAGTGTTTTGTCTGCATTCTAAAATCCAAACTTTAGACCTTAAGGTGCCACTTGGTATTGACAAAACATCAAATATCTGTTACCCTTTCTATATTTTGCTACGCCTTCCCTGCTTCTAACTACATGAAAGGTGTAATCATCCAAATTCCCTCACTAAGCAGCGGCGGTCTAAGCAAAGGACCGCAGCATAGCGATATCTCAGAGGGGTTCGGGTGTTCGGTAACACCCTGAGGTGTATTCAAATCGGAGGGACTTGTTATAGTAGGCGCCAGCAACTATTCCGGAACCCGTTGCAAGGATATGGATGACATTAGTACTTAAAACGGTAATTATGATGACTCGGTGACGTAAGACTACTGTCACAAGAAATGCACAAGCTGCCAGTCCACTAATCAACGTATCAACACAATACTGCATAAGGGTTACCAGTACCAAACTGATCATATAATCACACGATAGAAAACAAGCTAAATCGTTTACGTCACTAGTGATTCTATAACTTGGCAAGAAACTGGTACGGCCAACGAATAATAATGCCAGATATAATATTGACCCATATATTCAAACATCAATTAAACCAATAAATAAATAAATAAATAAATAAATAAATCATCAATTATACATATTTGTCCCCTGTGGGTCCGGGGACTAACTTAAAGAATAGGCCCAAGGTAACTCCTGCCTGTCGTACGAGGCGACTACTCGGAGTCAAGCAGGTGGTAGTGGACTTTTCCTTTACGTGATAGTAAAGGATTTTTTCACGCCTGAGGAGGTACCACCCCTTACATCAAAGTCCCAACGTACGTTTCCGGTTTTGGTGTATGAGTCGGTTTCCCTTATAAACAAAAAAGATGATGGCTCCTCCATGTATAAAAGATTCCGCAGATAAAATACCCCTCCATTCGCATCTCCGGGAGAGGGTTGTACAGGGGGCGCCGGGATCAACATATCCTTCTCGAATATATGTGGCCTAAATTATAACCTGAACTCCGTCCACCATTTCCTCCAGGCTAATAGGCCCCAACTCCTCTTCCTCACCGAAACCCAAATCAGTGCCAAAACAGCCACTAATCATCTTAATTTCCCGGGGTATGAGCTCCTTAGTTCCTTTAGATTGCATGGAGGTGTGCACGCATACGTCTGTAGCAATCTACCCTGCACCAGACTCCCAAATTTAGAAGCCGGAAGAAAACCATACTTTGGATGAAACTCTCTCTCTCTCAGGGCTGCAACTAAATTCATCTGTTGCATTTACCGGTCACCTTCTGACAACAACTTTGTCCAGCTCTTCGACTACCTTTCTGAAAAAACAGAGCAGCTGATTTCTGAATATCCTTCCTCCAAGGTCACTATTCTTGGTGACTTAAATGTCCATAATAAGGAATAGCTAGGATATTCTAAAAGCGATCCACAAGGGAGATCAGCGGAGGCCTTTGCAGTCAGCAATTCTTTAGACAATATGGTTCAGCAACCTACTTACTTTCCCCGCATCCCAACACACAGCTCAAAGCCCTTGGATATCCTTCTTACTACAAAACCTGAATGCTATAGGATATCAGTCACCGCCCCCCTTGGTCGCTCAGACCACGACATGGTCACTACTTCCTGCGCAATGCAACCCGAGGTCACACAGTCATCACACCCACGTATCGTGATTACGGGGAATGCGGGATTACTTTTCCTCATTTCCATGGGCGTCTGTCTGCTTCTCTCATCCTGACACCTCTGATATCTCACAAAACGTCACCGAAACTAACCAAGCTGGCATGGAATTATTTATTCCACGTACACAGAAAACCTCTTCAGCCACTCAAAAGCCCTGGTTCTCTAAATCCTGCAACAAGGCCAGACTTGAAAAAGTCAAAGCTCACATAACGTTTCTACACAATTCCAGTCAAGAAAACCGTTAAGCATTTAACGACGCAAGAAACTGCTCTGTCCGTATTCTTTCTAAGGCAAAAAACTCGTTTAATAACCACATCAAAAACAAAGTCCTCTCAAGCTCCAACGGCAGCAAACTCTTCTGGACTGCCATACATTTAATTTATTGTTCAATTGGGATTCGTTATCATTACTACTTTAAATGTTGACATCATAAAACAATTAGAATACATCCAAGTCATTTCGAAAAATATGTAACAAGTTTTTCTAACAAATATTAAAACTTGAACAGTAGCTGCTGATAAATATTATATGTTCTTTACAGTTTTTCCCTTTTTAACGGGCTAGGATGGGCCTCTTCAAGCTGTCATCTGCTCTTTGTCTTCATCATCCAGCTCAAGATGTAGATCTTGATATAAATTCATTTACGGGCGGTGGCGTGTCTTATTTATCTTCAGTGCTGTCCTCAAGTAGAGTGATGTTTGAAAGATTTTCGCAAGTTTCTTTCAAGGAACTGGTGCACAGAGAAGAACATATAGGACATGCTTTCCGCTAACCACAGATATTATTGCACACTATTTTTGTCGTTGCAACATCTATCTGGAACACCAGTTCGAAAATGGACTTTGATTAGATATATTTCCCAATAATCCAGAAGAGTCTTTTTCCGGTAGGTTAGGTTAGGTTTGGATGTGAGTAGGCCATATCGGTCCCTCCACCGCGACCATATGGTCTCTATTGTGGCTCACGCCTAAAAGTTTAAATTTCTCCCAACAAAGCCAGCCTCCTACAGAGGACGATAATCTTTGTGGGCGAAAGTTGATCCAGATCTTCCGGAGCAAGCTTTATCTTGCCAGGGAGCAGGTATCTCGTCCTGTCCGCCGCCGGACAGGAACACAGCACGTGCTGTCTCGTCACTCTCCATGCACAGCCGGTAAAACAAACGTAGAAAGTTTGTTTGTGATTCCTTGCTCTAGTGTGTCAATGACCTAACATCTAAAATAAACACAATTTTGCTAGTGAATTTTGGATTTTGTCATCCTCTGATGATGCTAACTTTGACAGTGAAACGATCAACAGATGTTTAAAAATGTGTTGTGGTGATTTGAGTTCTCTAACTGTACTTATTTTGCTTAATCAGTAAACTGCACATTAAAATATATCACATATTACGGTTTGAAACACTCAGCGGTCACAAAACATTAGGCTTCCTGTGGGCGATGACGAAGATAACTGTGCGACCAAAGCTTAAGCTGGTACGTTTCACAAGTAGTGGCGTGCGGTCCATGGAAGCAAGGGAAGCATTGCTTCCCTTAAAATAACGACCACATACATACTTAAAAATAATTTGTATTAAACCGCATTATTTAAAATCCATTTTGTATTTTAAATATTAAATTTCAAATTCTAAAACTAATTTATCTATTGCAATTTTTAATTCGCAAGCTCACACATAATTATTTATTATGCATCATACTGTACTTGTATACACGCTCTGCGCTCTTAGCAAGGCCGTCGTCCCAGTAAACACGACCGCCAACCAACAGCATGAATGTAGAACGTGCTGGAAGACCCGATGCACGTACAACGTGAATGTCGCTGATTATTTCGTAGATATAAGCAGTTGACTAAGTTAAATACATTGGCATTTTATGATTATTAATATGGCTGCAAGTAGATCAGCTTTTAACAGCGGAGTCGGTGGGGGTGGGAATTTACAAACTTTACAAACAAGTGGTAATAATAACTGTGATTGTGTCGTGTGTTTTTTGATAACCAAAGGATTTTCAGCTTTATCGTTTGGAAAAAATGGATGGGAGCAAGAAAGATTTTTAGGCTTTAAAAATGCGACAGAAGATCGTACCGCAAACGCTCTATATAAAATTGTGCTTAATATTATGAAAGCTATTGATGAGACTGATAATAAATTAATTGCCCAAAGCTATGATGGGGCTGCTGTTATAGCCGGACATTTAGGAGGTCTTCAAGCTAAAGTGCGGTAAACGTTTTCCAGTGCTCTATTTGTACACTGTTGTGCTCATATTAAATTTAATTTTATCCCATAAATCATATTAAAGAATGTAAGGTGTTTTTTACTACCCTAATGGCTGCTTTTTTCCAAATCTATGAAGCGCACACAAGCCTTAGACTCAATTGTTAAAAAACGTTTACCCAAAGTAGCTGCAACCCGATGGAACTACAACGGCAGACTTGTGTGAACTATATTTGAACACCATGAATAGTTAATTGAACGTTTTGAAAACACAATAGAAAATAGCAAAAATTGGGGTGCAGAAACAATAAATAGTTCTAGAGGATTTTTGGATGGTTTGAAAAGAGACTTTAATTTTAATTTTTTATTTAATATATTTTCGGAAATATTTCCGTTTTCAGATAATGTACTTAACATATTGCAATGTAAAACAAATGACATTGGTTTTCGCCTGAAGAAAATTAGTGAATTTAAATCCATTATAATTCAAAAAAGGAATGAATTTGATAAGTTCTGGAAAAAACAATGGAATTAGGAAAAGTGGAGCCACGAAGAAAGCGTCTGCGCACTGATAATGTGGGAGACCTTCAAACTTCTTATCGCCGCCTTTTCTACAAAATCATAGATCAAATTCAGCAGCAAATTAACTGCAGATTTGATCATCTCAATGACCTGAAATTTCTTGAATTGTGTAATTTTGGAGGATTTGTAGGGATAACTTTCCCAGAAGATTCATTCAAATCATTATTCCACCACTATGGACATTATTTTGACAAAGCCTTATTACGATCAGCACTTACAGTCATTTAAGAAACCGATGTTGTTGACACAAAAACTAACACGAGTGAACCTTTAACTTTCTTAAAAGAAGCAAAATTGGAAAATGCATATTCTGAAGCGTTCAAATTATGTGAATTAGTATTAACAATTCCTGCTACTAGTGCGTCTGTAGAACGAATATGTTCTACATTGAAACGTATCAAGAGTTTTGTTAGGAATTCAACAGGACAGGAAAGACTTTCTCAAATTTCAATTTTGTCAATTGAAAGTAACTTCGTCGAGGAAATGTCCCAGAATCCACAGTTTTATGATGACATTATTAACGAATTTGCCAAAAACGACAGAAGAATTGAGTTACACTACAAATAGGTAAGTTTCTGAAAATTGCTTCCCTTATTTAAAATGTCACCGCATGCCCCTGTTCACAAGCCTGATAAATAACAAATTTACAACCATGTTAATATACTAAACATAGAATACCCTATAATCAAAAGTGATTGTGTTATTGTGTTCCCGGCAATAAAATGCAAAACCCGCTGTAATAATATCGATTCCTTGTTGTATCTCATATTTCCAATAGATCGAAACATGAATCTACATTCATTGTTTGATGTATACAACGCAGACCGTACATCGGGAAAATTGCAACATTGAGTGAAATAGCGCGCCCGACACAATTTATCCACCGTCAATAAAATTTCATATGCGCTCTTTGTAAAATCCCCAAATAAAACTACATGGATATAAAACGAATCAATTTCTTCAATCGTTTGAAATGTGCGTTTTAATATTTATGATATTTCCTGTGTTATATTGCTATGGCGGAAAGAGAAATACGTACATTTGCAGGCAAGCTATAACATTTTAGTTATTTGTATATATTCCCCACCATACATCTCGGTGACCAATACGAAACCTACTTGGTCAAAATATTATTACCACTGTCTCTTAGACGCATACGTTTTATCTCTTTGATAAAGTGCAATTTTTATCAACACCTTGTTGTCCTTCGAGCCTGATAGTTCAAGTAAAATTAGTTTTTTTTAAAGAAGATTCACTAAGGAGTTGATTTTGATTAATTACTTCCACATCGTCAATACGTGTGGAAGTATGGCATTGTCGTAGAAAACATGATTTGGGAACGAAAATGTTTCTTGTCTGTCGGTATGTATGTCTGTCTGTTTCTAGCCACGATAACTTTAGAACGAGTTGATATCTTCTTCGATCTTGGTATAAAGTAAGCATCCGACAAACGAACGGTTCGCATTGTATTTGGGTAAGCAGGGTGTAGGGGATGAATGGAGGGGGGGTCTAATTTGGTAAAAATAAACAGTTTTTCGTTAAAACTCGAGTAATATAATGTTTTAAGGTTTGTTTATTAGGGAACTTTCAATTTCATTAAACATCTGGTATTCTGTCATAAAATTAAATTAGAGTTGAATTGTGGGGCTGGAATATCGATGACAAAAATTTCTAATTTCTACTAACCTAAATTTCCAGTTTGGTACTGACAATTGACAAATGACAGCTGAGCTCCCGCACGAACGTTGTTAGACTGCGTTCGTGTTGTGCTGGAGCTCAGCTGTCAATTGTTAACATCAAATTGGAAATTTAGGTTAGTAGAAACAGACGCCATATACAAAACAAAAAGAAGAGTAAGAAGCAGAAGAATAACAACGTTGTCAGATAGAATAAATTAGGACTAGGGCGATAAGTGAAATGGGTAATTAGAAACTTGCAGGTATTACATGCAGCAATGGATTACGGTATTTTTTAACTGATAATATTAAATTTTATAAAATGTTTTCTTTATATCAGAAGTTGTGAAAATTTGAAATGTGAGACACGAAAGGTTTAACTACATGAAATATCTGAAGATCTGGCAACCCAGGTAAGAAACAACTACATTTTGACATCTTGCAATGATGGTAATTTTCATTGTTTAGATTTTAATATACGATTGATTTAAATAGTATAGCAGTACAGGTAATGTCATCAGTCTTTGTCCAACATTGTAAATATTGCATTACAGAATTTGAATTGATGTCGAGGATTATTTTAATATTAATTCCGAATAACTTTATTCTTCTTTGATCAAAAGACTTGAAAATTGGTACGCAACCACGTCTATCTATGTTCTTTTAGCTTGTAAATTTTCGTTTCAAACACTTAAACAATTTGAAATATGTTGCGCTTAAAAAATATTTTATTTTTTTTGTTAACAAAAATTGGGCGTTAAGATCTGATCAACGAACTCGTTCGAGCCATTAACAAAATGAGGGTGATTCCAAAATTTGGTCCAAATCGGTAAAGTATTTTTTGAGTTATCGGTTGGATACATGTACACACACACACACGCACGCATGCACGCACGCACGCTCGCACGAACGCACGCACCAACGCACGCACACACGCACACACATATCGCATTTTGTCCGTTTATCTGGTCATCAGTGGCACCCATTTTTTTTAAACGGCTATAACCTTTTTCTTTAAACCTATAGATCTACATTTTGGTAGGTTTTTTGCCACATAAACCCGCGTATCAAATTTGGTTGCCCTAACTTTGTTATTTCCGGAAATATAAAAATGTTCCCAAAGAAAACACATAATTTTCCGGGAAAAGCTAGGCTGATTTTCCTGGCTAACGAACTTATCTAAGCTATTTGCAAGTGAAGGTACCCACTAAATTTGAACGAAATCGGCCCATAATTTTTTGAGTTAATAATGAATTTTTTAAAGAAAATTCACTAAAAATTACATTCCGCAACGTAAAAACTTCTGCCTTACATTCGCGTGACAGTTGCAACCCCCAAATTTTTAAAGAGGAAGTCAGAACCTCGGTGGTTCAGGCGTAAGAACGTGTGCCTCTGAACCGATGGGTACTGGTTCGATCCCAGGGTACTGCTTTCACTTTTTCAGTACAAACTGTAACATTAACATCAACCGAGGTCCTGGCATTGTATTTGAGCAAGTTGAATGTCTGCACGTTCCGCCCTTCGGAGGGGGCGAAAGCCGTCGGTTCCGTGTCCATGCGATGTTGGGCACGTTAAATATCCCTACCCTCCTTACAGAAAGGCTGGGGTTCGGCAAAATTTCCAGGATACTGAGGTGAAACTGCTCCCTGGCGTCGGTGATTGGCCATAGTCGCGGAAATGGGCCGACGTTAAAGAAAACAAAAAGAGGAATTCGCTCACTTTAAAGATCACTTCATTTTCTATTGCAAAAATTAACAGTACAAAAAATAAATTCATCTGATTGGTGAACTTCGCCACAACACACAAAAATAGTGCTGTAAATTGAATTATAACTTCCATATAGCTGTGGTAATTCATTCTCTTCAGAAAGACATTCTCATGGAATGAATTTAGTAGCCATGGCTTGACTACAAAGAAAATATTTGTATTCTTGTACCTATACAGTTTTGAAACGTTATATGACTAGAGTTTTATTGAAAAAATGTCAACTTTCATCAAATTACCCCTTAATTTATCCCCTACCCCCCAAAGCAATCTTATCAAAAAACAATTCGAAACGTTCCTTTGTCGGGTGCTAAATAGATACCAAATTTGATGATATCCCAATTCGTTCGAAAGTTATTGCGCCTATTAACAGACAGTCGTACATGCTGACAGACGGACAGACCGACAGACGAAAAAAATGTCGTTCCAGAATCAAGTTTTCTACATGGTTTATGACTTTTTACGCCGTTTTAGCCAAACGAAAATTCGAAATTTTTGTCAAAAATATTCCATCCCCACACATTCAGCCCTTAATTTAATTTCAGCAGAAAATACTAGATGTTTGGTGAAATTAAGTTTTCTAATAAATAAACCCTAAAACGTTAGATTCCTCGAGTTTTTACGAAAAAATGTCAATTTTCACCAAATCACCCCCCATTCATCCACTACCCCCTAAAGCGATTTTACCGAAAAACAATCCGAAGCGTTCCATTATCCAGTGCTACCTGTATACCAAATTTGAAGACGATATCTTAATTCGTTCTGAAGTTATCGCGGCTACAACAGACAGACATACAGACCGATAGACAGACAAAATGTTGTTCCCAAATCATGTTTTCTATATGTTTTGATACTTTTTACGTCGTTTAAAGGAAAAAAATTTGGAATTTTTGTCGCCGATGCGATACTTCCACACGTGACGATGGTGGGGGTTCTTCTTCCCCTTCTGCATGCATACATTAACCCTCAATGCATATATATATATATATATATATATATATATATATATATATATATATATATATATATATATATATATATATATATATATATATATATATATATATATATATATATAAAATGTGTCCCAAACTGGATGGGGATGTATTGCTATCTCCGTTATTATTAGAGACAGGGAGACGGTTAAATTAGCAATGCTGTGTAGAATATCATGCTTGTTCCAAATATGACTTGTATTTTGCCCTGCCTCTTTTCGTTTTAGAGTTATTTTGAAAAAACAAAATTTGTCGATTTCTTTTTTCTTCAATATCTAAGTAGGCGTATATTTGAAATTCTACAAAACATTGTTAATTTAACCGTCTCCATATCTCTAATAATAACGGAGATAGCAATACAATCCCATCCAGTGTGGGACACACTGTATACATATATATATATATATATATATATATATATATATATATATATATATATATATATATATATATATATATATATATATATATATATATATATATATATATATAAACATATAAAAATTGAAACTGACCCCGGATATGGCTTCTAGGGGTCTAGTTCGCGCTCATTTGAACATGGAAAGTCTCACCATCGATACCTCTCTATTAGTTAACTTTTTGTAAATGAAAACTCACTAAAAACATGCAAGTTGTCTATTGTGGGACACTTTGCTGAAATATTTTCAGACTAGTAGCTTTTTCGGTTATACCGGAAGTAGAAATCAACTTCCTTACTTCAAATTGGACACCAAGTACATTATGACATTTTGGATTCTTTTTGTGTTCAATGTCATATACTTATATCTTCTTTTTCTTGAGATATTCGAATTTTATGTCAAAATTTCTGTTTTCAGACTGAAACATATTGATATTTTTTTCTCATACATGCAACATAATGCCTGTAGATGTAGATGAGAACGTTGTCTAACAGCCTTTGAATGAAGTTATTGAACTTATTGATACAGAGTGTTCGAGAAAGTATATGAATTTTAGTTTCAATAGATCTTTTATTTTCCCTACCATATTAATCAAGTTCACAATCCTCATAAGCTATTTCAACCTATTTCATAAATTTCCGGTATTTCTGTATATACCTTTGTCTTTTGGGTTACCTAGCAAATTTTTAAAGGTAGTTTCGTGGAAAATGGTGGTTGTGAATTGGCTTTTTTAAAAACGCTATTAACACCTATCATGACTTGCGGTTAAGATGGTAAACAGACAACGGTTATTGCTATTTTCTCTTTTATGAAAGTCGTAGGTACCGCAAATATTTTAGCAACAAACCAGCCAAGAAAATCCACCACTGATCAATTTAAAGTAAAAGTAGGATGTATTAGAGAGATGCAGTGGCAAGAAAAGACGTTTAATCAAACCGACTTTTCGAACAGATCCATATGGAACAAGAAACGTGTTAAGCGTTTGCATAACCAACAGGGGACACAATCGAGGTGGAAGAAGAAATAGGGGTGCCGAAACGATAGGACTGATTGCGTATTTACTGAGACCTCAATTAGAGAGAGGTCTTGCGATATCGTCTCTTTAATGAAGGTGTATATGGGACAAATCCCAAGATAACAGTTTCACATGCGCCGCGCGTACAAAGCTTATAACTTTATGCATATCACGGAACCTTCGAATTTATTCTGCTGCTCCCCACTGTGTCCCATAAATGACTGGCACTCTATCCCCATATTTCATTACTCCTCAGCATTAAGTCGACTTACAGATCTCCTGCATTTAAAACTGGTTATCTTATTCTTATAACAAACTGTATACAAGGGTTAGCTAAAGTGTTAGAGGGCTTTATTAGCGATTTTTCTTTAAATTTGCTAATGAGGAGATCTGTGTTTATAAATATATATATATATATATATATATATATATATATATATATATATATATATATATATATATATATATATATATATATATTTATTTGAGCAAGCATCTCTTCTGTTACGTCTGCTAGGACATCTTTATTCCTCCTGCTATCGGTGTATCTATCTTGTCTTTGTCATTTTTCTCCATATCCACATTTTAAAAGCTTGTGTTTTCTTTATGTCCTGCTTATCCAAAGCCTACATTTCTGCCGCTCTATGCGTATGACTTGATGAACTTCTTCATCAGGCCTAACTAAAATACTTATTAGTGAGAAAAGTAGTTTGCTGAATGCTTGCTTTGGCATCATGATCGTCCTGCTCTGTTCTTTGCTACATTTGCCATCATCCATAATAATCGACAGGCGTTTAGTTATAGCTACACCATGCCACATACTAGGAAGATGATTCAACACAGTTGCAATTAAGAGAAAGTGAAATATAAAGTTACCGTTTGACTGATCAGCTCAAATTTCAGGCCTGTGTTCAGAAGAATTTCCATGGACGATATCTAAATGAACAGATGTATCCAGAGACAGCATGGTTTTTGCAGACCATACAAGATCAGGTCATTCTAACAGAAGCTACTTGAAGTATATAGTTGGAGATCATTGGGTCCGAATTGACAAATGCAGATTTGAGAGTCAGGCTTCAGGCGCAACCCAACAGTGGTGGAGAGGCACGACGCAATCGCAAAAGTACTTCACTAAGAACTAACTCTGAAATTTTGACTTCTAAATCTTAATAAGTTGCCGTGCTATAGATATACTCCTGGGTCTGTTCTAAACAACTACGGATACAGGTCGTACTGGGATCGCACCGTGCTTACAGACCATAGACTTGCTCACAACATACCATACATAATAGTAGTTAATTAGTCTTGAAAACAAGTGAAGCTGATTGATGTGGCCATTCCAAATATCCATAATTTGTGATGTAAGTACAAGATAATTAATTACAGAGACCTCGCAACCTCATTTCTACGAACGATGTAAGTCCACAGTCTGTACTTAAATTCCAGTGCATCTGGGAGGTCATGTTTTGCTCGTATAGCACCAAAAAGAGGGTGTTTGCCAGACTCGTCATTGTGTTTTAGCGCCCTGGGTAAATTTTCTGATGTAAAGGCCTTCTTCAGGTTAAAACTTCTTGGGAATATCCAAACAGCTCGTGTTTTAGATTGCGGTGATAAGCACCGCCTTTAAAATGTTTTGTACACATCGATGCACCTAAAAATTTTAATTTAAAATCAATAAGCATCTGATATTAAACTAATTAGTGGAGCAATGCAGTGTATGTGAGTGCGTAATTTAGCAGTGTGTGCCGTCATGTACGACCGCAAACAGCAGTGCCAGAATACATGGGGACCTACACCATGTGCAAGTCTTTATACAACCACCCTCGCTGCATAAACCACAAGAATTATGTCTTGTTCCTACCTGCCAAGGAAGTTACAGCACCTTGGGGGATAGGGGTGCTGTGCGGGGTAGGCAGGGTTTAAGGGATATATGGCTTCAAGATGTGAAAAAGACAGCTTTGAAGCCCGTTTTATTAGAAATTTCTGCTCATATTTCTTTTTCACTACTTACCACGCCCAGCACCCCTACTCACTCCTGGTCCCATAACTTCCTTGGGGAGTGTGAACAAGAATTTTTTTTTGGGTTTGTGGATTCAGGGGGGGTCCTAGGCAGGTTTCTGAAAACAGTTTTTTGAAAAGCTGCCAAAACGCACTTACTGCGTCCAGATTTTTTTCTTACAAACGCATCATATTTCGATAAAAAATGCAAAAATGCATTAACGAATTTGTTCTACGAAAATTAGCTAAAAAAAATTGTAGACCGTTAAACCATAAACTTCACTAAACCTACAGCGAAAGCATCAACTTAACTAAACCGACAGCTAAAGCATCAGAGAAAGGGTCTATTTGAAATGAATTTTCTGTAAACATTTTAGTAAAATGAAGGTCAGTGACGGTTGAATCTGAAACTTAACGGTTTGCAGAACACTCTTCTTGCAACATTTTTTTTTTCACAATCCGTATTTGTTTTACGTTCTTTGCCTAAACATTGCCAATTTTTAAGTTTAAAATTGCGAATTTGACATTTGGAGGAAAACTCCAAAATTTGTTTCTTTAACTGCCAATAACTTCTTTGTCTTTAAAGCTAGAGACCTAAGTTTTGGTACAGAGTTCATAATACAAACACGCGTACCAAATTTGGTTGCCCGTATTTTGTTATTTCCGGATATATGAATTTTTTTTAGAAAGAAAACACAAAATTTTCCGGGAAAACCTCGTCCGATTTTCCTGGCTACGAACTTGTTCAAGCCACTTGCAAAAGGAAGGTACTCACCAAATCTGATCAAGATTGGTCCATTATTTTTTAAGTTATCGGTCGGATATATATATATATATATATATATATATATATATATATATATATATATATATATATATATATATATATATATATATATATATATATATATAACACAGATCTCCTCATTAGCGAGACATTAGCGTATACACCCTGTATACGCAGAGAGATATTATAGTACGAGAAACAGCTCGTGTAACATCGGAGTGATGGCCACATTTAGATCACCTGTATATACATCCCCCTGTTTACACATGGGGCCGATCTGTATTCACAGAACCTTCTAGCAAAAGAAGGTCCTGGAACATTCTGGAATGGAACACTCCCGAAACGAGGTGGAAGGTAAGGCGGGTATAGGCATGGCGGGAGGAGACGCCGGGCATACCACGGGACGCGCTCGTCTGGTTCACGGACGGATCCGGCGGGAGCGTGGGACGAGGGCAGGTGTTTACTCGGAAGGACCGAGGGTAAGTCATAGTATTTCCCTCGGAGCCCATGCAACGGTGTTTCAGGCCGATATGTACGCCATCCTGCACTGTGTGCGGGAGAACAAGAGGAGGGGCTACACCAACAAGCGGATCCTCATAGCCACAGACAGCCAGGCAGCCCTTAAGGCACTAAGTAGCCCACGGGTAAATTCCTGGCTGGTGAGTGAGTGCCGAGACGAGACGAGCGACCTGGCTGGGCAGAATGAGGTGACCCTCATCTGGGTGCCGAGTCACTCGGGGGTCAAAGGCAATGAAGACGCTGACAGTCTCGCGAAGAGAGGGTCAGCAAAACCATTTAAGGGACCAGAATTGGCTCTGGGCGTGTCAAAGAGCACGGCCAGGGAAGCCATTAAGTCCTGGGTCAGAAACCAACACAAGGTGTACTGGGCAGACTGTCCAGGGGGCAGACATGGGAAGTCAATAATTGACGAACCCAGCTCAAAGAGAGCTGTGGAGCTGCAAAATCTTAGCAGAGGACAGCTCAGAGACACAACAGGTCTCTTGACGGGACACATGGCCGTCAAGAAACACCTGCATAACATGGGGCGGTTCGAAAAGGACCTTGCATGCAGACTCTGCGGCGAGGGGAAGGAATCAGCCCAGCACATCTTGTGTGAGTGTATAGCTCTGGACCGAAAAAGACAACTGATCTACGTTCAGTCTAGACCGGTGACAGAGCAATATAAAACTTCACCCTACAAATCGCCGTGCAGACTAGTTCAAGGCACAGTGATTTTGGAATGGGTGGAGTAAGACTAAGGGTATGCACAATTAACCAAGGGTTGCGGTGCTATCGGGGCGGCAAGGCCGCGGACGAGCCCTGAGGGAACAAAAAAAAAGGCGGGTATATAAAGGCGAAAGCAAGCCAGCCAGTTCAGTTCAATTAGATAATGTTGAAGTGACTCGAAGAAGCAGTAACCAGTGTGAACTGTTAGAGAGTAGCGACTGTAGTTCCAGTATAGTGACTTTTCTCCAGATTAGTGATTGTGAGGCCAGATAAATTAAGTGTTTTGTGAGAGAGACATTTTAGAAATTTTATTGTATCCATATTTAGAGAGTAAATAAAGTTGTTTTGTTAAAATTTAAAGTCTCACTTATCTAGAATCCCGCAAAAACGCAATAGTATACTCTGTGCGTCTTCGGTCGTATTTTGGGAAAATATCTTTAACAGCTATAAGATTGAAGTTATTTACCCCATATGGATCAGGTTCATTATTGTCTGAAATGGTGTGAAACCTCATTTTTCTCTTTTTTTTTGTATTCAATCGCAATGCGTAGCGTGAGATCGACTTTTACAAAATATTCTAGACACGTATTCGGTGTTTTTATCTTTGTCCCTTTGGCAAAGTTTGTTAAAGTGTTCGAATGAAGTTTGCCTGATAAAATTCAGCGTTCGAAGTCAAATAATATTTCTGTATTCTTGACGGAAGACGGGAGCAATATTTCTTAGTGTCCATTCATCACAAGTCCTTTTCAAGCCTCTTTCATGACCGGCCGGATTCTAAATAACGACAGCCTCTGAGAATTCTTTTGACGTCATTCTGTTAGGAGGTATTTATTGTATTTTTTTGTGTCGTGTTTTTTTCATCTTATGGACAAACTTAATACATAAAGCAATTTCAGAAGCAGATGGTGGCTTGAATTAGAATGTAAAAGAGTTAGGCACCATAAAATCCTGAATTTCACTTTTAGATATTTCGGAATGATGAGAATAGCAATCGTCATAATTAAATTAATACATATCAAATATAGCTCTGCAGACAAAATTTTCCCGGAAAACCGGTCTCATTTTTCTGGCTAAAAAACTTACTAAATCCATCTACATAAGAAATTAAAATTTCCTAAATAATATTTAATTTTTTCAATCCTTTTCAAGGTAAACCAATTAATTGAATACATTAATTTGAAATCCAGTAATATCCTGCAACTTCAATACTTTCCGTTACTATGTGAAAAAATTCTTAATTTAAACTTATTATCGAATATTTAATCTCCTTATAAGTGGAAAATAACATAACTTTGAAAAAACGAACATAAAAGTGCCGACTGACAAAATATTCGATGCACTATTATTCCTCTAGATTTAAATTGGGAATACATGTGGCGTATTCAAGCTCCCTCCTGATTGGTCGAGAGTTACCAGACCTCCTATATTATCTATAAACCTTGCGTACGATCAAAGTATCTTGTGTCAGATTGACTTACAAAGCATGCAGGTTTTAGCGAATGTTCGTTAAAAGTTCGCTAATAGAGAGGTCACGATGAAAAACTTTTGAAAAAACTTCTTCAGATGGGCGAGAATTTGAGTCCCTGAAACCCAAAACCAAGGTCCTTTAAAATTTGTATATGTTATATATATATATATATATATATATATATATATATATATATATATATATATATATATATATATATATATACTAAACTCAAATTGTGTTTGCGCGAAAAACCAGTTCGAGTTCGTTAATCAGCCTTTATGCTCAAGTCTTTCCGGTGGAAAATCGACGAAAACTTTTTAAAAACGCTATATTTTGTAAGTACCAGAGTAACTGGAATGAGACATTACATGTGGCTAGAATGTTGTGAATTTTAAGTAATTTGGTGCACAAAATTTAGAGTTTTTTCCATATTAAAAATAACATCTCAAAGACATGCGTTGAGAAGACTTAGTGTTTACAGTCCAATGCCTGACAGAGTAGTTAACTGACACGCGTAGATTGATTCATACAACAGGTATAAACCATGCATCAACGGTAACCAAACTAAATATAACCAGGCATAAAACATACTACTCGAACCAACAATCGTGAAATTTCGGCCGCAATTATGGAAAATGACAGACGAAATTTGCCGAGTGATTGTTATTTAACTGGGGTTTCAAGCATTTATTAAGACACTATATTTGTAGCTTTATGAACGGCCTCGAATACAGTTTTAGCGCAGCATAGATATATTATGCTGTCGCATGATATAGTAGAAATGTAAACAAAATCAAGCCATGTCTCTATAAAAAATATTCTAAAATAGTTTCTTTTATCTTTAAACTTAAACATAAGACGTCATTAAGACCGAAACAGTCGTGGGATGTGTTTCAATGGTAATTGTACTGACACTGTAATTAATTGTTACGTATACTTTGAATATAACATATCGGACATGAAGCCGATCTAATGTATCATGTAAACAAAACGTTAGTTGATGTATGCCTAGATGGCTGAGAGGCGTCGGGCTTGCCTCATAGGCAGACGATTACGCGATCGAATCCAGCTCGATTAATGTGTGTTTTATTTTGACATTTGAAGAAACAATAGTGTACGCATTTCATATGTTTTGAACAATAACTCATTTTTGTTTAAAACGCCTATTAAGTTTGTCACCTTTGAGTCTGAAATTATAATTTTGTTCTTATTGATATTGAAAAAACCGGTTTGATTAGGCTGACTAAAACGAAATCATACTGGCGATTAATAAGGAATAATAACTGCTACGTTTATAGTTTGGCAGATACTTTACTTTTTTAAATATGCATTTAGTTCCCTTCTGGAAATGATCTGTATAACTTTAATGAAATTTGCAATACAAGTTTATTTTAAAGAGATTGACACTATCTACAGATATGGCAAAATTTGGGCATTTTTCTCAAAAAAAGTTAGAACGCAGGATTTTTTTTAATAATAGAGAGATATCGATGGTAACACTTTCTAAAGAATTCTTCAAATATGCGCGTGCTAGGACCTCTCAAATTGATCTTCAAGGTCTGTGTAAGTTTAAAGTATCAACTTTACTAATATGCCTTATAATAATAGTGTCCAATTCTTATGAAAATTTGCTACTATAACGCACAGAGTCTCGGTGGTTCAGAGGTAAGAACGTGTGCCTCTGAACCGAAGGGTACTGGGTTCGATCCCAGGGTTCTCCTTTCACTTTTTCAGTACAAACTGTAACATTAACATCAACCGAGGTTCTGACATTGTATTTGAGCAAGTTGAATGTCTGCACCTTCCTCCCTTCGGAGGGGGCGTAAAGCCGTCGGTACCGTGTCCATGCGATGTTGGGCACGTTAAATATCCCTACCCTCCTTACAGAATGGCAGGGGTTCGGCAAAATTTCCAGGATAGTGAGGTGAAACTGCTCCCTGGCGTCGGTGATTCGCCATAGTCGCGGAAATAGGCCGATGTTAAAGAAACAAAACACAAACACACACACATACTATAACACACTTCCTGCGTCCCGGAATTTTTCTAAATTTGGTTTCTTTGTACCTTGAAATGACACAGATAGTTTGTGAAAATTTATGAGACCAATTTTTTGGTGATTACAATATACGTTTTACTTTCTTTACTATAACTCTAAAGTAAAAAAAATTCGGGACGCAGCAAATGCGTTATGGTAGAGAATTTTCGTAAAAATGTTTTTAATGGAAAATATGTGTTGTTTTTACAAGAAGAACATTTGGTTGATAGTATAACCTATATATTACTAATAATGTACTATATTTAATTAAAATAGCTTTGTTGTTTCAAAGAGTACAACAATTTTCCGAAAATAAACTTTAAAAGTTCAAGAAAAACAGGTCCGATTTTCCTGGCCAACGAACCTCTTTAAGCTCTTTACACACCTGCCAAGATATAATTATTCACAAACAGCTTTAGGACAAAAATTGAAAAAAAAATTATAATTTCTTTAAATAAATTGCCTTCAGTAATGTTACACTAAATTATATTTTTCACAAAAATTCGACATTTTTTTTACAATAACTTACTAAAAATTGATTATTCATTACCAACATATCACAAAAATCTTACAAAAAATTATTTCTACGGAAACACTAAAAACGTTTCAGCGAAAACTTTTCAAATTCAGCCACTATTTGAGATTGCCCGTATACGGCAGCTCGATTTTTTCGATAAGTTATACAAACACAAAGCTCTCTAAATCCGTAATTTCCATATGGGGCTTTGATATCTATTGATAAAAACGGCATATCACAATTTGTGATATGCGTTTGAAATATGTGCAAAAACGTGAAAAGTTGCAAAACAATTGATATAACTCAAAAACGATGAACGATATCATTTTTTTTCCCTTCAAACATGCATTATAATTTGATAGAAAATCAAAAATGCAACAACATAAGGGGTGTTCTATTAAACAAATAAAGCGTGTATCAGCAACGACTTATGGGCCACCTGTAATTGTTAAAATAGGTTGACAAGATACAGATCGAGACACCCTATAATTAACCCATATACTTTTTCCTCATATCTTGTATAATAACGGATATATTGAGCTTTACCCTAGAAATGCGTCACCCTATATATGTGTAAACAGGCAAAAACGGATTTTGATATGGGTTTTAGGGGTTTCGCGCTCATTTGAAGAAATCTTTTTAAAATTCATAATTCGCGGTCTTCTTAATAACGATTTTTTTATACGAAAATTTGTTAAAATATAGACTATTTAACCATAAACTCTATAGCGGAAACTATTGCCGAAGCATCAGAAAGGGGATCTATTGAAATGGATTTTCTGAAAACAGTTTAGTAAAATGAAGGACAGTGATGGTTGAAGCTTAAACTGAAGGCTTTGTGAAACACACTTATTAAGAGATTTTTTAAAATTTAATCCATATTTGCTTTAAATTGGTTGTCTGAAAATTGCAAATGTTGACGTTTCAAATCGCGACTTTGACGTTTCAAGAAGGAAAATTATAAAATTTTCAAAATATTTTTTCTGCTACTTCTTGACAATTTTGCGCCAAGAAAACTTAACCGTTGTATGTAATATTCAATTGGTTTTGTTAATCACACAAAATATTTTGTTCTTGTGCTTTCCTCTGATCACCAGTGGCACCCAATTTTTTTTCTTTAAATGCCTATAACTTTTTCTTGTTTTAACTTAGAGATCTGAATTTTGGTGTGTAGGGCAAGTTTGATAGTACAAACGTATATGTCAAATCCGGTTGTCATACCTCTATTACTTTCGGATATAGAAAGATTTTTCCAAAGAAAACCATTACTTGTTCAAGCTACTTGCAAAAGGAAGGCACATACCAAATTTCATCAAAATCGGCCCTTTATTTTTTGAGTTATCGCTGTGATATATATATATATATATATATATATATATATATATATATATATATATATATATATATATATATATATATATATATATATACCGTATAAATTATGTGTTTTAGTGAATTTTCTTAAAAAAAAATTCACTAATGAGGAGATCCCGACTTTTGAATTTTGAAAAAATTTCTTCAAATGAGCGCTAATTAGGCCCCCCAGAAAACATATCCGGGGTCAGTTTCAATTTTTATATGTTTATATATATATATATATATATATATATATATATATATATATATATATATATATATATATATATATATATATATATATGTATCACACCGATAACTCAAAAAATAATGGGCCGATTTTGATTAAATTTGGTGAAAAAATTCCTTTTGCAAATGGCTTGGATGAGTTCGTTAAGCAGGAAAATCTGCCTAGGTTTTCCCGGAAAATTTTGTGTTTTCTTTCGAAAAAAATTTATATCTCCGGAATTAACAAAGTAAGGGCAACCAAATATGGTACGCTGGTGTATATCCTTATAAGTAAGCCACTTACCAAAATTTAGCTATGTAAGTCGAAAGACAAAAAAGTTATAGGCATTTTAAGAAAAATAAATTGGGGTTTTCCTCAAAACGTCAAAGTGGCGATTTAAAATGTCAAAATTGGCAACATTTAGGCAAATAACTTGAATCTAATACGGGCTATAGAAATAAAATGTCTCAAGAAGAATGTTTTACAAACCCTAAAGTCTTAATTTCAACCGTCATTGTCCTTCATTTTACTAAAATATTTGCAGAAAATTCATTTCAAATAGACCCTTTCTCTGATGCTTGGCAGTAGCCTTAGCTATGGAGTTTATCGTTTAATGGTATATAATTTTTGTCGAATTTTCGTAAAAAATCAATAAAGCTCAATATATCCGTTATTATATAGGATATGAAAAAAAATTGTATATATTAATTATAGGGTGTCTTGAGCTACATCTTAAAATACTATTTCTACAATCACAGGGTGGCCCATAAGTCATTAGTGATACAAATTTCCTTTTTTTTTTAATCAAACACGCCTTATGTTATTGCATTTTTGCATTTTCCATCGAGATATTAATGCATGTTTGTAAGAAAAGAAATTCTAGACGCAGCAAGTGCGTTATGGTAGCGAATTTTGATCAAATATTTCATATTTGAACAGCTCAATTTGCTATTAACCTATAAGGTTGACCAAGAAACGTGTTTTTTTCGGGAAAACTTTAAGTTTACTTTTGGAAAATGTTGTACATTTTCACACAATAAAGTCATTTTGATGAAACATGGCACATTGTTTCTAATATATAGATTATACTGGTAACCAAATTTGATGCCTGCTTTCTTAAAAAAACACACATATTTGTAATTAAAAACATTTTTATGAAAATTTACTACCATAACGCACTTGCTGCGTCCAGAATTTTTTATATTTTATTAAGATATTTTTGTCTCTCAGTGGGAGTTCAGGCACTATTCAAATTTGTTGCCAAATGAAGTTGGCAAACAAAAATTTAAATGATATAATTTCTTTCTTGAAAAAGGACTGATCTGCTTATTGATGACTGGGTGAGTGAAATGAAAACGCAGATTTTACAATGTTAAATATAATGAAACATAAGTTCAAATATAAACACAATAAAAGAAATGAACTGAATACGTCAACACTAAAACCATATATCTAGTTAAACTGTCTCTAATCTAATTATAAATATTTAAGTAAACTCTAATTTAAATTATTACAAGACTTGTTTTTCTAAAGTGATGTTTCTCAAAAACTTTCTAATTTTATATTGTCTTTTGTTGGGTTATTTTGATATCACAAAAAATGTATATATTTCTGGGGTCTTCTTGTTTGTATAAAATTGTCAATTAGCTGTTTATGTATATAGCGTTTTGGTGCAACAAGGTATATCTCACCACAATTCCTCCTTGTAAATTCCGATTCTCCGTCGCTCCAAATATATATGCAACGTCTTCTCAATACTATTTTAATCTTCTAGTACTCTGTATATTTTGTTGATGGTGATTTTGTAGGCAATGATGTGAAATATTTTATTTTTCTGTCTTTGGACTGTTACTTAAAAATATAAAATATAAAATATATATATAAAAATATATATATATATATATATATATATATATATATATATATATATATATATATATATATATATATATATATATATATATATATATATATATATATATATATATATAAACACAGATCTGCCCATTAGTGAATTTTTCGCTTAACGAAAAATTCGCTAATACGGACGGAAAATTATTATTTATAAAATATACAGCGTTCCCAAGACCACTTTAAAATGTTCCTATTAAATTGCGTTCTGTAGCTTTGAACGTGACAAGAGGAATTCCTGAGGGAATAATACTATCATTGCATACATTAATAAATCTCGGAACTCATTTTCAACTGGGAGCAGAAGCTGCCACGACGTATAATTAAATTCATCGAACATTTCTCGCAGTTTAGTGGAAAGTTGTCGACCGTTTTCGGAATATATTATAAAGTTCCAACATTTTTCTGCACAAAATTCGTCCCTCCAATATGCTGCGGATTAGTTTTGATTTAAATCAGTCGAACTTTGACTCCGTCCTTACCAAAGCTGGCTGATGTTGTTCTTGTTGTGTTGTGTTTAGTGCAATTATTCCTAAGTGAATTTAATATAGTTATGAAAGCTTTAGTTAGGTGCACAATTATTTCTGGCCTCATAGATGCATATTCATGAAGGGAGATATTTTGGAGTGGGGCAATATACTTTGGGGCTTATGGTGGCACATTCTACCGGATCGAATATTCACTAAACATCTCTAGTCATATTCCAATACTGACCAAATTTATTTGCATAAAGGAATCTCTATTAACGTAAACACCCTTCTTCTATAGATAGGAGAAATTTACATAAACATTCTGAGCTTATAATTTGAATATCCGTTTATAATTTAGAACATGGATATAGAATTTGCGACGATAATAAATTATAGGTAGAATTGTTAAAGTTTGATAGGAAATCTGGAGTTTAAATGGCTTCAAACTTATGCAGGTTAAAACAAAAAAGTTTGGACGCAGCAAGTGCGTTATGGTAGTGAATTTTCATGATAATGGTTTTAATCTCTTTAATTCAAGCAGCCGTCAATTTGGTCACCGGTATAACCCACATAGTAGGAACAATGTACCACATTTTATCAAAATAACTTGTTTGAAAATGTACAAAAATTTTCCGAAAAAAAACTTAAAACGTTTCCCAGAAAACTCGTTCCCTAGGTGATGAACCTTAGGTTAATATCAAATTGGTTTATTGAATTTTAAGCATTTAATGAACGCATTGACTGTGTCTCGATTTTTTTACAAACATGCATCATATTTCGATTAAAAATGCAAAAAGCAATAAGAAATGTTCAAAAAAATTTTAGGTATCACCAACGACTTATTGGACCACCCCTGATTTTAAAAATAATTTTATAAGATGCAGCTCAAGGCACCATATAGGTAACGTATACAAGTTTTTCTCGTATCTTGCATAATAACAATTATATTGAGCTTTACCGTAGAAATGCGTCAAATATGTAAGCAGAAAGTAAACCTGGATCTGAATTCTAGGGCGCCTAGTTTGCACTCATTTGAAGAAATCTTTTTTATGATTCAAAAGCCGCGGTCTCCTTATTAAATAATTTTTTCTACGAAAATTAGCTAAAAATTATAGACCTTTAAACCATAATATTAAATAAAACTACTTCCAAAGTATCAGAGAAAGTGTCTATTTGAAATGAATTTTCTGGAAATATTTTATTAAAATGAAGGGCAATGATGGTTGAAGCTGAAACCCAAGGGTTTGCAGAACACTCTTTACAAAATCCGTATTTCTTTCAAGTTCTTTGCCTAAATGTTGCCAATTTTGACGTTTCAAATCGCGACTTTTTACGTTTTGAGGACCCCCCCTTTTTTTCTTTAAATGCCTCTTAACTTTTTTGTCTTTAAACCTACAGACCTAAATTTTGGCGGATGGTACACCATATATATTTATATATATATATATATATATATATATATATATATATATATATATATATATATATATATATATATATATATATATATATATATATATATATATATATATATATATATATATATATATAAATTGGGACTGACCCTGGTTATGGGTTCTAGGGGGCACAGTTCGCGTTCATTTGAAGAAAATTTTTCTAAATTGAAAGGTCGGTATCTCGTGGTCAGTGATTTTTTTTTTAAAGAAAATTCACTAAAACATGCAGCTGTGAAGCCACGGGAAAAGTCTACGGCTGTATTAAATATGAAACGGTTTCACTATGTTAGGGAAAAAACAAATTGAATTAAGTGTTAAAGCTTTCATCTCCTCTTTATCAGATTATTTTTTATACAAAAACTCGCTAAAAAATTCATCAGAATAACAACGATTTGACTAGATAACGGTAAAGTGAAATGAGACTAAAAAATTGATAAGAAGTAAAGTCACTAACTCACTTACCCTCATTATGAGGGCCAGCCTGGCTCTGGGGTACATTCCGAGGGCATGGAGACTGGCCAGGGTTGTATTTATTCCTAAACCTGGGCGTCCAACAGACCAGGCAAAGTCCCTGAGGCCAATAAGTCTCATGTCCTTCTTGCTGAAAACAGTGGAAAAACTGCTCGACCGGCACATTAGGGGCGGTGTACTGGAAGCATATCCTCTACACTGCGGACAATATGCATACAGAGCAGGATTCTCAACAGAAACAGCACTGCACCAACTGGTGCTGAAACTGGAGAATACGCTGGAGAACAAGGAGGTGGCGCTGGGGGCCTTCCTAGACATAGAGGGGGCCTTTAGTAACACCTCGTTCGGATCGGTTCTGGCAGCTGCCCGGGAGCGTGGAATAGAGGAGACCTGCTGCAGGTGGATCGGTTCCATGCTCAGGGACAGGGCGGTGTTCACCTCACTCGCGGGAGGGACTCTGCTGGCGGGGGTCGCGGCGGGGTGTCCGCAGGGGAGCGTTCTGTCTCCCTTGCTCTGGTGTCTAGTCGTGGACGGCCTGCTGGGGAGGCTCTCGGGAGGGGGGTATGAGGTACAGGGCTATGCGGACGACATTGTCATCATAGTCCGAGGAAAGGTCACACAGGCAGTGTGGGAGCGTATGCAGACTGCACTGAAAGTGGTGGAAGGGTGGACGGTTGATCAAGGGCTCGGGGTGAGCCCCGAGAAAGCAACCGTCGTGCCGTTTACGAGGAGGAGGAAGTGTGAAAGCCACAGAACTCTCACTCTATACGGTAGGAGCGTTCCAATGGCCAGGGAGGTAAAATATCTTGGGGTCGTATTGGACTCTAAGCTAACCTGGAATGGTCACATTGGAAAAATACTGCGTAAGGCAGTCATGACCTTAGCCGTCACTAGGCGGCTATATGGAAAAACGTGGGGACTAAGACCTAGTATGGCCCACTGGCTGTACACAAGGGTGGTCAGACCATCGTTAACATATGCGGCACTGGTCTGGTGGCCTAAGGTGACACAATCCAGTGCCAAACAAAAACTAGGCAAGATCCAAAGGATGGCTTGCCTAGGCATCACAGGGGCCATGTCTTCAACCCCAACAGCCGCCATGGAGGTGTTGCTGGATCTACCCCCCCTACACTTCGTTATTATGGGAGAGGCCAGGCTAGGACTATACAGACTAGCCTGCAATGGTAGACTGAAGATCAACCCAGGCTTCAGGGGCCACTGCAAAATTCAGGAGATCGTGAAGGAACCCATGCTTGAAATGAGGTCAGACTTCGCGAGCCCGCGAATGTGCAGGGAAAACAACTTCACAGTGGAAATCCCTGATCGCGGGGCATGGCGGGAGGAGACACCGGGCATACCACGGGACGCGCTCGTCTGGTTCACGGACGGATCTGGCGGGGAGCGTGGGACGGGGGCAGGTGTTTACTCGGAAGGACCGAGGGTAAGTCACAGTATTTCCCTCGGAGCCCATGCAACGGTGTTTCAGGCCGAGATGTACGCCATCCTGCACTGTGTGCGGGAGAACAAGAGGAGGGGCTACACCAACAAGCGGATCCTCATAGCCACAGACAGCCAGGCAGCCCTTAAGGCACTAAGTAGCCCACGGGTAAATTCCTGGCTGGTGAGTGAGTGCCGAGACGAGACGAGCGACCTGGCTGGGCAGAATGAGGTGACCCTCATCTGGGTGCCGGGTCACTCGGGGGTCAAAGGCAATGAAGAAGCTGACAGTCTCGCAAAGAGGGGGTCAGCAGAACCATTTATGGGACCAGAACCGGCTCTGGGCGTGTCAAAGAGCACTGCCAGGGGAGCCATTAAGTCCTGGGTCAGAAACCAACACAAGGTGTACTGGGCGGACTGTCCAGGGCTCAGACATGGGAAGTCAATAATTGACGGACCCAGTTCAAAGAGAGCTGTGGAGCTGCTAAACCTTAGCAGAGGACAGCTCAGAAACACAACAGGTCTCTTGACGGGACACATGGCCGTCAAGAAACACCTACATAAAATGGGGCGGTTCGAAGGGGACCTCGCATGCAGACTCTGCGGCGAGGGGGAGGAATCAGCCCAGCACATCTTGTGCGAGTGTATAGCTCTGGACCGGAAAAGACAACTGATCTACGGTCACTCTAGACCGGAGACAGAGCAATATAAAACTTCACCCTACCAATCGCTGTGCAGACTAGTTCAAGGCACAGTGATTTTGGAATGGGTGGAGTAAGACTAGGGGTATGCACAATCAACCAAGGGTTGCGGTGCTATCGGGGCGGCAAGGCCGCGGACGAGCCCTGAGGGAACAAAAAAAAAAAAAAAAAAGTCACTAACTAGGATTAGAATTTGTCGTGTAGGAGTCGATTATACGATATATAGGGCTAAGCCCACTTAGCTGCGCTTGACATATGAACTAGCAGGTATATCCCATAATACATGTTAATTGTTCAACGTTTTACTATTTACATTAAACAATAGACTTTTTGCTCATCGAAATCAAGGAAAATAACGACTTAAACACATATCTAGAAGCTTATATATATATATATATATATATATATATATATATATATATATATATATATATATATATATACATTTAAAAACTGAAACTGACCCTCGATATGGGTTCTAGGGGACTTAGTTCGCGGTCATTTGAAGAACTTTTTTTCAAAATTCAAAAGTCGGGATCTCCTCATTGGTAATTTTTTTTAAAGAAAATTCACTAAAATTGTCACGGTTTAACATAACGTTACAGTCAACCAGGATCTTGCAGTTTTCTCTTGGGAAATAGAAAATTTTCTTAACTAGGATTTATAAAAGAAATACGCATGCAAAGAAAATTGAAGAAATTGAAGATCTTAAAAAGGCGGTGGTCGAATCAAGCTTACCAGCAAGTAAAAAGACTACAATAAAACAGGTTCAAAAAGTCAGCAAGTGCGTTATGATAGTGAACTTTCATAGAAATCACATTTTTTTAATGAAATGCTTAACTTTTTTCATGTAACATAGACACTTAAATTTTAGTACGTAGTTTACTTTTTATAACGTTAACCTATCTACCAAATTTGTTATTTTTTGAGATAACAAGTTTATCTGAGAGAACACACAAGTTGCCCTTTTTTCGTTTTACATAGGGACACACAAAGCTGCGTACCATTATATATATATATATATATATATATATATATATATATATATATATATATATATATATATATATATATATATATATATATCACTTCTACAAAAATAGGTTTAAAATTTTTTTACGTAAAACAATCTATAAAATAGTTTTCACAAAAATTTCCCTAAACATTTTTCTTTGCAGGAAAATTCATGAAAAGAATATTTCGTCAAAAAATGTTCCATCAAAACTTCGCCAAAAACTCTTTCACACAAATTCTAAACAAAGTTTCCTGTCAAGAAAATTAGAAACATTTTTTTCTAGGAAATTAGCTTCAAAGTTTGAAAATTTGCTATACCAAGAACATTTTGTACATGAAAATTCGCTAATGAGATAATTTTAAAATTATATAATTGATCTAAATAAGACTCTTTTCTTTTGGTCTCTTTGGTCGTAAAAAGCGAAACCAGTTGTAGAGAAGAAAACAAGCACTTGCGAAACTGGTGATCAGAGAAACGAATCGGACCAAAATATTTTGTTTGGTTAAGAACATGTATTAAATAGTACCAGAAAAATTACTTTGAATGTTTCATAGTTTTTCTTCTTAAAGCGTCCAAGTCCGGATTTTAAACGTAAAAATTGCTGCTTTTTAAACAAATGTTCTGGAACGAATGCCCACTAAATAGAAAAAATGTGGTAAGAAGCGGGTCTCACAAAGCCTTCAGTTTCTGCTTCAAACACCATTATCCTTTATTTAACTAAAATGTTTCCAGAAAATTCATTTCAATTAGACCCTTTGTCTGACGCTTCAGCAGTAGTTTTATTTATAGAGTTGATGGTTTTATACTTCAAAATTTTTAGCAAATTTCTGTAGAAGAGGAGATCCCACTTGCAGCAAGTGGGATGCTCTCTTCTCTTAATACCAGGGAAGCCTCTGGCCTTGACGAAATCCCAGCAATTGTTCTCAAAAAATGCACACCAGAACTTGCTTCTGTCCTGACTCGCCTGTTTCAGACATCTTACAATAGAGGCATATTTTCTGCTCGAGTACAACCCGTCCCCAAGAAAGCATCCAAAGCGCTTCCTAGCAACTACAGGCCTATTTGTCTCATTTCAGTCGTCTCTAAAGTGATGGAAAAGTATATAAACACCGAATTACTAAAATTTCTTGAAAAACACAGCCAGTATGGATTCCGTCAGCGCAGATCAACTGCCGACCTCCTTTCCTTTGTCACCCATTCTTGGAACACGTCTATAGAACTACACGGTGAATCCCAGATTGTCGCTTTAGACATATCCAAAGCATTCGGCCAGGTCTGGCACGCAGCGCTGCTTAATAAACCTCCGGCCTATGGCCTACCACCAAAACTCTGTACCTGGACAGCAAATTTCCTCTCCAACCGGAGAATTTCTGTTGTCGTGGATGGAAATTCCTCTAAACTGTATCCAATTAATGCAGGAGTCTCTCAAGGTTCAGCTTTAGCACTTACTTTGTTTCTTCTCCACATCAATGACCTCCTCTCTAGCACATCCAGCCCAGTTCACAGTTATGCGGATGACAGCACCCTCTACTCAAATATACAATATTCTAAGCCTATCCCTTTAGCCCAATTAGATGAGGATCGCAGACTCATGGAGGGTTCTGTCTTCGTGGATCTCCAAAAAATATTAGACTGGGAAAGTAGAAATCTTGTACAATTCTACTCCACCAAATCTTAGTCTTGCTTTCTATATCACAAGAGATACATCAGCCCTAGACCCATCACAATGAACAATCAAGTTATTCAAAGTAATGAGTTCTTTTCACTTGTTGGCATTTCTGTGGATCGAAATCTCAATTGGCACCAACATGTCCTATCAATTGCAGAAGCGGCTGCTAAGAAATTAGGTTTCCTCTTCCGGGATCACATATACTTTTCACCAGCTAATCTCCATACCTTATATACTTCACAAATAAGGTCAAACCTCGAATACTGCTCCCACATCTGAGCTGCCGCTTCTACACTCGCTATCCTGGACTCCATTCAGAAGAGAGCTATACGTACCATCGGTGACCCAATCTTCATCTAAAGGCTGCCATCCCTTGTCCACCGACGTGCCCTTGGTAGCCTCTCTCTCCTTTATAGATCTCTGCACGGGCACTGCTCAGAGGAGCTGTCTTCCATAGTTTCTCCACCTGCTGCCCCCAACAGATCTACCAGAGGAACAGAGCGAATGCACCCTTTTACTGTCCAGGTCACCAAACACAGAACATTTTGTTATGCCCGCTCTTTTGTCCCGAGGACTTCCAAGTTGTTCCGGCACATGTTTTTCCTTCCCCTCCGAACCTCCAAACCCTCAAGTCCAGAATTAACAAGTTGTTTCTTTCCTCCTTGTCGACACCCACGGTGCGATAGTATTTAGGCTGTGAGTCCTCCTGGTGTGTTGTTGAAATAAAAATAATAATAAAAAGAAATAAAGAAAGTGGGTTTAGTTAACGAAAAAGGTATATATATATATATATATATATATATATATATATATATATATATATATATATATATATATATATTTATATCACTGCAATTTAATCATAATAGGTACCTATACCTATTATAATACACCATTAAGTACATAAAGAGAAAGGAAGTGAAAACACCGCATAAACTCGAACAAAGAAATTTGTGTGCGGAAGAATCTGCCGGGTAAGGAGAGCTAAACTGTAGGATTACCGAGTTCAGTTTTAATGTCAATCCATACATACACATATATACATACATACATATACACACACACAGATATATATATATATATATATATATATATATATATATATATATATATATATATATATACAGGTATATAAAAACGAATCTAAAAATTACAGATCCATAGATACGGGCGGAGAATATTACCTTACCTTTGCTGTTGCGGAGTCTGGTACAAAGATAGATCGAATCATTTCTGTTTGCGAGAAACATCCAATGAAACCTAAATTTTCTGCGTATGTAGTCGAAATTCAATCAATTATTCGGATTATCAGCTTTTATATTCAATTTAAATAATTTCATTGCCGTTTCCTCAACTTAAATAAGACATCTTTGTGAGTATACAGTGTTTTTCAACAAATGGCGTAGGCGTCTTCATTTCTCCGTGATGAACTCTTCAGAAAACAAATTTGTAAAGTTTCGCTCCCTCCCAATTCCTCCTGTCAGATTTCGACTAAAAAAATAAAATTTCTTTCTTTGCTAATTGGTTTAACAAGTTTAAATACTCCAACAATCAAAGTCATATCATGCGAAAAATTAATTCACGCAGTGACACAGAAATACCGAAATAGAATTGCAAAACATTTCATCTCAGGTACTTTAAAATTGGAAAAGGAAAAGAACGAATCTGTCAATTAAAAGTTGTTCAGTTTAATTGGAAAGTTGACGGAAACAAATCGGTCGGTGCGTAGGAAGGACCCAGTCTGGTGGTGAAACGATGAAAGAGTTAAAAACTTTCATTATTGGTGGGAGCAGTCCCATCGGGTCGACAGGGCTATGTTGGTGCCCCAAGTCGGAACCTATTGAAATCTTTTTAATTAACCACACTCCCTTCTGAGACACTTCAGAGGAACAGGGTCAATTACAGAACAACCGTGCTACGGATCGCCAAAAAACTCATTAATCGAGAAAAACAATCCGTAAAGTGCGTTAGGAAATGTGTTGAGGGTTGCGTTCCCAAATATATATATTTAACCATCCAGCAATTAATTGAACTCACTATAATGTACACAAAAGTTTTTTAGAATTAATTAAAACATAACATACACCCCTAATAAATACAGATGTGAAGTTTTTTCTCTGCAACCCGTTCCGCCCTTTGCGCCATCATCAGGCAGGAAAAACTGAATTTATTTATACGTACGCATGACAACTATAATTGAAAACCCGTTGCAACGTTAGGGTGCAATAAGCCAGCAAAGTGAATATTTACCACGAATTGTCTATTTAGGTGAGACAATAAATGTACATGTTCTAAAGATTACTTCATTATCGATTTGAGTCAGATTAAATAACAAAAAGTCAATTTTCATTAAATGCTTCAAATTTGATTAACTCAATTTTCTATAAACTTAGAAAGTTGAGTTTGTTATGTAGTAAGGCCTTTCCCAAGGCAACATATCCACAAATTTTCATGAAAATACCTTTGTAATTTCCAGAGAAAAGAGTTTCTTTGAAATAAAACTCAAAATTTTCCCGGGAAACCTTGTCCGATTTTCCTGGGTAACGAACTCATCCAAGCCATTACAAAAAGAAAGAAACTTGCCGAGTTTCATCCAAATCGGGGAAATATTTTTTGAGTTATCGGCAGGGTACATATATATATATATATATATATATATATATATATATATATATATATATATATATATATAAACATATAAAAATTCAAACATTCAGACCCCAGATACGGATTCTACGAGTGGTAGTTCGCTCTCATTTGAAAAAAATTCTGAAAAGTCTCACCATCGATACCTCTCTATTAGCGAATTTGTTTAAATAAAGGTTTACTAAAAGGGAACCAACAACGTAACATAATTGGAATTTCCCAAAGGTATTAGCTAGAGGTAGAAGGATGCCAAATGTAAACAGTGGCTGAGAAAATATGAAAGCAGTGACGGGTCCATGGGGTTTCTCCAACAACAAGAACCAAATTAATAATCATAATAATAAAATAAGTAATCCATAACAGCAATAGAATAAGGTTCTGTATAACAATCATATCGACATACCTCAACCTATTTGATTATTGAAACTATTTCTGCGGTTAAACGTATTCTGTTAGATATATTCAATGAAAAAAAGTTTCCAAAAAAGGTGTCAGTTTGATTATTTGAAACAAGGAAGTTGTTGTCGTGTATGTGCTTTTTTATCTTTAAAGCTACCAGTCAAATCAAGTTTGCCCTCGTCACTACAAAGATGTAGTAGCTCAATGCGGTTATTTACTGTGGGATTATGTTGTCTATCAACAATACGTTTTGCAACTGTAAATTTGTCAGCGTAGTTATTTCTAAGAGCAGAAATATGTTCTTAGTGTCGGGTGTTAAAACTTTTAAAAGGTTGACCGATGTAGACTGCGTTAAAAGTCAGGAAAATAACAGTTAATGAAGAATCTACTAATGCTCCAGCTGCTAACGTTTAATAACATAAAGAAACTCACGGACCTCAAACACGAATTTCGACTTTAGAGGCATTTGACGTTAGAAAGAAAGAAAGCAAGAGAGAGAGAGAGAGAGAGAGAGATTAGAGGAAGTAGAGCTTAGATGGCGTCGCGTTTTCATAGAACTGAAATATAAGAGGCTGTAGTCTGAATGTCAAAACGATCGTACCGGAGTGAACTTAGCAATATTTCCAGCTCATACCAGTAGAACAGTTAGGAAATGATTCAAAAATTATATGCAATTTACTCAGCATATTTCTTTCTAACAACTACTGCGAATTATAAAGATTCCAAATACAACTCCATTACCGTAGAAAAGTTAGATTTTTGCAACTTTTAGACATTCCTTTCTCTGATACTTTGAGAGTAGGTTCAGTTGTAGAGTATGTGATTCAATATTCTAGTATTTTTATCTAATTTTCACTGAAAAATTTCACTAATAATAACTCAAAAAATATTAGGCAGATTTTTATGAAGTTTGGTACGTACTTTTGTTACCATGTTCGTAAGCCAAGAAAATCAGACCAGTTTTCCGAAGAAAGTTTTTCGTCTTCAAAAATTACTACATACAGACTTGGAGACTACTTCTCTGGCTTCACTGTTGGTTTTCGTTTTTGTAGGTAAAGGACGTAACCAGCGCGTAAGCTAACTGGAGCAAGTGGCCCTTAAGAATTCTGCATGTTCTAGGATGTTCTTCAACGTTTCTGTGACTATAGTTTCGCTGCTTGACAGAATTCTTAGACGTATTAAAATTGAATTAGTACGAAATCATGACAACTACAAATAAAAATCTGTTGCTATGTTATGATCTTTTGATCAAAAACATTATCAAAAATTTTAAATGCCTGTACAAATACAAAGGTAGCTTTTAAATCTTACAACACGACGCGTGATTTGTTATTTAACGCGAAAGAAAAACCTTGTTTCCTGACAAAAGCTGGAGTTTCTAAATTGGCTTGTATACATTGTAACGCAATCTACAGAGGTCAAACTTCTATAAATTTTAACACCCGATAGAAAGAACATATTTCTGCATTTAGAAATAACCACGCTGACAAATCTACATTTGAAAAATATATTATTGATACCGAACATAGACCTACAGTAAATAACCGCATACAACCACAACATTTTTATAATGACAAACGTAAACTAGACGTTTTTGAAGCTTCAGAAGTCAAAAAGCACACACACGACAATAACTACCTTGTTTTAAACGAGCAGACTGATTTAATGAATTCCCCTTTCTTCGATATTCTTCTTTCTAATTAAATAAGTCAAAGAAAATAAATTTAACTATTCTTTCAAAAAAGTTATAATAGGATAATGAGTTGATGTATGTCGATATTTGCGTTGTATAGAGACTGCTTTTATACTGATATTGTTTAGTTATTTTATTGTTGTAACTGTTATCATAGTTATTATAGGCTAGTTCTATTTTTATGTGAAATAGTGACATACATCACATAGACATTTTGAAAGCCTCATCTGTCATCTGTGTTTCATTTTATTTTATTTTCAATTTGATAAATTTTTTGATCAAAACATCATATCATAACATATCAACAGATCTTTATTTGTAGTTGTCATGATTTCGTACTAATTCAATTTTGATCTGTCTGAGAATGCTGTCAAGCAGCGAAACTATAGTCACAGAAACGTTGAAGAACATCCTAGAACATCCATAATTCTTAAGGGCCACTTGCTCCAGTTATCTTACGCGCTGGCTACATCCTTCAACTACAAAAACGATAACCAACAGTGAAGCCAGAGAAGTAGTCTCCAAGTCTGTATGTAGTATGGACAAGTTTCACCAAGTAAGGGCAACAACAATCAATGAATTCAAAAATTACGACGCTATGGTAACCAAGTGTGGTACGCAGGTTTAAGTTATAAAAAGTATATTAGGTGCAAAACTTTAGATCTCTGAGTTAAAAGCAAAAAAAGTTATAAGCATTTAAACAATAAATTTTGGTTGCCGTTGGAGGTTAGAGCACCGCACAAGATCAAAATATTGTGAGTGGTGAACAAAATCTATTAAATATTACAAGCAAAGACAAAGTTTCCTTGATGCACATATAATTTTCGTAAAACAAATTGCGTAACTCATTTATATGAAAATGAACTATCATAACGCACTTGCTGCGTCCAGACTTTTTAAATATTAGCATAGGACATGAATTCTTATTTTTTAATAGAAATATGACCGCTACTAGAGAACGGAACCCTAAAAATCAAACTGTGGTCGAAGCAGATGACCGGCGTCTGATATTTTCCAACCAGAGGCAACGGATGTAAAAACCCCGAGGGAAAAGTAACTTCATTCGTCTCGGGACGTCGTTTCCTTAGACTGAGACCACTCCAGCCTCAGCCACTACAGTTTGTGATGGATTCTTTTTCTTTCACGGAAATTTTTATTCGCCGTTCGTTTTGGTTTAACCTCGTTCTAAGAGTTTGAAGTTTGAGAAATGCGTGACCCTTATAGGCATAGTCCTCCGGTTCTTTTTCTGTTGGCATTTTGCAGATTGATTACAGGAAATTTATGTGGAAATGAATGTACATTCAGAGAACAAGTTGTGGAGATATTCTTGACTAACTTTGTTCCAGACTGTTTTCCTGTAGCTATTTAACAATTTGCCGAAGCAAATGCTCTTAATCGGCAATACAGTTGAGGTATTTATCCCGCGTTTCCGCGATACTCTTGCGGAAATTGTATACATTCAGACCAAATAAATGAAGGTAAGGAAATAGACTACTTTACTCTTAGTGTAACGGTTAATATGTAGCACAGCAAATCTTTAATTGTAATTGATTTGCAATTAATTCTGCTGCAAATTTACGCTGCCAGTAAATATTTCGATTAGTTTCTCATTAAAAGTGGAAAGTCACAAAAACAATTGTTAAAAACTTTATAGGAGATAATTTATATCAAGCTCCAACACAGTGTTGTGGTTTCACGATCAGTACTAGATATATTATATAACGTATAAGTATTCTCTAGATAGGATAATTATTGAAAAGTCTGGACGCAGCAAGTGAGTTATGGTAGCGAATTTTCATAGAAATGATCTACACGTTATATATGTATATATATATATATATATATATATATATATATATATATATATATATATATATATATATATATATATAATGTTATATTAGTGCAACATACTACATGTTATACAGTGTGTCCCAAACCGGATGGGAATGTATTCCTATCTCCGTTATTATTAGAGATAGGGAGACGGCTAAATTAGCAATGTTTTGTAGAATTTCATGCTCGTTCCAAATATGACCTGTATTTTGCTCTGCCCCTTTTCGTTTTCGAGTCATTTTGAAAAAACATGTGCATTTATGTGCATGTGTGTGGTGTATGTAAACAAACCTGGCTAACACAACAATATATATATATATATATACAGTGTGGCCCATTTAATATGGAAACATCTCTGTAACTTTTGTATTTATAACTCGATGATGGAAAGAAAAAAAAAAGATACAAGATGAAAAATTCTACTAACGTTGTGAAATGACCAATCTTTTTAACATAATCTCAAAAGATAAAATAAGTCTGGACGCAGCAAGTGCGCTATGGAAGTGAATTTTCAAAAAAATGTTCATAATAGCAAATATGTCTCTCTAATGCAAGCGGGCATCAATCTGGACTGACCTACCAGAAGTCTGGACGCAGCAAGTGCGTTATGGAAATGAATTTTCATAAAATGTTTTAAGGGCAAATAAGTCTCTCTAATGCACGCGGGCATCAATTGGTTACCGGTATAATTTATACGAGCCCTAACAACTATATGTTGGGACAAGGAAATATTTCGGAAATAATACAACGGCTTTTTCAAACGACTGAATTATTTAGGTTTTCCTTTTAAATTCAAACATAACAATATATGCTAGACCATTTAAAAATGTTTCTATGATTTGGTAAAGCAATCGACATTAGCAGTGGAGTACTTTGTCACTTAAGGTTCAAATTAACTGACAACTAAATGTTGGGACAACTTGAGAATAAAGCTAAATTTAATATGGGGTCACATCACCCTTAGCTTTAACAACTGCTTGGACTCTTGCAGGTATTGCATTGACCAAAGATTGACACATTTCAACAGAAAAATTGTCCCAGATTTCTTGTAGTTTTGTCCGTAAATCAGATATTGTACGTTGAGGGTGGTTTCTTATAACTGCTTCATTTTATGCCATACGGTTTCTATCACATTTAAATCGGGACTGCTAGCTGGATGGGATAAAACCTTTACATTATTGCCACCAACCACCTTTTGGTTGATTTTGCCGAATGGCATGATGCTCCATCTTGTTGAAATATGAAATCATTGTCGGGAAACAATTTTTGAATACTAGGCAAAAGTGTGGTTTGAAGTATCTCTTGATATTTTTGGGCATTTACAGTGCCCTCTATAAATTTTAAAAACCTAAACCCCTTGCCGGAATGCAGCCCCACACCATAATTTCCTTTGGGAACTTAACAACTCTTTTCAGGCAATCTTTATGGAAGGCTTCTGTTTTATTCCGTATTACTTGTTTACGGTGGTCTCCAACGCAAATATCAAATTTAGCCTCATCGCAAAATACTATTTTATTCCATTCATTTTCTCTCCAGAGTAGTTTAAATCTTGCCCAATTATATCGGTTTTTCTTCGGAACTTCTGTTAACAGCGACTTTTCTTTTGCCCAAATAAGACATTTTATGAGACTTTTGATACTGTATGAACCATTCAGAAGTAAAGTTACCTTGTAAAATTCCAGACCACATTTACGCATGTATTTTCGACAACATCCTCTAGATATATTTAATCCAGTTACCGTGTTCCAATTAGCAGTTATATCTCGAATGGTGCTTCTTCTTGACGACTTGCATATTTTGACTAAATTTCGCAAATCTCTTTCAGAAAGGAGTTGCAGTCTCACTGAATTTTTTTTATTGTATTGTACACTGTAGATTTTGAAATAGTTAAATCACTATCAATTTTACGCATTGTTTTGCCCTTACGGTATTGATGAATAATAATTTCACGTAATTTCTGGTTCGTAGCCTTTCCACGACCCATTATTTTAATTAAATTAACAATAAAGTATGTTAACAATTACTAACATCACTACTTGACGTTTTACATTAATGGCCAACTGCCAATGGACAAATAAAATAGTTTTGGCGTTTATACCAACGCCGCCTATAACTAATTTAAACATTTTAATTACAAGATTTGTGCTTGTCCCAACTTTTAGTTGTCAGCAAGTTTGACCTTCCAATGACAAATTACGCTATTATTAATATAGATTACTTTACCAGGACATGAAAAGGTTTTTTAATAATATAGAATTTACTGTTATGTTTGTATTTAAAAGTAAAAACTAAATAATTCAGTCGTTCGGAAAAGCCGTTGTATTATTTCCGAAATGCTTGTCCCAACATATAGTTGTTAGGGCTCGTATAGTAGAAAAATGTACCATGTTTTATCAAAAGAACTTATTTGAAAATGTACAAACATTTTCCGAAAAGAAACTTAAAATGTTACCGAGACAATTGGTTTCCAAGTCAACAAACTTCAGGTTACTGGCAAATTGAGATATTGAAATTTGAGGCATTTAATGAAAATTCGCTACCACAACGCACTTACTGCGTCTCGATTTTTTCTTACGAAGATGCATCATATTTCGAAAAAAAATGCAAAATTCAATAATAAAAGGGCGTTCGAAAAAAATTTGTAGGTATCACCAACGACTTACGGGCCACCCATGTGATTGTCAAAATAATTATATAAGATGCAGCGCAACTTTTTCTCGTATCTTGTATAATAACAATTATAATGAGCTTTACTGTAGAAATGCGTCACCTTGTATGTATGCAAACAGATAAAAACTGAAAGTAAACCCGGATATGGATCCTAGTTTGCGCTCATTTAAAGAAATCTTTTTAAAATTTAAAAGTCGCGGTCTCAACATTAGCGAATTTGTTAACTAAACTAAAACTACCGCCAAAGCATCAGAGATAGAAAGAGAGAGAGAGAGAGAGAGGAAGTCTATTTGAAATTAAATTTCTGAAAATATTTTAGTTCAGTCTAGTTTGTCTGAAATAAAGTCGCCTTGGTAGACCACTAGGCGTGAAGTTTGTGATCCCATGTCTTTTTTTCCTTAATTATAATCATAGTTAAGAAAACTTAAACACATACACCTTACCCACAAAAACAAAATGTAAAGTATAATGGGCATAGTCTCTCTTCGTAAATTATTGGTTTATATGAAGTAAAGGAAGTTTGAGGGTTTGTTTGCTGAGCTTGGTAGACGATGGCATAGAGAATCGCTTTTGTGTTTGTGTGTTTTTTAATGTAAAACATCGTATTATAGTAGGGAGCTGAAGCACTAGTTGTTGACCTGGAGTGATCGTGGCTAAAAGAGCTTTGCTCGAGGCCAAAACAAGTTTTAAAAAATAAAATATTTTAGTAGCATGAAGGACAATGACGGTTGAAGCTGAAACTTGAGGGTTTGCAGAAAACTTTTCTTACGACATTTTATTTACATACTCCGTATTTGCTTCAGGTTCTTTGCCTAAGTGTTGCCAATTTTGACGTTAAGAATGGCTAATATATGGTCGACTATAGTTCAAAATTAATCGCGCGTTTCTTTCATGATTAATTTTTAGTATACCATGATCTTGGTTTGTACTTCCCACACGATTGAAAATTGCTGCTATCATATCTCTACATAAAGGGGGAGATAAAAACAACATCGAGAATTATAGGCCTATTGCGTTGCTAAGTATTTTCTCCAAAATATTCGAAAAAATAGTTTCGCAAAGAATGCAAGAATACTTGGACGGAAACAACTTAAACTCGAACCGACAGTACGGTTTCCGTAAGGGGCTCTCCGCGGAATCAGCGGTGACTGATTTTGTGCAGGCGGCACTGGAAGGGATGGATTTGAAGGAATACACGGTGGGGTTATTTTTTGATCTGTCCCGTGCGTTCGACACGATAAATTTTGGCTTTGTTTGTGACAAACTTCATTATATGGGAATTAGAGGGAATTTGAACAACTGGATTCGGTCATTTCTGTCTAACAGAAAACTTGTTGTTAGAATGGGCGATGCCTTATCAGACTCAAAAGTCATAAACACTGGCGCCCCACAGGGAAGCATTTTAGGACCGTTGCTGTTCCTGCTTTATGTTAACGACTTGCCAAAACATATATCAAATGGATTGGTATTCATGTACGCTGATGATACGTCAATTTTAGTCTCAGCCTCAAATCTTCCGTCTCTCTATAAAAAAATTAATAACGTTTTAAATGAATTCAGCAGCTGGTGTACAAAAAACAATATGATTATTAACTATGACAAGACGCAATTGCTGCATTTCCAAACTAAGTTAAGTCCGCGTGTTGACATCAGTGTTAACTTCAATGGCAGCTCTTTAACTTCTGTTGTCTCCACATCATTTCTGGGAACAGTAATTGACAGAGTTTTCTTCTGGTCCACTAATGTTGACGCAGTTTGCTCAAGGCTGAACAGATGTTTTTACATTCTAAAGACTTTAAAGTCCTACCTTAATTTAGATGGCCTGTTGACTGCGTACTACGCTCTTGGCCATTCAGCTATAAATTATAACATAGTTTCGTGGGGTCAGGCGACGGATGCAGCTAGGGTTCTCCTACATCAAAAACGCATTATGCGCCTGATTTTTAACCTTGAGTTTCGGGAATCTTGTAGGGAGGTTTTCAAAAATAATAAAATTCTGACAGTTGTTGGGGTTTATTTACTGAAGCTAATGTGTTATGTATTTAAGAAGAGAAATGATTTGCCACACAATTACAATTTACATAGCTATAACATTCGCTTTAGAGATAATATATATCTGAATAAACCTAATAATTCATTCTATAAAAAGTCGCCGTTGTATGCGGGTTCCTATTATTTTAATCTGCTGCCTAATCATATTAGGGATTGTCGTACCGTGGCGCAATTCGAGAGAGAGCTCAAGCAGTATCTGTATTCGCAGTGTTTTTATTCTGTCGATGAGTTCGAAAATCACTTAAGGTCATCATAGTTGTTGTGATGTCGCATATATTTAGTCTTTTTTATGTCTTGTTTGTTATTTCGTGGTGATATAGTGTGTGACTGTTTGTGTTTGTGTGAATATTTTGTACATTATTTTACTTATTGATTCTGATGTTTTTATAATTTTATTGACGTGTCTATCTGAAACATTGTATCAGCTCATGACAAATAAATTTATCTATCTATCTATCTATCTACTTCAGCATTTTATACAACAAATTGACGATTGTGTCACAAAATACTCAGTAAGTGGTGGACGTGCCGCCACCTAGTTGCAGAACCAAGTAGTATGCTGTCACGCCAGCTCCAAATAACACAAAGTGTTAAAAAAATAGAGACTGGATACAGCTAACTAACAATTTATAAAATTGTCAGCCCTCGCCCATTTCTACCCCAATATAGGGACAAAGTATGTAAGACTCGATGCATTTTCGCAACAATTAGAACCGTAGACCGGTTTCGCTCTTATTAGAGAATCCAGTCTCAATTTTTTTAACACTTTGTGTTATTTGGAGCTGCCGTGACAGCATACTACTTGGTTCTGCAACTAGGTGGCGGCACGTCCACCACTTACTGAGTATTTTGGGACTGGCTATACGATAGCCGTGTTACTTTTGGTGCATTTTTGCTGCAATTAGTATGCCGTACTGAAGAGCTCTAATGAGAGCGAAACCGGTCTACGGTTCTAATTGTTGCGAAAATGCATCGAGTCTTACATACTTTGTCCCTATATTAGGGTAGAAATGGGCCAGGGCTGACAATTTTCTAAATTGTTAGTTAGCTGTATCCAGTCTCTATTTTTTAACACTTTGTGTTATTTGGAGCTGGCGTGACAGCATACTACTTGGTTCCGCAACTAGGTGGCGGCACGTCCACCACTTACTGAGTATTTTAAGACTGGCTATACGATAGCCGTATTATTTTCGATGAATTTTTGCTGCAATTAGTATGCAGTACTGAAGAGCTCTAATGAGAGCGAAACCGGTCTACGGTTCTAATTGTTGCGAAAATGCATCGAGTATTACATACTTTGTCCCTATATTGGGGTAGAAATGGGCCAGGTCTGACAATTTTCTGAATTGTTAGTTAGCTGTATCCAGTCTCTATTTTTTTACACTTTGTGTTATTTGGAGCTGGCGTGACAGCATACTACTTGGTTCCGCAACTAGGTGGCGGCACGTCCACCACTTACTGAGTATTTTAAGACTGGCTATACGATAGCCGTATTATTTTCGATGAATTTTTGCTGCAATTAGTATGCCGTACTGAAGAGCTTCGATGAGAGCGAAACCGGTCTACGGTTCTAATTGTTGCGAAAATGCATCGAGTGTTAGATTGTGTCACATGTAAGTATATTGTATATTCTGCTCACAATTCCAATAAGATCCAATATTTCTTATAATGCTAGCATTTGCATGGAATCTGAGAATGTAAGAAGCCACCAAACCATGCAATTAACACATATAAAAATGTGAATGTGGATCCTAATCTGTTTGATATATAGCTTTGGGTGTTTAGTACAATACACAAGATGCCGTTAACAATATAAACAGGGGTAAACGGTGAGGTTGGGCGTTAAACCTACATAATTAGAACGAGACCCTTAATCCGTGACAGAACGACCAGATTTACTTAATACGTAGGCGCGCTTGTCGCTTCCCTGAGGTACTCCAGCATCCCCGGAATTATTCCTCAACATTCGAATTATTTTAATCGAGCGCCTTTATTCATAATTAAAGTGGCCTAATTGCGTGTCGGTCGATGAAAATTCATGTGGAATGGTGAATTATTAATAACCCCCTGTGCACAGAGAGTGTGCCATTATTGCTATGACGAGGTTATCCTTTAATAAAACCAAGAATTTGTAATATGTTGATGTGAGACGAGACGGGAATTGCTACTCTTTAGACGGGGGATTTTAATCTAATTAACCGCAGCCGAATTACCTACTTATTTAGATTCAGTATCAAGTTTCATTAACTAACTAATATTAATGAGTATGTTTTGTAGCTCACGTCCCAAAAATATACAAAATAAATCATTAGCATTGTGGAGGTTTATTTGTGTGGTATTTGCGTAGCTGTTCTTTTAGTGAATTTAAAAAAAAACTAATAGAGAGGTATAAAAAAAAATTTCAAATAAGCATGAATTTGGGCCTCTAGAACCCATATCCGGGGTATATATATATATATATATATATATATATATATATATATATATATATATATATATATATATATATATATATGTATCACACCGATAACTCAAAAAATAATAGGCCGATTTTGATAAAATTTGGCACGTACCTTTCTTTTGTCAATGGCTTGGATAAGTTCGTTAGTCAGGAAAATCGGACGAGGTTTTCCGGGAAAATTTTGAGTTTTCATTCAAAAAAAATTATTATCTCAACAAATAATGGGCCGATTTTAATAAAATTTGGCATGTACCTTCTCTTTGTAAATAGCTTTGACAAGTTTTTGGTCAGGAAAATCAGACGAGGTTTTCCCGGAAAATTTTGAGTTTTTATTCGAAAAAATTTTTATCTCAAAGAATAATGGGCCGATTTTGATAAAATTTGGCATGTACCTTCCCTTTGTAAATGGCTTTGATAAGTTCGTTATTAAAAAAAATTGGACGAGGTTTTCCGAAAAAATTTTAAGTTTTCGTTTGAAAAAAAAATTTAACTTTAAAAAAACTAAGAATCTATGATAACCAAATTTGGTAGGTGGGTTTACGATATAAAAAGTAAACTATACACCAAAATTTAGATTTCTATGTCACAAGAAAAAAAAGTTATAATATAATATATTGTGCCAGATCATTTCTATAAAAATTCACTACCATAACGCACTTGCTGCGTCCAGGCTTTTTCAGTTTATCGGTCGGTTTAATACTTGATAGTACTACCGAAAATTAATTTCACAATGGTGTATTCTGTAGAAGAAAGAGTTGAAATAATTACTCTTTTTTTCAAAAACGATGACTGTGCCAACAGTACCGCAAATTTGTTTAATGAACGACATCCGAACAGACATGTTAACAGAAAATACATTTTGGAGTTAGTTGCAAAGTTTCGACAAAGTGATTCAGTAGCCAACAAAGAACGGGAACCTAAACGTGAATTTCCGGTTATAAATGAGACTACTGAGATTGAAGTTTTAGGACTAATTGCTGCAGACCCTACTTTAAGCACAAGAAAATTAGCCAGTTTTAAACATCAAAAAAAGAATATTGAAGCTTCATAATATTCACCCGTATAAAATTCATCTTGTACAGCAACTGAATGAAGATGAATGAATGAAAATGAAGTTATGACTGCACGAATAGCTGATAACTGGAACTTTCTGTTCAATATCTGTTTTTCAGACGAGTGTACGTTTTTATTAAACTCTACAGTCAATCGTCATAATTGTCGTTATTGGGCAGATAATAATCCAAGAAATTTTCACGAAGTCCACACTCAAACTTCACAGAAATTGAATGTCTGGACTGGCATTTTTGGAGACCGTTTAACCGGACCAGCTTTTCTTGATGGCAATTTGAGTGGCGAAACGTATTTGGAGTTACTAGAAGATATCGTTTACTCTCTACTAATTGACATTGTTGAGAATGATGATCGCTATCAAGAAAATCAATTAGTGTTTCAACAAGATGGAGCTCCTCCGCATTTTTCACATGTTAGGGAGTTTTTGAACAGAGAGTTTCTAGATCAATGGATTGGGCGTAAAGGTGCTATTGAGTGGCCCCCTAGATCACCGGATTTAAGTCCTTTAGACTTATTTCTATGAGGCCATTTAAAGAGTAGAATTTACGCAAGAGAACCGGAGTCTCTGGAAGAATTACGACGACTAATTGTTGAAGAATGCCGTCTAATAACTCCACAAATGCTCCAGACTGTCAGAGCTCGTTTTGAACAAAATTTTTACTTTTGTATGGAAGCTGGTGGTCAACAATTTGAACACTTACTTAACTGAATACACATTTTGGAACATTTTGTTTTGTTTTTTAGTTTTTTTTAACAAAAAATTGATTAATTAGTGCATTTGTTATCACAATAAATGAAATACGTTCTTGCAACTCCAACTGTGAATAATTTTTAAACGAGTTGATAAAACTTCCAAAAAAATTAATGTGCTGAATTCAGAAAAGAAAGACCTTTCAAATGATGTAACACTCGACCCATTTAAAATATAAGGGTTATTATCACCACCCTTAAGGGGTTGATGTGACAAAGTTGAGTTTTATGGGAAAACATGTCCCCCTCAATATTAAAATTGACGTGTTTCAGCGTTTCTTAACAAAAAATTTCTCTGGACGCAAATCGGTCTGTTTCGTTTTCAATGCTCCACCCTGTATATATATATATATATATATATATATATATATATATATATATATATATATATATATATATATATATATATACATATATATATATATATATATATATATATATATATATATATATATATATATATATATATATATATATATATATATATATGCTCGGAAAGAGATCCGCGGTCTTTAATGTGAGACATACTTGGTTCTCGGGTTGAACCGCGTCCAGAATTTATTAACACACACACACACACACACACACACACACACACACTTTATTTGTTTGCTGTACTTTCTACGATTTTTTTATTTGTTTGCAGTCTGCAGTTTCCAACCTTCCTGGCTCATCATCAGCACGCTAGTGACTCTGATCGTTCCTGTGTGTTCTATGTCTAAAGTTCTACGTGATTCCTGCGTGTTCAGCTTCTATTGATCGGTTTACTGTTGTTTATATAAACATATAAAAATTTAAACTGACCCTGGATCTGGATATGGGTCCAAGTTTGCGCCGATGTGAAGAATTTTTTTCTAAATTCAAAACTCAGGATCTCTTTACTAGTGAATTTTGTAAAAAGAAAATTCACTAAGAAGTGCTGAACAAAGTTAGCTTTAATTATTATTTTAAATAAACTCACTCCGCAAGCAAAACGTGTGTAATATAAGAGGGCAGGATCATTGGAATAAGCTGAAAAGTAGCTGTAACAAGCACTTCAGTAGTATCATCTCAAATCTACAAAAAACAGCCGCTTTAAAAATAAATGTTCCTTCCTAGGTATTTGACTACGACATTTAACAGAATTATCATAGGCCATGGTACTTTTAAGTCTCATTTGTAGACAAGTACAAATTTAAGAATATAGAAAACCGACTTCATTAAGGATAACCCAAAAATGCATATCACGCTGCCACCATTTGTTAACGTGTTATCGTGAGGTAAATTAAGGATAACTCAAAAACTACTGGTCAGATCTTGATCAAATTCATATGGGACCACAAAAGAAGCACCAGCTTTCAAATACAAAAAGAATCATCAAAATCGGTTCACCTAGAAAAAAGTTCTGAGGTAACACACATAAAAAAATATAAATACAGTCGAATTGAGAACATCCTCCTTTTTTTGGAGTCGTTCAAGACAATCAATTTTGCCCATGTAACAACAACAGGCTAGCTGATTAAAATCAATTGATTTTTTCTTGTATTATGCATCGTGAACAAGGAAATATATTATTTTGCAATTTGATAGAATGCAATGTTTCCTTTCCACTTGATGTGACATCACTAATGTATAAAGCTGTTTGTGATAAAAGTGGCATAGTAGCTTTAATGTGTTTTGTTAAAGACTCTAAGTTAGCTAGGTTTATATACCTCTTAGTAAAAAGATGATATTTTGAAAATTGAACTGTTCCAATAAATATTGTACTAGTGGCAATAACTATAGCCTTAAGGATAATAAATAAACTTAGCAGGTTAATGTATAGTCAGAATGGTAAAAGTAAGTTACTTTGTGTCTTTCTTTGTGTTAACCTATTTATACCGCAACCTCCTCAGTATGTTAAAAAGTCACCATGACAGGCTCCATTGGTGTGAAAAGTGACCCACTGTTTCTCCTGCAGCATCTTATAGCGTAGATGTGTGCATATATATGTATGTGTTTGTAAGTGCACATGAAGAAATAATGTGCATTTTCTGTCCTGCATCTAGTGTTAGCTACTGGACGTACAAATCCTGTTGACGTGAGTGCGTATACATGAATGTATTTGCGCTCGCGTATGTGTGTTAGTGGATATGTATGTAAGTTTTAATTTTAATATATATTTTTAGTAAACAGCCAGTTTATAGGGAGATAAGAGAAATAAGTTAAAAGAGCTTGTTAGATTAGCATTCTTAAGACAGGTTTTGCCATTGTGAAAAGCAAGGTCACATGCATCTTTGTTCATTTTAAAGATTGACAGTGACTGAATGAGCCCATTCTCAAAGTCAAAATTCCAATAAAAAAAATTAATAGTAAACTCACTAGACGTGCATACAGACTTGGAGAATACTTCTCTGGCTTCACTGTTGGTTTTTAGTGGTGAAGGACGTAGCCAGCACGTGAGCTAACTGGAGCAAGTGGCCCTTCGAATTCTGGAAGTTCTAGGATGTTCTTCAATGTTTCTGTGACTATAGTTTCGCTGCTTGACAGCATTTTCAGACAGATTGAAATTGAATTAGTACGAAATCATGACAACTACAAATAAATATCTGTTGCTATGTTATGATATGATGTTTTGATCAAAAAATTTTATCAAATTGAAAATAAAATGAAACACAGATGACAGATGAGTTTTTCAAAATGTTTATGTGACGTATGTCAATATTTAACATAAAAACTAGAACTAGCCTATAATAACTATGATAACAGTTACAACAATAAAATAACTAAACAATAACAGTATAAAAGTATTCTCTATACAACGAAAATATCGACATACATCAACTCATTATTTTATTACAACTTTTTTTAAATAATAGTTAAATTTATTTTCTTTGACATATTTAATTAGAAAGAAGAATATCCAAGAAAGAGGAATTCATTAAATCAGTTTGCTCGTTTAAAACAAGGTAGTTATTGTCGTGTGTGTGCCTTTTGACTTCTAAAGCTTCAAAAAAGTCTAGTTTACGTTTGTCATCATAAAAACGTAGTGGTTGTATGCGGTTATTTATTGTAGGTCTATGTTCGGTATCAATAATATGTTTTGCAAATGTAGATTTGTCAGCGTGGTTGTTTCTAAATGCAGAAATAGGTTCTTTGTATCGGGTGTTAAAATTTCTAGAAGTTTCACCTATGTAGATTGCGTTACAATGTGTACAAGCTAATTTATAAACTCCAGCTTTTGTCAGGAAACAAGATTTTTCTTTCGCGTTAAATAACAAATCACGCGTCGTGCTGTAAGATTTAAAAGCTACCTTTGTATTTGTACAAGTGTTTAAAATTTTTGAAATGTTTTCTGAAATGGTTCCAAAATAAGTTATCGAAACGTATATGTTGTCTTCTTTGTCTCTAATATTTGGATAAATTAAATTAATCGCTAATTTGTATTCTTTTCTCTCTATCATTTTATCTATTATTTTAACAGAGTAGCCATTATTAAATGCTGTTTGCTTAATTATTGAAATTTCTTTTTCAAAATTGTTTTGTGACATAGGTATTGAAAATGCACGATGTATCATAGAATGATAGGCTGACAGATTTTGTGAAAAAGGGTGACATGAATCGTATGGTATGGTTGTGTCAGTGTAAGTTGGTTTCCTATATATTGAAAAGTCAAATGAATTATTTTCTAATTTTCTAATTGTTAAGTCTAGAAAGTTTATACAACTGTTAGCTTCTTCTTCTAAAGTAAACTTAATATTTGTGTGAAAGCTATTAATAAAATTTAAAAATTCATTTAATTCTGTATGACTACCTTGAAAACATGCTAAAATATCATCTACGTATCTGTACCAAAAGACAATATTATGTGAAAGTTATGATGTTAAAATTTGGTTTTCTAAGTTTTCCATAAATATGTTGGCTAATAAAGGTGACAACGGACTACCCATAGGCAGACCTTCATTTTGCATACAAATTTTATTATTAAATTTAAAATAGTTTTGTTTTATACATTCATTAAAAAGATTCATTATTTCTCGTCTTTTTATGACATTTACGTTCTTTTCTATTAAAACGTTTTCTAATAGAGGTAAACATTCTTTAGGGGGTATCTTAGAATACATGCTACAAACATCAAACGAGACTAATTTACTATTTGTGGGAATAATTAAGTTATTTAATATTTGTGTAAGTTCATAAGAATTCTTAACTGAATATTTTGGAAAGTAATTGTATTCTTTAATAAGTGAAACCAGTTTGCTCGCTATCTTATGATTAGGTGTATTAACATAGCTAACTACTGGTCTCACTGATATATTTGGCTTATGATGACAAACGTAAACTAGACTTTTTTGAAGCTTTAGAAGTCAAAAGGCACACACACGACAATAACTACCTTGTTTTAAACGAGCAAACTGATTTAATGAATTCCCCTTTCTTGGATATTCTTCTTTCTAATTAAATATGTCAAAGAAAATAAATTTAACTATTATTTCAACAAAGTTGTAATAAAATAATGAGTTGATGTATGTCGATATTTTCGTTGTATAGAGACTGCTTTTATACTGTTATTGTTTAGTTATTTTATTGTTGTAACTGTTATCATAGTTATTATAGGCTAGTTCTATTTTTATGTTAAATATTGACATACATCACATAGACATTTAGAAAGCCTCATCTGTCATCTGTGTTTCATTTCATTTTATTTTCAATTTGATAATTTTTTTTTGGATCAAAACATCATATCATAACATAGCAACAGATATTTATTTGTAGTTGACATGATTTCGTACTAATTCAATTTCAATCTGTCTGAAAATGCTGTCAAGCAGCGAAACTATAGTCACAGAAGCATTGAAGAACATCCTAGAACTTGCAGAATTCGAAGGGCCACTTGCTCCAGTTAGCTTACACGCTGGCTACGTCCTTCACCTACAAAAACCAAAAGTTTCACCAAGTAAGTAAGGGCAACAACAATCAATGAATTCACTAGACGTGTTTGATTAATAATTGAATAATTATTATTATTTAAAAAAAGACTCACCCTCAAAACAACATGACAACAGCTTGAACATCAGACATACCTGAAACAAACAAAAAAGTAAAATATTTATTCGACACGAAAAAAAGCTACACATTATAAGAAAACATTCAATCTATTGTTCAATCTATTCAGAGCCTTATATAAAAAAGCTTCATGAGTGATAATACATGTTTCCGGAGAAACATTCAATTTCCAATTTGATCGAAGTAAATAAAACGTATATAAATATAAATGTACGTTGGCGCTCTAAAGCAAACGTCTAGTACAGTCGACGTTGTCTCTTAGCTCTCAGAAGAGCTCAAAGTAAGATTTATTTGAAACGATATTTCATAGCAAGGACGACATTCGACAGTACGTGCAAAACGACAGATTCTTTACAAACAAGTCACGCACGCTGACACAGACTTGTCATCCTTGTGCAATTTCCTTGTAAAACATAACCGTATAAATTGAGCTTTCCTTACAGAGATCCCCTTCAGGACTTGGTCAGCAAAACCTTACAGGAAGGATATCCTGCTTCCTACCTAGTTAACGGGGTCGGTCGGGTTAAAGTTGGAGTTAGCGTCAGCGTTGGCTCCAAACTGTGACGGAACTTGCAAAACATAGAACCCGACGCTTTTTGTCAGGACTTTACTGGAGTTTTCTTTCTTTTAAAATTAATTGTTTTCTCCAAAAGAACACTAAAATGTGTGACATACCCCACTTGACTCTTTACAACGTTTTGTATAGTTCTAAAATAAATATAAATATGCGTATGTGCATAACAAAATTATACTTCTAGTTACTGGCGCTACAACAGGAATTAAGAAAAAAAATTGATACACTGTTCACATTGGTTACAAATTCGAAACACATAGAGAATAGTATAAACCATTCTAATAAACTACAATTGGTTTAAAAATATTAGATAATCATAGTCAAACAAACAGGTATAAGCAACGAGAAAATATGCGATTTGCTAGCAGTATACGTAATGCAGGGAAATTTAAGAGATTCACTTTATTAATGAGTGCAGTAGGTTTTAGATTTTTTTTAATATTTCAACAACACACCACGAGGGCTTACAGCCTAAATACTATCGTACCGTGGGTGTCGACAAGGAGGAAAGAGGCAACTTGTTAATTCTGGACTTGAAGGTTTGGAGGTTCGAGGGAGAAGGAAAAACATGTGGCGGCAAGGAATTCCACAACTTGGAAGTCCTTGGGACAAAAGAGCGGGCATAACAAGATGTTCTATGTCTGATGACCTGGACAGTAAAAGGGTGCATTCGCTCTGTTCCCCTGGTAGATCTGTTGGGGGCAGCAGGTGGATGAACTATGGAAGAAAGCTCCTCCGAGCAGTGCCTATGCAGATATATATATAAAAGAGAAAGAGAGAGAGAGAGGTCACCAACGGCACGTGGGTGGGCAAGGGATGGTAGCCTTTGGGTGAGGGTAGGGTCACCGATGACACGTATAGCTCTTTTCTGAATGGAGTCCAGGATAGTGAGTGTAGAAGCGGCAGCGGCACACCAGATGTGGGAGCAGTATTCGAGGTTTGGTCTTATTTGTGATGTATATAAGGTATAGAGATAAGCTGGTGAAAAGTACTTGCGAGCCTGGAAGAGGAAACCTAATTTATTAGCAGCCGCTTTTGCAATTGATGTGACATCTTGGTGCCAACTGAGATTTCGATCCACAGAAATTCCAACAAGTGAAAAGGACTCATTACTTTGAATAACTTGGTTGTTCATTTTGGTGAGTCTAGTGCTGGTGTATCCCTTATGAGAAAGAAAGCAAGACTGAGATATGGTGGGGTTGAATTGTACAAGATTTCTACTTCCCCAGTTTAATATTTTTTGGCGATCCACGGAGACAGAACCCTCCATGAGTCTGCGATCCTCATCTAATTGGGGTAAAGAGACAGGTTTAGAATAATGTATATTTGAGTGGAGGGTGCTGTCGTTTGCGTAACTGTGAACTGGGTTGGATGTGCTAGAGAGGAGGTAATTGATGTGGTGAAGAAACAAAGTAGGGGCTAAAGCTGAACCTTGAGGATCTCCTGCATTAATTGGATACAGTTTAGAGCCATCCACAACAACAGAAATGTTCCGGTTGGAAAGGAAATTTGCTGTACAGGTACAGAGTTTTGGTGGTAGGCCATAGGCCAGAAGTTTATTAAGCAGCGCTGCGTGTCAGACCTGGTCAAATGCTTTGGATATGTCTAAAGCGACAATCTGGGATTCACCGTTCCAAGAATGGGTGACAAAGGAAAGGAGGTCGGCAGTTGATCTGCGCTGACGGAATCCATACTGCCTGTCGTGGATTAGACTCTGTTGAGACACCGTTACAGTTTCCCACCATAGCAGCTGTTTATAGTTTTCCAAGGCACACTGTGACCTTGGAACAGTATGGAACCATCGTCAAAACACCTGGAAGCCGATTTCTTGCAGGTGGCGATTGGAGAGCAAAGCAATACTTGCTGGGGATCTCGACTTATTACGCAAGAAGGTTTAAACTTATGCCATATTCTCATGAAAAAACATTACATGTACCGGTGAATCACTCAATCTCAAAAAAATACCCGATATCTAATACTTCTGTACATACAGAGTGGCACATTTCTGCGCAAAGCTCAATATTAATGTTATTATTCACAATACAAAAAATGTAATTACAAAAATTATAGAGAATCACAGCCTGCACGTTTTAAAATTATTTGTGATTATACAGCAGGTCCCATATTTAAAAGACAAAGAAAACATACTTTTTGTTAAATGGAAGACCTGTATATTACTACATTTTTAGACCCCTTTATTAATTTTGAGTCTAATTTTTAGAAGTATATTTCAGTAACAGTGCTTTGTTTTAAAAATATTTCTCTATACCTTATATACTTCACAAATAAGACCAAGCCTCGAATACTGCTCCCACATCTAGGGTGCTGCTGCCGCTTCTACACTCGCTATCCTGGACTCCATTCAGAAGCTATAGTTCTCATCGGTGACCCTACCCTCCCCAAAGGCTGCCATCCCTTGACAATCGACGTGCCGTTGGCGACCTCTCTCTTTTATAGATATCTGCACGGGCACTGCTCAGAGGAGCTTTCTTCCATAGTTCCCCCACCTGCTGCCCCCAACAGATCTACCAGGGAAGCAGAGCAAATGCACCCTTTTACTGTCCAGGTCACCAGACATAGTACATCTTCTTATGCCCTCTCTTTTGGCCTGAGGACTTCCAAGTTGTGGAACGCCTTGCCGGCACATGTTTTTCCTAACCTTCAAGTCCAGAATTAACAAGTTGCCTCTTTCCTCCTTGTTGACAACCAGGGTACGATAGTATTTAGGCTGTGAGCCCTTGTGGTGTGTTGTTGAATATATATATATATATATATATATATATATATATATATATATATATATATATATATATATATATATATATATATATATATATGTACAAATTTTATATAATTCCTTGCCGGCACATGTTTTTCCTTCTCCCCCGAACCTGCAAACCTTCAAGTCCACAATTAACAAGTTGCCTCTTTCCTCCTTGTCGACACCCACGGCACGATAGTATTTGGGCTCTAAGCCCTCGTGGTGTGTTGTTGAAATAAAAAATTATATATATATATATATATATATATATATATATATATATATATATATATATATATATATATATATATATATATATATATATATATAAGAAATTCATTTGCAGCTTGTAAATGTCGTTATTTTACCAATTAATTAACTAGAGACTCCAATTTGGCATGTTGTTCGTCCATGGACCACATCACATTGTTGTAATATAAATGATGTGTTTACATATACAGGGTGTTCGTAGATATCGATTAAAGTTGGGCACATTCAGTCCGAAAACTCATTTTTGTCCAAATGGAACAGTCTGTATTTTATCTTGTGAAAAGCAAGTCCTCATCTTTAGCTTAAACCTTTGTTAAGTAACCAATATGTTAAAAACTGCTAGTTTTAGAGAATTTTCTTTGAGGAGCTTTTGAATTTTGAAAAATGAGCGCTATTTAGGACCCCTGGAACCCAAATCCGAGGTCGGTTTCAGACTTTATATATACTAACTTGGTGAGTACCTTTCTTTCGCAAATGGCTTGGATAAGTTCGTTAGACAGGAATATCCGCCGAGGTTTTCCCGTAAAATTTTGTGTTTTCTTTCGAAAAAATTTATATCTCCCGAATTAACAAAGTAAGGGCAATCAAATCTAGTATGCGGGTTTATATCGTTAAAGATAAGTTACCTACCAAAATTTACCTCGGTAGGTTAAAGGACAACAAAATAACAGGCATTTAAAAAAATCTTTTTTTTTTAGAGAATTTTCTTAAAAAAATGCACTAATGGGGAGATCCGTGTTTGGTGGGTACCTTCCTTTTGCAAGTGGCTTGGATAAGCTCGTTAGCCAGGAAAGTCGGACCAGGTTTTCGCGGAAAATTTTGTATTTTCTTTCTAAAAAAAATTCATATCTCCGGAAATAACAAAGTCAGGGCAATAAAATTTGGTACACGTGTTTGTATTATCAAGGGTGAACGCTGTACCAAAACTTAGGTCTCTAGCTTTAAAGAAAATAAGTTATGGGCAATTAAAGAAACAAATGTTGGAGTTTTCCTCAAAACGTCAAACTCGCAATTTAAAACGTCAAAATTGGCAATGTTTAGGCAAAGAACGTGAAACAAATACAGATTGTGAAAAGAAAATGATGCAAGAAGAGTGTTCTGCGAACTCTTAAGTTTCAGATCCAACCGTCATTGCCCTTCATTTTACTAAAATATTTACAGAAAATTCATTTCAAATAGACCCTTTCTCTGATGCTTTGGCTGTCGGTTTAGTTAAGTTGAAGCTTTCGCTGTACGTTTAGTGAAGTTTATTGTTTAACGGTCTATAATTTTTAGCTAATTTTCGTAGAACAAATTCGTTACTGCATTTTAGCATTTTTTATCGAAATATGATGCATGTTTGTAAGAAAAAAATCTGGACGCAGTAAGTGCGTTTTGGTAGCAAATTTTCATTAAATCCTTTAAATTTCAATAACTCAATTTGCTATTAACGTAAGTTTTGTTGGTTAGGAACCAACATTTAACTGTATTTTCGGAAAATTTTTGTATGAACGCAGCAAGGGCGTTTTGTTTGCGAATCTGCATTAAATGTTTCAAATTTCAATAACTCAATTTGCTATTAACCTAAGGTTTAAAGTTTATTTTCGGAAAATTTTTGTACACTTTCAAACAATAAGTTATTTTGATAAAATATGGTACATTGTTCCTACTACATAGGTTATACCGGTAACCAAATTGATGCCTGCTCGCATTAGAGCAATATAGTTGTAATTAAAAACATTTAAATGAAAATTCAGTTCCATAACTCACTTGCCGAATCCAGAGGGTTTTTTTTGTATTACGAATATTAACGAAAAAAAATGAGCTTTACCGCAGACCTGCGCCATCGTGATCTAAAACTTGACGTTTCTAATTTAAACTTTTCCATCTATAGTAATATTTCCTTGCAAGCCATAAACATATTGATTGCTAAATTAATCATCGGTAAGTTAAACATTAATTCCTGTCTTATACAACTCATAAATCTCCTGCGGTGGTATTAAATCTACTGCCGGATGTCTTAATATAAATTCCTGCGGGTGTGCATTTGCAATGATAATGCGAATGCTAACGACCATTACAGTCGTGATATTGTAATGCGAGGATGTTTATAAATTTAAAAGGGCGTAATAAAAATTAACATATAACATAAATAGTCCCCACGTGGCAAAACATAATATTTTTAACCGATTTCAAAAAAAGCCGAAGACGCAGCAAGTGCGTTATGGTAGTGAATTTTCATAAAAATGATCTGGCGCAAAATATTTTATTATAACTTTTTTTTCTTGTAACATAGAAATCTAAATTTTGGTGTGTAGTTTACTTTTTATATCGTAAACCTACCTACCAAATTTGGTTATCATAGAGTTTTTATTTTTTAAGATAAACATTTTTTTCAAATGAAAACTGAAAATTTTTCCGGAAAACCTCGTCCGATTTTTCTGATTAACGAACTTACCAAAGACATTTACAAAAGGAAGGTACATGCCAAATTTTATCAAAATAGGCCCATTATTCTTTGAGAAAAAAATTTTTTTTGAATGAAAATCAAAATTTTCCCGGAAAACCTCGTCCGATTTTCCTGGCTAACAAACTTGTCAAGGCCATTTATAAAAGGAAGGTACATGCCAAATTTTATTAAAATCGGCTTGTTACTTTTTGAGATAAGAATTTTTTTCGAATGAAAACTCAAAATTTTCCCGGAAAACCTCGTCCGATTTTCCTGACTAACGAACTTATCCAAGCTATTTACAAAAGAAACGTACATGCCAAATTTTATCAAAATCGGCCGATTATTTTTTGAGTTATCGGTGTGATACATATATATATATATATATATATATATATATATATATATATATATATATATATATATATATATATATATATATATATATATATATATATATATATATATATATATATATATATATATATATATATATATATATATATATATATATATATATATATATATATATATATATATATATATATATATATATAAACATATAAAAATTGAAACTAACCCCGGATATGGGTTCTAGGGGTCCTAGTTCGCGCTCATTTGCAAAATTTTTTTCAAAATTCAAAAGTCGGGATCTCCCCATTAGTGAATTTTTTCTACGAAAATTCACTAAAAGGAGGAGATTCTATTCTGTATGTATTTTTTTAAAGTATGTTCACCGATATTTTCGTCAATTGTGAACCAATTTTAAAAAATCTATTTTTGTTTGAAAGGGTATACTCCTGAGGTGGTCCCATTATCACCAAGTCAGGATCTAATAATGGGATCCCTGGAGAATCAAGGGAAATCCTCTTATAACCTATCTAACTTAAAGTTCTACTGTAATACGGCACTTTGATTATATTGTAACATGTTACGCGTTTTGCTACCTTTCCAATACTATAAACTTCATAAATACATCCTACAATATTTATTCAGTAAAGAACAGTTGCCAACATAATGACGTCATAGCCATTGACATAGTCCACCAGGCTCGTAGTCAATAATCCCACCATCATCAACTACACGGTGAATCCCAGATTGTCGCTCGAGACATAGCTAAATCATTCGAACATGTCTGGCACGCAGCGCTGCTTAATAAACTTCTGGCCTATGGCCTACCACCAAAACTGTACCTGGATAGAAAATTTACTCTCCAACCGGAGCATTACTGTTGTCGTGGATGGCCATTCTTCTAAACTGTATCAAATTAATGCAAAAGTTCCTCAAAGTTCAGCTTTCAGTCAGGGCTACTTTGTTTCTTCTCCACATCATTGACCTCTTCTCTAGCACATCCAACCCAGTTCAGTTACGTGGACGACAGCACCCTTCACTCAAATATACAATATTCTAAGCCTGTCTTTTTAGCCCAATTAGATGAAGATCACAGACTCATGGAGGGTTTTGTCTCCGTGGATCTCCAAAAAATATTAGACTGGGGAAGTAGAAATCTTGTACAATTCAACCCCACCAAATCTGTCTTGCTTTCTGTCTCATCAGAGATACACCAGCCCTAGACCCATCACAATGAACAACCAAGTTATTCAAAGTAATGAGTCCTTTTAACTTGTTAGAATTTCTGTGGATCGAAATCTCAATTGGCACCAACATGTCACATCAATTGCAGAAGCGGCTGCTAAGAAATTAGGTTTACTCTTCCGGACTCCCAAATACTTTTCACCAGCTAATCTCTATACCTTATATACTTCACAAATAAGGCCAAACCTCGAATACTGCTCCCACATCTCGGGGGCCGCTGCCGCTTCTACACTCTCTATCCTGGACTCAATTCAGAAGAGCTATACGTCTCATCAGTGACTCTACCCTCACCCACAGGCTGCCATCCCTTGCACACCGACGTGCCGTTGGTCACCTCTCCCTCATTTATAGATATCTGCACGGACACTGCTCAGATGAGCTTTCCTCCATAGTTCCTCCACCTGCTGTCCCCAACAGACCTACGAGGGGAACAGAGCGAATGCACCCTTTCACTGTCCAGGTCACCAGACATAGAACATCCTGTTATGCCTGCTCTTTTGTCCCGAGGACTTCCAAGCTGTGGAATTCCTTGCCGGCACATGTTTTTCCTTCTCCTCCGGACCTTCAAGTCCAGAATTAACAAGTTGCCCCTTTCCTCCTTGTCGACACTCATGGAACGATAGTATTTAGGCTGTGAGCCCTAGTGGTGTGTTGTTGAAATATAAAAAAAATCATGTTAGTCACTGAGAATTATTCTTCAGACGTGACAATTAGTTGGTAAGATTTATTTTCGAGATAATAAATCTTTATAAGCTTCTGCAACGACAAAACACGTTCTGTTCCTACTAAATATTCAGCATTGAAACACCATGTCATTAACATCTAGCTAAAGTAGTAAAAAGGGCAGCACGCCTGATGAGCTAAGATGAAGATATAACGCTCGCTTGTTTTATAATTTACTTTAATCAAATACTTTATTTAATATATGAGTGCTGTAGTTGCTTGCTTGTTTTACAATAGTGCATTTACTTTTTATAATTGCTTTGTCTAATACATGATTGCTATACTGTTTTCATGGTGGCTTGTAGAAATGTTCTCGTAAGATTCAATATAAACAATCAATTGTTTTTTATTATTATTAATATGCAGATAAATTTTGTACTTGACCTGAACATACTGCAGGCTGCCCCGTGTGAATGATCACGAACTCGACATACACTTATACCCCTCAATTGTAACAGTCACCCTGTTTTTGACGCCGTCTGTGGACGCTGTTTTTGACGCCGTTCTTTGGACCGTTTTTGACACCGTTTTTGGTGCCGTTTTTGATGCCGTCTCTTGTCGCTGTTTTTGAGGCCGTTCTTTGAGGCCGTCCTCTGGCCTGTTTTTGGAAATAGGGAACACACCATTCATAACAGCAGAGCTCTGCATCAGACAACCAGGTCTCCCTATAATTTTAAGCAATGGTTTGGGCAGCCTGAAGTCGCCCCCTCGATGGCTGAGAGGTTTGAATGGCACTGAACAACCAATGGAGTTCCACCGTTAGTGGCTTGCAATGATAGGAAGAGCCGACATCGAAGGATCAAAAAGCGACGTCGCTATGAACGCTTGGCCGCCACAAGCCAGTTATCGCTGTGGTAACTTTTCTGACACCTCTTGCTGAAAACTCTTCAAGCCAAAAGAATCGATACGCCGTGCTTTCGCAGTCCCTATGCGTACTGAACATCGGGATCAAGCCAGCTAAGCACCTCATTTATCTGTGTCAATTTTTGAGTATAAATAATTTCATTTAACTGCTATCCATCATGGAACAGATAGTCATTTTGCTTTATATAATTTCATCCCTTTTAAGAATATTCACAACTGTTTGCATTATATAACTCCACTAAATTTTTTACAAACCAATTTTAACCGTATTTCTTATTGTTATTTGTACATCTAAGACCATACCAATCGTGAGTGCAAAAGCCCATGCCCTTTGTCTAATTTACATAAAAGCTCATGCCTTCGACTGAGTAGCCATGGCAAATTTTAGTTATTCATTCATTAATAAATTTTTAACGGTATACTGTCTCCAGAATGTGGGGGTGTGTAACAATGAGCATACTATTAAGTCTTAATATTATATCAGTTTTCTAATACTGTACTCACTACGTTTGTACTTTTACACTAAAAATGCAAAGATTAACAAACTTAAAAAAATTTTAAACCGACTTCAAAATAGACACTAAAAAGTGAGAAGTAACTGGATTACAGGTTTAATTCAAAACTCAAAAATCAATCTGAATGAAATATTATTATATGCGCTATCTACTTATCTGTTTGATGTCGGTGCCAAGTCCGAAACACAGTAATACTTAGCGATATAAACAGTTTTTTTTCCCTTAGGGCTCGTCCGCGTCTTGCCGCCCCGATAGCACCGCAGCCATTGGCTTATTGCGCAAGCCCTCTGTCTTTCCTACTCCACTCATTCCAAAATCACTGTCCCTTGAACTAGTCTGCACAGTAATTGGTAGGGTGAAGTTTTATATTGCCCTGTCTCTGGTCTAGGCTGTCCGTAGATCAGTTGTCCTTGCGGTCCAGAGCTTTACACCCGCACAAGATGTGCTGGGCTGATTCGTTCCCCACGCCGCAGAGTCTGCATGCTAGGTCCCCATCAAACCGCCCCATTTTACGCAGGTGTTTCTTGACAGCCTCTCTCTCTCTCTCTCAAGAGTCCTGTTATGTTCCTGAGCTGTCATCTGCTAAGATTTAGCAGCTCCACAGCTCTCTTCGAACTGGGTTCCCCAATTTGTGTCTTCCCATGTCTGAGCCCTGGACAATCTGCCCAGTATCCCTTATGCTGGTCCCTGATCCAGGACTTGATGGGTCCTCTGACCGTGCCTTTCGATACGCCCAGGACCGGTTCTGGTCCCAGAAATGGTTCTGCTCACCCTCTCTTCGCGAGACTGTCAGCTTCTTTATTGCCTTTGACCCCCGAGTGTCCCGGCACCCAGATGAGGGTGACCTCATTCTGCACAGCCAGGTCGCTCGTCTCGTCTCGGCATTCACTTACCAGCCTGGAATTTACCTGTGGGCTACTTAGGACCTTAAGGGCTGCCTGGCTATCTGTGGCTATGAGGATCCGCTTGTTGGTGTTGTCGCTCCTCTTGTTCTCTCGCACGCAGTGCAAGACGGCGTACATTTCGGCCGGAAAGACCGGTCCATGAGCTCCGAAGGAAATAATGTGACTTACCCCTCGGTCCTTACGAATAAATGCCTGCCCCCGTCCCACGCTCCCCGCCGGATCCGTCCGCGAACCAGACAAGCGCGTCCCGTGGTAGGCCCGGCATGTTACACCCACCCCCCACCTTGCATATCAGTCGGGGATTACCACGCTAAACTTATTTTCCCTACAAATTCGCGGGCTCGCGAAGTCAGACCTCATTTTCAGCATGGGTTCCTTCACGATCTCCTGAATTTTACAGTGGCCCCTGCAGTCTGGGGTCTTCAGTCTATCATTGCAGGTTAGTCTGTATAGTCCTGGCTTCCCCCATGATAACTATGAGAGAGAGAGAGAGAGAGAGGGGGGGCAGATCCAGCATCACTTCCATGGCGGCTGTTGGGGTTGAAGTCGTGGCCTCTGTGATATATATATATATATATATATATATATATATATATATATATATATATATATATATATATATATATATATATATATATATATATAAACAGGTTAGCTAATAACGGATTATAATTCTAACGAAACACCTATAATTGTTGGTAAGGCTCATACATTCCGTCGCGTAGACGGAGAAACTTGCGATGTGGCAGCAGTGAACCTAGCCTATTTACCTACTAGCTAATTGGCTTGGTACCGACTTCTAACAGATAAGTAGGTAACGCATATAATAATGTTCCATCTAAATTAATTTTTGTCTTTTGAATTAAACCTGTAATCTAGTTATTATTTGATGCAACTTTCCAGGTTAACTAGATATCAATAGATCCTCGTATTCAGGCTGTCCCCTAAAAACGTAGAGCTTGTCTTGGGGACACTCTTTGATATTTATTTCAATAACTTTAAAATGTAGCAGCTCTTATCCCCTATAAAATCGATTTAAAGGTTTTTTTTTAGTTTTCAATAACAAGGCCAATATTCAAATCGACCTGTATATTTGATAAATGATCTTTTCAAGATTTTGCATCTTAGAGGACTGCCTACGCGGCAAAAGCGATTAGAGGAGAATAACTAAACACGGTAATATAAAAAACCACTCGTGTCTGTAGCAGATTCAGATAGGGAAAAAGAAGAGCCTCCTGTGAGCGACGCACATGCATTCCGGAGTCCCCCAGGAAGAGACGAAGTGCAGGTCTTCCGGGTTGAAACATCCTTGTCAAAGGATGCCTTGAACATTCCGGTCGACTAGTTCTGTCTCCTTGCCTGCCCTGGGCATAGTTCTTTATACATTTACCGCATACACTCAAACACACACACACACACACACACATACACATTCTCACGTTAGTCGTTACATAAAAGGATCCAGACGGCTGCCGAATAATGCCCCGGGGGAATCCGAGAACCCATTATGGCACAGTCGCGCACACAGGATTAATCACCATTAAATTGAGCTATTCAAACTTTTGCACAGGCAGATTTCTTAAAGGAAATAGGAGCAATTTCAAGCACAGGGATTTAGAAATGAATTAGCTTAAATCTTTGTGCATAAGGAAAACCTTCATTCATTTTCCATCGTAATGGTTTTTAGAAATTGCGGTGATGGTAAAAGTTTTTGAAGGTTTTCAAGTTATGAATAATTATCGAATAATGGAGAAAAATCTATGACTTTTATTGAGGTCACGGTAATTTTTTACAGAAGAATATTACATTAGACCCTCATTATCCGAGACATCTATAGCAAAATTTGCTAATTGTCAATAACTAGTAACAGAAGAACAAATAATCGATCACAAAATATGTTAGGAAGTATCACATGTTAAGTAGCATCCAGACGCCCTTGTGGCGCAGGTGGCTAGGTGCCAGCCTGCTAAGCGAGAGGTCCCGGGTTCGATTCCCGGGCGGGCCAAGTTGACTCTGTCTGGAAAATTTAAAAATATATTGAATGATGGGAAAGAATGTGCTAATGGCCTGAGATGCCGCAGCCAATAATATTTTTAAAAAAAGTAGCATCCAAATTTAAATATGCTTTAAATTTACCAAATGGCAGGAATGAAAATTTTAAAATATTACGTACTAAGGTAGATTCTAATACGTAGGTACTGGCTATAAATTATTTTGGAAGATAATTGCTTATGTACAGGGTGAGCGAAACTCGATGTCCCGGCTTTATTGTAAGAAAGTTCTGGGCGCAGCAAGTGCGTTATGGTAATAAATTTTTATTAAATATTTCAAATTTTAATAACGCCACTTTCTATAAACCTAGAAAGTTAAATTCTGGTACGTAATAAGGTATTTTTTAAGGCAACATACCCACCAAATTTCATTAAAATAACTTTGTAATCTCCGGAGAAAAAAAATATTTTGAAAGAAAAAATCAAAATTAAATTACTCAATTTTCTATAAACTTAGAAAGGTGAATTTTGGTATGTGGTACGGTCTTTCCCAAGGAAATATATGAATCAAATACCATTAAAATATTTTTGTAACTTTTTTTTCAAAAGAAAACTCAAAATTTTCCCGGAAACCCATGTCCGATTTTCCTGGCTAACGAACTCATCCAAGCCATTAATAAAAGAAAGGTACTAGCCGAGTTTCATCGAAACCGGTTTATTATTTTTTGAATTATTGGTTGGGGATATATATATTCGCGCTCATTTGAAAACATTTTTGCAAAGTCTCACCATCGATACCTCTCTATTACTGAATTTTTTTAAATAAAAATTCACTAAAAAGGAAAAGCGTTAGAAAAAATCAAGAGGTTCTTAAATGCGATTGAGTAAGGTCCATTTTAAGCCAAATTTGAATATTTTTGGATCTTGGGAAACTGAAGTAATGACGGCATCAAATTTCTTTCCCAGAAACATACCCATATTTTGGCATATCTAAAAAGAACTATTTTTTCTGGACAAATTATGTGAAAAAAACAATGCTATTTTTTTTCGTTAAAAAGTTATAATCAAATTTGTAATACGTATAACAAAAAATTCGCGCAACCATCACGATATAAACAGCCTTTGGAAACAAATAGCAAAGTTTTGTCTGTCGTAGCAACGTTGTAACAGTCAATAAAACTAATGGTTTACAAATATTGTTTTGTTGTTATTTCACTTTGAAAAATGCTTGCGCACAACGAAAAAATCGATATGTTATTAGTTTATGGTGAATCTCAAAAGAACCCTAGAAGAGCAGTTCAGTTATACCCCAGAGATACCCCGAACGTGTTATTCCAAGCTTAAAAATATTTGCAGGATTATAACGCAATGGTGGTTAATTTTACGAACTGTAATTGTGAGTGGTCATGTCCCTACCACTTAGGTGTTGGCGTCAGTGAAGATAAGTACAATTTGGAGAACCCAATTCATCAAAATACAGTTTTTTGATCCGACGATTAGCGTCACCAAGGGGATGAGTAAACGAAGTGAATAAAGACTCGATTATTTGCAAACATGCATCACATTTCGATAAAAATGAAAAAATGCAATAAGAAATGTTCCAAAAAAAATTGTAAGTATCACCAACGACTTATGCGCCATCCTGTGATTGTCAAAATAATTATATAAGATGCAGTTCAAGACACCATATAAGTAACGTATACATTTTTTTCTCGTATCTTGCATAATAACAATCATACTGAGCTTTACCGTAGAAATGCGTAAACCCAGATATGGATTCTAGGGGGCCTAGTTTGCGCTCATTTGAAGAAATCTTTTTAGAATTCAAAAGTCACGATCTCCTCATTAAAGAATTTTTTTCTACGAAAATTAGCTAAAAATTATAGACGGTTAAACCATAAAATTAACTTAAACTACTGCCAAAGCATCAGAGAAAGCATCTATTTAAAATGAATTTTCTGGAAATATTTTTGCAAACTGAAGGACAATGGTGGTTGCAGCTGAAATTTAAGGGTTTCCAGAACACTCTTTACATTATCCGTATTTCGTTTAGGTTCCTTGTCTAAATGCTGCCAATTTTGAGGTTTCAAATCGCGACTTTGACGTTTTGAGGAAAACTCATTTTTTTCTTTAAATCCCTATAACTTTTTGCCGTTAAACTTACAGACTTAGATTTTGGTAAGTGGTTCACCCTTTATAATACAAACGCGCGTACCAAATCTGATTGCTCTTACTTTGTTATTTCCGGAGACATACATTTTCCCGAATAAACACTAAATTTTCCGGAAAAACCTGGGCCAATTTTCCTGGCTAACAAACTTGTCCAAGACAGTTACAAAAGAAAGGTGCTCAGCAAATGTGATCAAAATCAGCCCATTATTTTCTGATTTTTTAGTTAGCGGTGTGATACACACAAACACACACACACACACACACACATTCATATATATATATATATATATATATATATATATATATATATATATATATATATATATATATATATATATATATATATATATATATATATATATATATATATGAATTAACAGTAAGATGAGACAAAAAAAAAAGATAAAACGTGAAGTCACTAACTAGGATTAGAACTCGTCATATAGGACTCGATTATCTGATGTACAGGGCTTAGCCCACTCGGCCACGGTGACATGACACAAGTATGTACTAGCAAGTATATCTGGTAGTATGTTAGCCGTCTAACGTCTTTACTATTTACACCAACCAATTTTTATTTACAATGGATTTATTGCTTATATTTCAACGAAATGAAGGAAAATAACGACTTAGACACTGATCTAGGAGCTTGTTAGTCATTTCGTGTCGTATTTTTCACTAACATTCGTATTCGTATTCGTTTTAACTTTTTTGAATCAGATTTAATTAATTAAAAATTAATTTACCTCTACCATTTTTGTCTTTTAATTTTGGTACATAGAATAATCTTTATGACAGAAACCTGCGTACCAAATTTGTTTGCCCTTACTTTGTTATCTCCGAAAATATATATTTTTAAAGAAAACACAAAATTTTCCGGAAAAACCTGAGCTGATTTTCTTGGCTAACGAACTTATCCAAGCCACTTGCGAAGAGAACGTGTGTACCAAATTTAATCAAAATCGCCGTTTTATTTTTGGAGTTATCGGTGTGATACATACATACATACATACATACATACATACATACATACATACATACATATATATATATATATATATATATATATATATATATATATATATATATATATATATATATATATATATATATATATATACATATAAAAATTGAAACTGACTCCGGATATGGGTTCTGGGGGACCTGGTTAACGCTCATTTAAGGAAATTTTTTCAAAATTCAAAAGTCAGGATCTCCTCATTTGTTACTTTTTTAAAGAAAATTCACTAAAAATAAGTCCGGCCAAAACGCATACATACATACATACATACACACACACACAGATATATATATATATATATATATATATATATATATATATATATATATATATATATATATATATATATATATACATAAAAAAATTGAATCGGACCCCGGATATGGGTTCTAGGGGACCTGGTTCACGCTCATTTGAGGTAATTTTTTCAAAATTCAAATGTCAGGATGTCCTCATGAGTGAATTTTTTAAAGAAAATTCACTAAAAATAAGTCCGACCAAAACGCAATTTTTAGAGCTTTCAGTTGAAGAACTCCCGACAATGTACGAGTGTTCTGAGTAATTCGAATAGTCGTGAAGGAGACGTGAATGTCGCGGATGTGGATGGCAACTCAAGAATATTGACTATTACTTACTGACCAGACTTTGTAAGTCGATTCGACAAAGTCGATATGGAAGGCAGTTCCTTCTGAACCCTTGATCCGAAGGACCAATGTTGGTGGAGATAAAGTCCGTTGACGTGGAATAAGTCGGTCGGTTCTGTGATGTAGCAGGCAGGTCGTGCCGTGAAAAGGGAAAGTGATTGACGATACACGGACCTCTCCGATAGGGAGCGTGATGGTCACCTGCCACTCTCATTCCTGCTGCCTGCAGCTCTGCAGGAGTTAGTTCGCTACCCTCGTCGGTCACTCAGCCCTGTTCGTCCATCCGTCTGTCAGCAGCCGGATGTGCGGCTATATCGTTCATTTGTCATTTTCGACTACACCGTGTCCCGTAATCTCGTACCTAGCCTATTACTACATACTGGAATTTAATTTATAACTGATAGAACAAGATAAATACATTTCAACAGATCAAATAGCTTGCTCCGGCGATGTTTTTTCTTTGACAGCATACGTCATGATGCTGACAATGATGGCGTAAAAAATAACCGGTATTTTGCAACCATTTACACTTAGAACATTACAAAGTTAGCATCATCAGGAAATTATATATTTTGTATTCGAGCATATTTCATTCTCTAATGACGCTAACTGCGTTAGTGAAACGATCATCAGGTCTTTAAAATGGTGTTGTGGGGAATTGCGTTCCCCAAAAGTGTATTTATATTTTTACTCTTGCGGCATAAATAAATGACTATCCATACCAGGCGGTTGTGAAGGTTTACCACGCTAACTTTGATACTAAGGTAACCTACGGACTCGTCATTTGTGGATGCAGCCTGGGAATCTCAAGAGTTGTTCATCCTACAGAAGAAGGCGCCTAGGATCTTGCGCTCGGTGAACGCTTTTACAAGCCGCTGCTATTTAAAGACACCAAACTACTTAGCATAGATTCGGCCTATATACCAGCTTGTATCATATATGCCTACAAATATCGAGATGAACCAATAATAATGGTGACTACCTATGAGACTAGAAACAGAAGCTATCCTGCTACTCCCTGTTGGTGAATTTTCTTTTCTTCACTAACGAGATCGCGACTTTTAAATTTTGAAAAAATTCTTCAAACGAGCGCGAACCAGTCCCCGTAGAACACACATCCAGGTCGGTTTAAATTTTTATATGTTTTATTTATATATGGTACGCGGGTCCGTATCATTAAAAGTAAACTAGAATTTAGGTCTGTAAGTTAAGAAGTCTGCACGCAGCAAGTGCGTTATAGTAGTGAATTTTCATAGAAACGATCTGTCACCAAAGATTTTTTATAACTTTTTTTTCTTGTAAATCTAAATTTTGGTCCAAAGTTTACTCTTTATATCGTAAACCTACCTATAAAATTTTTTCAAGCGGGAAAAGTCGGGATCCCCCCATTAGTGAATTTTTTCTACGAAAATTCACTAAAAGTAAAAAACTTATAGGCATTTAAAACAGAACAATTTGGGCATTTTCTCGAAACGCGAAAGTTGCGATTTGAAACCTCGAAATTGGGCAAAGAACCTGAAACGAATACGGGTTTACGGCTTATATATAGAAAATGTCGCACGAGAAGTGCTTTACAAATCCTTAAGTTTCAACTTCAACCGTCACTGTCCTTCATTTTACTAAAATATTTCCAAAAAATTCATTTCAAATGTACCCTTTCACTGATGCTGGCAGTAAGTAGTTTTATGGTCGACTTTTCATTCGCTAGTGAGGAGACCGCCACTTTTGAATTTTGAAAAGATTTCTTCAAATGAGTGCAAACTAGGCCCACTAGAACCCATATCCGTTTTTTTTTCAATTTTTATCTGTTTACATATATACAGTGCAACGCATTCCTACGGTAAAGCTCAATATATTTGTAATTGTATAAGATACAAGAAAAAATTGTATACGTTAATTATTGGGCGTCTTGAGCTACATTGTATAAAATTATTTTGACAATCACAGGATGGCGCATAAGCCGTTGGTGATACAAATTCGTTCTTTTTTTTTCAAATACGCCTTCTGTTATTGCATTTTTGCATTTTCCATCGAATTATCATGAATGTGGGTAGAAAAAATAAATTTGATAGCGTTCATCGTTTTCAAGTTATTTTCATTATTTTGCAACTTTTCACATTTTTAGCACATATCAAAAATTATGATACGGCGTTTTTACCAATAGATAGCAGAGCCCCATGAAGTGATGCATTGAGAGAGGTTCTCGTTTATTTTATTAGTCGAAAAACTGTAGGTACAATATACAGGCCGCTCTCAAGTAGCGACTGACTGAAAAAATTCAAACGGCCGTAGCTCAATTTTTCGAACGGAACAGCCTGTACTTTATGCTTCAAAGTAAATGGCATATCTCCCTGCTTCAAGCTTTGTATAACACTCGCCCTATACCTACAGACTCTAGTTTTGGAAATATTTACATTTACAATCGCATACCAGGCGTCGATCAAAATATATATGATTATTTAGCGAAATTTCAAACAAAAAATATTAGAATATTTAAATCAACTTTGGTACAAAAAGGCAAAAAATAATTTATTTGATGAGATTATCTGTTTACATTTTCATAATATATACATCTGTGGCACTCATCAACGTTGTTGACAGTATAATGTGTGCAGTTGATAAAGGGAAGTGTTCTCTTCTTGTGCTGCTTGACTACTCAAAGGCGTTCGATACTCTCAATCACGGGCTCTTGTTGTCTAAGTTAAGATATTATGGCTTATTTAATGATTATCATAGACTAATCGAGTCTTATCTTGATAACCGCTCGTAGTTGATGTTTTCTAATGGCAGATGGTCTGATAGGATGACCATTCTTTCGGGGGTACCACAGGGCTCCTTTTTGGGGCCTCTACTCTTTTTGGTGTATACATCTAGCATACTGCAGTCTCTTGAATTCGACAGTGTTCAAGCTTTTGCTGACGATACACAGCTAGAGTTTGATTTTGATAACATAGATTCTCTTCACTCGTCAGAGGTCATTAACTACGAGCTGCTGCGGTTGAGAGACCTTTCCGAGGGGCATGGCTTGAAACCTAATCCTCTTAAATCGAAAGTAATGATGTTGAATATTATTATTGATGGTACCAGTCTTGATTTTCTACGGTCCGCCGTGAACTTGGGTATTACTCTCGACACGGACCTTAGGTCCAGGCAGCCTGTAAAAAGGATTCTTCACATAAGTTTTATTTCATTAAAATTATTGTACAGTGACATGCATATATTAAGCACACAATCACGTAAAAACCCTTGTGAGATACTGGTGCTGTCTAGTTTTAATTATTGTGATCTGGTTTACGGACATTACATTGATTTGAGGGATAGGAATCACATACAGGTAGTCCAGAATTCGTGTTCGAGATTTATATTTGGATTGCGTGGTAGGGATCATGTGTCACATACTTTTAAGGAGTTGGGTTGGTTAAGAATGGCTGATAGAACAAAACTACATCTTGGAAAATTTGTTTTGGCCGTGATTAATGGTCGCTCATCACCATCTTCTCTGAAGGAAAAATTCTCCTCCAGAGGTGGGACTTATAACGTCAATATTCGGTACCCATGTCGGTTAACGATTCGGCGTCATCGGACAGCTATGTTTAAAAGGACTTTTATTTATAATGCGGTTGAACTTTATAATTCGTTACCTCGTGCATATTTGAGTCTCACCGACAGTGCATTAAAGAACACGTTTAAGGGGTATATGCTCTCCCAGCAATATTAGTGGTGTAGATAATGCGAACAATGTGAACAATATTAGTAGTACTAATAATAGATTCTTAATTTGTAAGGCTACTGCTTGCGATGCGAGTGTGGTTGGTGATATTGTATTGTAATGGATCATATACCTGCTCACGTTGCACTATTGCATGAGGGAACCTTATGGTTAAGTAGATTAGCCAAGGGCTAGACTTCGCCATGGGGTTCCACCTTAGCTTATCTTAGATTAGCTTGAGTTGTGGATTTTAATTCATTTCTAACAATTTCTTGTTTTTTATTGTATTTAATAAAGGCGATTAATAATAATAATAAGTAGTTTTCACAAATGTCAAATCAAACTTTAAAGTTGGAGACGAAAGTAATGTTCTTATTCCTCACAGCTTGTGCGTAAAAATATGAGTATTTTTCCGCTTATATTTTTCTTTACTTCCACTACTTAAAATTTCCGTGAAATTTCCGTTTCTTTTTAAAATGTGGCATAAAAGGTGATGTTTAGTTGTAAGTAGTTTAGAATTTTTGATCCATTGATGACCCTAACTTTGTTAGTGATACGATCGTCGGGCCTTTGAAAAGATGTATTGTGGTGATTTGTGTTCTCCAAGTGTACTAATCAGTGCTCGTCACAGGTTCTAATCTCCACCCAGTGACTTTTCAATTAAAAGTGAACCAGACATTTTATGACAATAATGTTTTTGAAATGTATGTCAGATCGTAGAACAGTTGTTGGTTATATTCCGGTGCTCCCAAGAAAAGAGAATCGTGAAACACAGTGACGTGACCCGTTCAAGTTATGCAACGACGTAAAATCCTGCACCGCAGTACGTTGAGCTACAGTAATAACACCCTTGACGATTTGCTAGCGTAGCAACTTACAACTTTTTATTTACATTGGAAAATGTGATGTAGCCTGGTTCATGCTGTTGCTTATTCATCGATAGGGGCAGCAGCATTTCCACAATACATCTCGTCTTTATATGAACTGCACAGTGGAAAACTGGATCTTTGCATGCAAAGAATTCCTATTGCAAATTCACAATATGTTATTTGGTGGAGTTACTGCAGACCTGTGGTAAATTATATGTATGCGTTCGTGTTTTTGGCGTGTATTACAAATTATAAAACACCAAGTTTATACTACCTCAGCAACAATTTATATTTTTATGGGAAGAAGGACGCTACATAAATCTGCTTTATTGACCTGAGAAAATGGGTAGACCAAGAAATATATCCTGAACACATATTCAAACGACGATTGAGTATGAGTTTAATAAGGTGAGTGTACTACGTTTTTCCTCGCTTAGTTGCATGTTAATTTTTAGAGAATTTTTCGTTAAACAAAAAATTAACTAATGAGGAGATCTGTGTTATATATATATATATATATATATATATATATATATATATATATATATATATATATATATATATATATATATATATATATATATATATATATATATATATATATATATATATATATATATATATATATATATATATCCTTTATCCTCTACTAATTGACATTGTTGAAAATGATGATCGCTATCAAGAAAATCAATTAGTGTTTCAACAAGATGGAGCTCCTCCGCATTTTTTACAACGTGTTAGGGCGTTTTTGAACAGAGAGCTTACAGGACAATAATTTGGGCGTAGAGGTGCTATTGAGTGGCCCCCTAGATCACCGGATTTAACTCCTTTAGACTTCTTTCTATGGGGACTTTTAAAGAGTAGAATTTACGCAACAGAACCGGAGTCTCTGGAAGAATTACGACGACGCATTGTTGAAGAATGCCGTCTATTAACTCCACAAATGCTCCAGAATGTCAGAGCTCGCTTTGAACAAAATTTGTACTTTTGTATGGAAGCTGGTGGTCAACAATTTGAACACAACAGAAAAAATATTTTTGAACGTTTGGTTTTGTTTTTTAGCTTTTCTTAACGAAAAATTGACTAACTAGTGAATTTCTTATCACAATGAATGCAATACGTTCTTGCATCTTCAACCGTGAATAATTTTTAAACGAGTTGATAAAACGTCCAAAAAATTAGTGTGCAGAATTCAGAAAATAACGAGCTCTAAAATGATGTAACACTCGACCCATGTTCCCTATTTAAAATATAAGGGTTATCACCACCCTAAAGGGGTTGATGTGACAAAGTTGAGTTTTATGTCAAAACATGTCCCCCTCAATATTAAAATTGACGTGTTTCAGCGTTTCTTCAAAAAAAATTTCTCTGGGCGAAAATCGGCCTGTTTCGTTTTCAATGCGTCACCCTATAGATATATATATATATATATATATATATATATATATATATATATATATATATATATATATATATATATATATATATATATATATATATATATATATATATATATATATATATATCACATCGATAACTCAAAAAATAATGAGCCTATTTTGATGAAAGTTGGTAGGTACCTTCCTTTTGTAAGTGGCTTGGATAAGTTCGTTAGCCAGAAAAATTGAACTAGCCTTTACGGGAAAATTTTGGGTTTTCTTTCGGAAAATTTTTGTTTCTCCAAAAGTAACACAGCTATGACAACCAACTTTGGCATAAACGTTTCTACTATCAAACTTACCCTACTAGCCGAAATACAGATCTCTAGGCAAAAAAGTTATAGGCATTTAAAATAAAAAAATTTGGGCGCCAGTGGTGATCAAAGAAAAGCACAAGAACAAAATATTTATATTCATAATTTTATGGAAAAAATGACAGCTGCAAACACCCAAAGCGATTAGCCCCCAAATAAACCATCAGGAAAATGTATTATTTTATGTTCTGTCGATCATAAGCACAGATGCAGGTATTGGCGTAGATACAGGGGGTAAAAGACTAATAAATAAATATGGCTTCAAAATTATCCCAGTTCATTACCAGCTCTTTGTTTCCGTTAACCAAATTACCGTAATGTGTCCTAATTATCGTTCCCATCTAAACAAAGGTTAATTTTGTTTAACTAATAATTAGTGCCGAAAATGCTGAAGAAATACCTGAAAATTAAATAAGTGAGTATAGAGGTGGATATTATATGGGTAGGGACTCTATTACAAAATAGAGCAAGCAGTATAGTAAAACCAGAGTAAGAACTAGGGCAGAAAATACAATTTCAGAATTACCAGGCTGCAAATCTTATGCTAGGGATGCGAAAACTCCGCTGGAGTGCTGGATTCTGTTTTTTGACTCAACAATTCTTAATAGCTTTACAGATTGCACAAACGTTATGATTGCCAAAAAAGCTGTAGGCTATAAAGGTAAAGAATATTGTAGCAATACCAACCTAACTAAAATAAAGGCTTTATTTGGTATCTTGTACCTTGATGGTATATACAGAAACAGCCATCGCCATCTAAAATAACCTTGGAGAACAAATGGAACCGGCATTGATATATTTCCTACAGCAATGGCTGTCAATAGATTCACATTTTTGCTTCAATGTTTACGTTTTGAGAACGCAGACAACATACAAGAACGCCTGAAATTAGATAAACTTGCAGCTATACGGGCTATACGTTTGGAAAGTTTGTTTCAAACTGTCAACAGGCGTATACACTAGGATAATATTTAAGGACAGATGAAAAATTAGAGTCCTTTCGAGGCCGCTGTTCTCTCCGCGAGTATATGCCCAACAAGCCTGCTAAATATGGGATAAAAATCCAGGCTATGGTGGACCCTCGCACATTTTATGTGCTTAATATGGAAGTTTATGTAGGATGGGATTTATCAATCAAGCAACAAACCTGTTGATATTGTGCAAAGATTGGTAGCACTGATTTTTGGTAGTAATCGAAATGTCACCTTTAATAACTGGTACACTTCCTATGAACTTGTGAATATTTTACGTGAAAAGCATAGTTTAACGTCGGTAGGAACTCTTAGGAAAAACAAACGAGAGATGCCGTTAGCGCTACTAGAACTAAAGAGTAGACCATCTAAGAGTTCAATGTTTGCATTCCAGAAACATAACACAATGGTATCGTACGTACCCAAGAGGGATAGACATGTTATTTTGCTCTACTCTCTTCATCATGATGACCAGATAGATGAATCTATGGAGGATAAAAAACTACCCGAAATTGTACGCTTTTTCAATTTTACCAAAGGCGGTGTAGACGTTGTCGATGAATTATCAGGAAGTTACAGTGTAGCTCGGAATTGCAGAAGATGGCCACTGCGAAGATTTTTCTCTCTAATGGATAGACCACGAATTAATAGCCAGGTCACTTATAGGACAAACACCAACAACTATTCAAAAAAGCGTCGTATATTTTTGGAAGAGCTGGGTCTAGCTTTGATAGAGCCAACTCTGCAGCAAAGAAAAAAATATTCCTGGACTCCCAAGAGAACTTCGATTCAAAATTGCCAGCATGCTAGGCGAGACAAATGCTGCTCCGAGTAAAATAGAAAAAAACAGGTCGCGGTAGATGAGGAGAATGCCCCAGAAACAAGGACAGAAAGTCGAGGTACTCCTGTGAGCAATGCAAAAAATATCTGTGTCTAGAGCACCTTCACTTTTTATGCGAAAATTGCAGCCAATTACGTGACGACTAGTTTAATTATGTTTCTTTTGTTTGCCACATCATTTGAAGATCGTATAGTATGAACTTTTTTTTGGCGTTTCCAAAATATTTAATAATTTTAAAAATCATTTTTCTGTTTGTGATTTTTTTAAAAGGCATGTTTGTCAAGTGTGTAAATCTCGATATTTTCTGATTTGAGCCATTCAGACAATAAATGTAGTGTTTTTATCAAGTTTGTGTTTTGTTTTTATACGTTGTAAGTATAAATATGATTCTTTTGCACAAAAAGAACAAAAACAAAGAAACATTAATTTTTTTCATCATTTCAAAGTTAGGACCCACCAAACCCCGCCTGGATGATGACGTAAAAAATTTTCACCTGGGTGATTCCGGGTTAATGGGCTAATACTAATGAAGTACATAAAAACGTGTCTGTTAAATAATGTTTTCACAATAAAATGACGCTGTGACTAGGGCTAGAAAATACATTCCTTACACGATCTCCTAATTAGTGATTTTTTAAAGGAAATTCACTAATAATAAATTAACAAAGAAATGGAATTAAGTTGATTAATTGTGTAAACCTGGTATTAGAACAGTACTTCTCTGTGTCGTATATTGACTGTATCTGGTAAAGAGAGAGTATATGAGAATATGATGGACGGCTAGAGTCTATCGAATGTGGTGTTGTGCGGCGGTAACGTCTGGCCGATCTATTTAACGGTTGATTGGAAGAGTCGCATCTGACATGGCAGTGTGACACGTCCGGTATACGATAGGCGTTAGGAAACAATGGGCTGTCCACTAGACTGCTAATGAACTTTTAACATCCTGTATTGTTCCAGCGATATGAGCTACTGATCTCTTCATTCTCGATATATGTCGTGCTTTGACGCGATTATTGATATACGCTATGTTTAATTAAATTCCATACTGCGTTAAAGCATAAACAACGACAGAAAACCATTGAAAAAATAAACTATTTTACTCTGTCATCTATTTTGATCGATTACGTTTTTCCAGTGGAAACTGTTTTAAAGCCTGTTGAGAGAAAAGTAAAATGAAAATAAGTCTCTTGGTAAATCGTCTTCCTTAAGTAATATGGAATTAGAAAAAAATCGGGACGCAGCAAGTGCGTTATAGTAGTGAAATTTCATAAGAATTGTACACTATTAGTAAGATATATTATTAAAATAATTCTCTAAATTTAAATGGACATTGGAGATCGGTTTTAGTGTCCCAGTTAACGATTATTTGAAAAAATATATATTTTATATGGAGCTAACAAATTTAAATTTGGTCTTAGATATAATATGTAAGTACTGCAAGTGTGTTTGAAAAAAATGTGTCACAAATTTCATTAGAATTACAAAAGTTTTTCAGAAGAGAATTAATTATTTAGAAAGGGAATGTACCTGTCAAATTATAAATATGGCAGGTATTTTTTCATATTAATTGCTGGTTTTGTTTTAGTCAACCCATCCAGTTTTGGCAAACAATAAACAACAAAAAAGGTTATTTTTTAAACATGTTGTACTTACCTGCGAAGATCATTATGTTATTTTTCTTTAATTTATTACCCACGGTGCATTTACATAGGTGTTACTATGGTTCAAGATTAAAGATTCTAGCTTAGTGGGAAATTTATTGATTTATTTATTTTTACGAAAATTTTCTACCATGACACACTTGCTGCACCTAGACCCTTTCCAACACTTATTTACATTTGCTGTATCCATACTTTTTGAAAATACTAAAATATTGCAGCTTACTATGTAAGACTGACAAACAAGGCAACCCCAAAATCATTTGTGGAAAAATATTTTAAAAAATGAAGTGAGATAACAATTTAAACATAAATTGAAAATCTAGGTTCGCTGCTTCGTCGCGGGGGTTCTCCTTCCCCTTCGGCATGCCAACAATCACCCTCAATGCATAGACAATAACAATGCAAACCAGAAATTCCTTTGGAGCAACCCCTAAGAAAGTTACGGGACCTGCTGTGGGTATAGAGATTCTGCGCGCAGTACACAGGATTTTAAGGAGGTATAGCTGCAAAGTGGGATAAAGGCAGCTTAAAGGGGCTCAAATAAGCTGTTTCTTTCGCACTTTCCGCTCACATTTCCTTTTTATATTCTTCTCCACCCAGCACCCCTATTCACGTTTGGTCCCGTAACTTTCTTGTGGGCTGTTTGCAAGAAATTCTTGTGGTTTGGGCATCCAGGGTTCTAAGCATCTTTCTGAAAATATTTTTCTAAGCACCCACCATGTGCTAATCTGCAAATTTACCGAATTTTTATTTACAAACGGAATGCATTTATGAAATTAAAGGTGACAGGTAAGTATTTTTTATATTAATCGCTTGAATGATCCGTTTTACTCAACTCAATCGAACCAGTTTCTGCAAACAAAATAACAAAAAAGGTTTTTTAAAAGAAATTTGTAATTGTCTGTGAAGCTCATTGTGTTATTTTTTAAATTTAGTATCCACGCTGCATAGCAGTACAGATAGCGTCATCTGTCTTTGTCCAACATTGTAGATATTGCATTACAGAATCTGAAGTGATGTCGAGGATTATTTTATTATAATTTCGAATAATTTTATTTTCCTTTGATCAAACGACTTGACAATTGGCACACAACCGCGTCTGTCTATATTCTTTTAAGTTGAAAATTTTCGTTTCAATCACTTAGACAATTTGAGAGATATTGCGTTTTAAAGAATATTTTTTATTTTTTTTATTAAGAAAAATTGGCCGTTAAGATTTGATGAAAGAACTCATCCAAGCCATTAGCAAAGTAAGGGTAATTCCTAAATTGGGTCCAAATCAGTGAATTTTTGAGTTATTGTCGGTTGGATACATACATATACACACACACACACGCGCGCGCTTCTTAATGAAAATTCACTAAAATTTTCTTAGGCCGGATTATGCTCACCTTATGTAAGACCGTCTACGATTGTCAGAAAGATTGGCTCCTGCTCCTATAAGCTATCAGCTGAAATAGGAGGCTGCATAGGGGCATGTAAAGTATTTGAAACCATTTTATTCAGGTTGTGGATATAATGGGGTGGGTGGTGGGACTACGGGTTTATAGTTCCTTAAACTATAAATCTTTTAACTTGTTTTGACTATGGGTTCATAGTTCCTCAAACTATCAATATTTCAACTAGCTTTGACTACGGGTTGGTAGTTCCTCAAACCAGCAATCTTTTAACTTGCTTTAAAAACTGCTTAATAGTCCTTCAGGCTTTCAATATTTTAACTTTCCAGCAGCCCTCAGGTATGGACTAGTAGCTACGATACCTGTCTCTTCTCCAGGAGGCTTGGGTCTTTTGACTGGTATGCTGTCATGGATAGGTTGTGATTCAGGTTACCTATCCTATAATTTGGTTTATCAGTAAATCTTTACCTCTGTCCAAGAGGAGGAGTGTGACGGTTCCAAACATCATTTTCAAAATTTTTAAAGCTTAATGCTTATACATAGTTAAACAAATGATGACACCGACTATAAGTATATTGACACCAATGAATTGGGAAACAGACTAAAAGAAAATATTAGATAAAGAACTTGAAATTTTATGTTTACTGAAATATTTCCAATTGGCCCGTTGTTATCAGCCTTATCTTTATCAGCATATTTCTTATATCCTTACTTGCAAAGTTATTGTCCTGAAAGAAAAGAATAGCTTAAAAATTGATATAATAGAAAACAGATGATGAATGAAAGAACTTGAAAAATATAGGTTGTAATTACCTGCAGCAGTTGCTGGATCTCATCAAGTGTCTTGTTAAATATTTGTACCGCAAGGGTTGAACAATATATCACTTTAGTGGGAGTTATTAAATGCATCACAAGACACCCTCTTCAAATCATTAAAACCCCTAAATATGTATACATAGGGTAAGTTTATTAATTCGAATGTTAGTTTTTGACTCTTCTTACAGTGGTTTTTTTTTTCACATTGGCTTATAGTTTTCAAACAGACGGGTAATATTGTTTTGAATAGGTTGGACTTTTCTGAATAAACTGGATTTTCCCGTTAAACTGAATTTTCTTATATGCTGGCTTTACTGTGTGGGTTTTCCATTTGCCTCACAATTGCTCAATTAATTGCCGCTTAACTAAACTTCAACAGAGACGTCTGGGTGTAATGAATACAACAGCAGAGAGAAGGCAGATACGTTCTACCACCCCTTTTAATACTTATTTACCACTCTACCGTTCAAAACAACCACTACTGCGACATTTCCTGTTAGTTAACATAGTTTCAGTGTATCTGTAAACGCCCCGAGGTCACAGGTCGGTACAATAGCTTGTTTGAAGAATTAGGTCTAATTACAGTACTTTCAAATAGGTTTTTTATATCCATTTAATGACACAGCCGTTGTATTTATGCCGTAAAACATGCATATTATAATTATTTGCGTCTCACAGGTTTTTTTTTCTAAACACTTCTCTCTAATGTCTAACCAAACATATTACACGTTGACACTCGACACACTAGCAGGTGTGCCAATTATATTATATAGTTCACATAGCAGTGAAAGAAGCTGCCAAAGCCACAGCCACGATATAGTTTAGTAGGTGTGATAATTGTATATTTCTTTTTTTTTTGCCTGACCTGACCTTCCTTGTTCCTGACCCCAAGTGCAGCGCAAGTTGCATAAAGGAGCTTACGCTGTCACAACTAGTTAATCAGCTTAGCGACAGTTACTGATGAGAAAATATTCATTGTTGAAATATGTATCTATCGCATAATTCTGTTATTATTTTTGTGGTTTTTGGTGTGATTCTGCTTTTTGTTTCAATCTGAGCCAATTGACAAAGTGAGGAAACTACAACGTTAACAGGAAAGAGGTGCTAGTATCATTATCGACTTAAATGAAACTTAATCAGATTAAAGCTGCTCCATATTACCTTAAAAAAGAACATTTAGCGCTTCTTAGAAGTTTTTCGCAATTCGCCCAGCCCTTTGATATTGTATTACACTTATAATGGATCTAAAAAGTTATACTTTATAGTTTTTAAAGAACTCGTAATCTTCTACGGATCTTATTACAATAAAATACAAATACAAGCCAAATTATTTTAATACAATATATTCTGCTCTTCCGTTGCAGGAAGTGGAATTTTAGAATGTCTTTTATGATTTTTTCGAATAAGCTTTTCAAGTTTTAAGATCACTTTGGTAACCTTATATTCTCCACGAAACGGGATTTAATTTACGTTTTACAGTTTTGTTCCTAAAGATAATTGCCTTATCAAGTTTCAGTGAAATGCGAGTCTTTGGGCTTCGAGTTAAAAGATCTAATATATTTTAGTTGTCTCTGGAGTATAGAATTGCATTATATTACTTACGGTCACACATCGGAGCACAAACCTGTCAGTTGTAAGCGCGAAATAGTTCAGAGACTAATAGTTCACATTAGGCATCGACATTATAAGTTAGATTTCTGTATTAGCTTAAATGTTATAACAACTTAACGGTTAAATGAACTGATAGACTAAATTGCAAATTAGAACAAGTCTGGATGCAGCAAGTGCGTTATGGTAATGAATTTTCGTGAAAATGTTTTTCTAGCAGATACATATATACCGGCCCGTATTCAAGAATTAACAGAGTCAATAAATAATTTAGTGGCGAAGCTAACAGGTCAAAAAGTACTGGACGAGGAAGGTTTTCTCCGATTATTCCTATACAAATTTTGAGGGTGTCTCTGAAAGGTCTGTACAAAATGCTATGACATATTCCTTAGGCTAAAATATGAGGATCTAGACCAATATACCAAAAGTTGATAGTTTTCGACAGCTTCTCGAAGTTATTATTTGTTGAAACTCCTTTTCAAATATATATCTTAGTAATAACAGGATTTGCATGGAATTTGGTACGTGGATGTTTTTCAGGATGAGCAATCCATGTTTGATCATAGTTTTGATGTAACTTGCAGAGGGCGCCACCAGCAGCCCTTTGTCTACATTTAAAGCTCAAAAACTTTTTTCTGCCTCGGTATATCAAATTGCTTATCAGAAGTTTTTTATTACCTGGTATGTTATCTTTCAAAAAGGTATACATTGTAGATTTCGATTTGAGGAGCCGTTTCTGTAATAATCGACTTTAAGTGTTTCATTGCGTTCTAAAATTCATCATAGAAACTACAGCACACTTTATCCATACTTAGGACTAGTCCAAGAAGTTTGAAGCATGTTTAAGGACAAACCGACCAACAAACAACACTTGAAATTTACATTGGAGCATGTTTAAGGACGAAACATCTGAGCAAGTTTACCCCGAAATTCAAATTTCGAAAATAAACTTAATAAAGACGTCCCTTTCCTATAATAAATGTTCAAAATGTTCTGCATTCACTTACACACAACGAAATAATCTGCTCTGGAATTCTTCACTGACTCTTATCTTAAATTTTTTATCTTGTCTTTTATCTAAAACGTACTTGGTATCATTTAATGTTTTTTTTATTAACTACCAATTTTTATAGCGTAAAAGGTGAATTTTTTTTTATTTTGTGGTGTATTGTGTTGAATGCACGGTCTCCTAATAAATTAGTCATAATTTTATTCCGATAATTTCAATTAATTTTTGGTCTAATAAAGCGATACTTAACTGAAACTCTGCGAACAGAAATATTAATGGTGATTAGGTATGGTGATATGTGTAGAACACAGGCAGAAATTGTTAACCTATTTAATGAAAAACATCCAGACTTGCCCCGACTAACGTAGGGAACTGTGTCTAAGATATATTCACAGTTTCGTGATTATGGACACGTTAAACCACTACCTAGGAGACCCAAGTTTGTTGAAGAAGATGTAAAACTCAATATTTTATCGACTTTTCAAGAAGAGCCAACAACCCGTCAAGTTGCACGTGAAAATGATGTTAGTTAATCAACAGTTTTAAGGTGTCTCAAAAACAAAAAATGCATCCCTATGAACTACAACACGTTCAATAGTTGATTGACGGTGATTCTGATCGAGGACTGCAATTTTGTGAACAATTGCTGGACATGTTACATATAAATGTTATATCTTCTGCTGACTTTCTGTTTTTCTATGCAGTAACATTTATTTTGAATGGCGATGTAAACAGGCAAAATTGCAGATACTGGGCTGCCGAAAACCCCCACTGGATGCGACAAACACACACTCAGCGTCCTCAGAAGTTGAACGTTTGGGCTGGTATCATTGGTGATCATGTAGTTAGACCTGTTGTTATAGAAAATCTAAACGGTCCAAGGTTTTTAGAAATGCTAAGAGAACAGGTTATCCTAATGTTAGCAGAATTGTATCCAAATGTAATGGAACCTAATACTCCCCATGAAAGGATATGCTTTCAACAAGACGGTGCGCAGCTCCAATTTGCTCACGGGAGTATTTACACGAAGTATTTCCACAAAGATGGATTGAACCTAAAGGTTTCGTAGAATGGCCCGCTACATCACCAGATCGTACACCTCTTGATTTCTTTTTATAAAGATACCTTAAAAACAGAGTGTGTAAAACGCAACCTGCTGATTCAGCTGATTTGAAAATCAAAATAGCAACAGAAATTAGGAACGTAACGCCTGACGTGTTGAACAGAGTTAGGGAAGAATTCCAGAGTAGATTATTTTGTTGTGTGCAAGTGAATGGAGAACAGGGGAAAAGGGACGTTTTTATTAAGTTTGTTTTCGAAATTTGAATTTCAGGGTAAACTGTTTAGTCTTAATATTCCGGTGTTAAATTTCCACCCTGTATTGAAAAGTGTAGTATTAGATCATACATATAGGGTACCTCCGCATTCAGAAAAATGTGATCCATCGAATTGTGATGAAAAAAATGTAGGGTTGCTGGTAAAAAAAAAGGATAAAATGGTGGGAGTTAAATAATGATTATAAGATAATGTTCGATAAATTAAACTTCACGTGTCTCAGCGTTTTCCACAAAAAATATTTTTTGCTTAATAATGAATTTTATTCCATAAGTGTGCTTCACACTATATATATATATATATATATATATATATATATATATATATATATATATATATATATATATATATATATATATATATGCAGGTCATTTAGAGACTGTTCTAGTGAGCCATATGGGTGATACTGTGCATTTCGTACTCGATTTGTTCATAATTGGGGGTATAACTACCCTTGTTATTTTTCTAAAATCACGTAAATATAAGAGAACTAGGTGAGCGACATTGACGTCTTCCGATCAAGTTGGCTAAGCATATAAGTCTGAATCTATCCTATTTTCTGAGACAACACCGGCGGTTTTGGAATCTCTTGGCAAGGCACTTCACAACCCATAAATTGTCGGCGCTTTAAATTTGATCACATCAATTCTCCCCTTCTAATCTTTTTTCTCTCTACGAAGCAAAGTTACATCGTTGTAAATTACGACGAGACAGCAATAATATCTTCCCCAACAATAAATTACAGGAGAATCATCCAAGGTGTGTATTTTATACGCGACATGTTTATTTACATATTGTTATTTTCCTTATGTTGTTATGCATAACAATTTCTATGAGATTTGACTGGTTTTTGCGTCTCTGTTCTGTATTTTCCGATTTATTTCAATGGTATTTTTTAATTGCAGTACAAAATCGTTAAGTCAAAGTTCAAGGATTAACAATTTTTGTTTAATTTCTCTCAAACATATAAGGTTGCAATTAGGGACCCAAAAGAAAAATAATTTTTCAGCGGTTTAATTTATATATATATATATATATATATATATATATATATATATATATATATATATATATATATATATATATACACAACTAGTAACTACTGTACTTACTTATGTTTTCACTGTAGCTCTCTTAGCTTTAGTTTGACATTAGTTAGCTTTTTACTGTGTGACTTTGGATTTTAACATTGACGTTTCTGTAGAGAGTGGTTTGTCACCATTGTGCTCTAACTTGCACAATTGCCTGCCAGGAAAACGATGTTTTTCTGACATACCTTTTTATGGTGTGTCTATATTTATCCCCTGAAGATGGCCACTGAGTGGGCCGAAACGCGTTGAGAAGTTTTATAAATTTTTCTGTCTGGAGAGAAGCCTTTCATTGAATGTATGAATTAGTTCTGCCAGCTCGATTACGAGCGGTTCGAAGGGCACGTCTGGCCATCGGTCGGCTTCGAAACCGCCGAATCTACGCTAGAAAAGAGCTGCATATTTCGCAGTTCGCATCGCAAGTTGCCAGCCGTTTCCCTTCATTAAGCAAGAATGCATCTGTATTATATATATATATATATATATATATATATATATATATATATATATATATATATATATATATATATATATATATATATATATATATATATATATATATATATATATATATAATCGTTTTTTTTAATATATTTTAACAACACATCACGAGGGATTACAGCCTAAATACTATCGTACCGTGGGTGTCGACAAGAAGGAAAGAGGCAACTTGTTAATTCTGGACTTGAAGGTTTGGAGGTTCAGAGGGGAAGGAAAAACATGTGCCGGCAAGGAATTCCACAACTTGGAAGTTCTCGGGACAAAAGAGCGGGCATAACAAATTGTTATATGTCTGGTGACCTGGACAGTAAAAGAGTGCATTCGCTCTGTTTCCCTGGTAGATCTGTTGGGGGCAGAAGGTGGAGGAACTATGGAAGAAAGCTTCCCCGAGCAGTGTCCGTGCAGATATCTATAAAAGAGAGAGATGTCACCAACGGCACGTCGGCGGGCAAGGGATGGCAGCCTTTGGGTCAGAGTAGGGCCACCGATGAGACGTATAGCTCTCTTCTGAATGGAGTTCAGGATAGCGAGTCTAGAAGCGGCAGCGGCACCCCAGATAAGGGAACAGTATTCGAGGTTTGGCCTTATTTATGAATTACATAAGGTATAGAGATTAGCTGGTAACACCGTGTCATCCGCGTAGCATACAATTTTTCCAGAGATGTTCACTTACCAAATTGTTTAGATATACTAGAAACCAAATAGGACCAAGAACAGTTCCCTGAGGTACCCCATATGTAATAAGGCCGTAGTTACTACACGAATCGTTAATTTTAATTCTCTGTCGACGGTTGGACATATAGGAGTGGAATAATCGAAGAGTGTTTTATGGAAAAATAGAAATTAATTAATATTTTCGACACCGCTTGAGATATTTCAGTGATAGTTAGTACGGAGAGACAGCTAATAGATATGCATTTTTTCAATAGAAACATACTTTTTAGTTTGCGAACGGGCATGCGTATTGAATTTAAAAAAAATAGTATGCCAAAGAATTATCCCAACTAAAAATTATTTTTGATATCCTCGTTCTATTATAAACATAATAGTACAGGCAATTGAGGAGCCCGTTACTCTTGTCCATAATGCAATAAACTACAGGAGTTATTTTTTTTTTGATAGATAGGTTCAGCATTACGTACTGAATGTAAAAACACAAAATCCTTACAAATTAGAAGGGCGGAAGTGCCGCCATTTTGAGAAAAACCGTTTCGACCCATATCTCCCCAACCGTGCACTTTAGGCCAAAAATGGTAATGACCTTTATTGTAGATAATTGCAATTCTCATCTTTTTTGTTTAATTTTTTTTTATCACTCACCGTTTACAACTTATACGACTATTAGCATTCATTTATTGACATTTTTACCTATATCTTTGTTAATAATTGTTTAAAAAATAAAATGATTATTCCTTAACATTTCAATCGACAAATTTTCTAGAACATTTACTTAAAACTTTTTTTTCTAAAATCAATATTTTCAAAGTTATAACGCGTTAAATGTTGCACCTTTCAATCGACAAATTTTTCTGAAAATATTTTAGTAAAATGAAGGACAATGACGGTTGAAGCTAAGACTTCAGGCTTTGTAAAACATTCTTCTTGAGATATTTTCTTTCCATAGCTTATATTAGTTTCAGGTGCTTTGCGTAAATGTTACTAATTTTGACGTTTTAATTCGCGACTTTGACGTTTTGAGGAAAACCCCAATTTATTTTTCTTTAAATGCCTATAACTTTTTTGTCTTTGAACCTACAGACCTACCTTTTGGTAGGTAATTTGCCTATAATGACATAAAATCGTGTGCCAAATTTAGTTGCCCTTACTTTGCTATTTCCGGAGATATGATTTTTTTCGAAAGAAAACACAAAATTTTGCGGGAAAACCAGGGCCGATTTTCTTGACTAACGAACTTATCCAAGCGACTTACAAGAGGAAGTTATTCACCAAATTTAATTAAAATCGGCCGATTAGTTTTTGAGGTATCGGTGTTATATATATATATATATATATATATATATATATATATATATATATATATATATATATATATATATATATATATATATATATATATATATATATATATATATATATATATATATATATATATATATATATTGTAACTGACCCCGGATATGTGTTCTAGGGGGCATAATTAGCGCCTATTTCAATTTTTTTTTCAAAATTCAAAAGTCGGGGTCTCCTCATTGGTGAATTTCTTTAAAGAAAATGCACTAATAATAATTTTAGGAAAAAAAGTTTTAAGTCAAAGTTCTAGAAAATTTGTCGATTGAAAAGTTAAGTTATAAGCATTTTATTTTTTAAACAATTATTAACAAAGATATAGGTAAAAAAAGTCAATAAATGAATGCTAATAGTCGTATAAGTTGTAAACGGTGAGTGATACAAAAAAAAATATTTTACAAAAAAGATGAGAAATGCAATTATCTACAATAAAGGTCATTACCATTTTTGGTCTAAAATGCACGGTTACGGAGATATAGGCCGACACGGTTTTTCTCAAAATTGCGGCACTTCCGCCCTCCTAATTTGTAAGGATTTTGTGTTTTTACATTCAGTACGTAATTCTGAACCTATCTATATAAAAAACCACCTGTAGTTTAATGCAGAAAAAAATTCTCTATTGCCTGTACTTTAACTTTTCTTGAGTTGTTTTTCTGTAATGCGCTATTTTTGAGTAAAAAAATAAAAGCTGTTATATTGTCCGAGAAAATCAATGAGTTCTATTGAATCAGGATTTTATTCAGCCTTGCATTTTTTCATGCAGCACACCCAAAAATCTTAGGCAACAGCCGCCACTGTTAAATAGTACCTATCGTTACCGGTAAAATCTTCTTATAACAAAGATACTTTGTAATGTGTAGTATAAGTAAAATTAGATACAAACAGCAAATGCAGTCAAGCATATTGTACCATATTCTGCACTTAGTGATTTAAACTTGGCGGTAAATTGTTGTGGGAGGTGATTTGAAACTAGCTGCAAGTTCAAGTTTGTTCTATAGCTAAACATTCCATCACTGTTGTTTTGTACTGCTGGAAGTTGTCAAGTTAAATCGATACTCTCGATATCATGTCGAACGCGTAATTAACTGTAATTAGGCCAATTTAAAGTTTAGATCAGTTAAAATTCCTCGGGACTCGTTTTAGACTAATTACCAATAATCTGTCTAAATATTACACTACATATTGTCACTGTCACTTGTTTAATCAGGTTCCGAAATTTTAATTAATAAAACTACTCTGCATGCTCATTTAGCTTCTTATTGGGCTATTTTTTTATGATATTCTTTCAGTGAATTTCGTAGAAAAAATTCGCAAATGAGATCGCAACTATGAAATTTTGAAAAAATTGTTTCAAACACGCGCGAGCTATGTGTTTACTCATAACTGTTAAGATCTATCATCATCACAATCTACATGCGATGTCGCCTGGTCGGCGCCACCATGGCTCTCTGTCTCTAGGAGCTCTTTTAATTTCATTGTAGCTCACGCAATTGATCCGTTGGGTCAAACCGAGGGGGGAACCACTCATGAAATTAGCGTACACATATTTAAAAAAAATTCGGGACGCAGCTAGTGCGTTATAGTAGCGAATTTTCATAAGAATTGTACAGTATTAATATACGGCATATTAGTAAAGTTAATACTTTAAACTTACACAGACCCTGAAGATTGATTTCAGAGGTCCTAGTACGCGCACATTTGAAGAATTCTTTCGAAGGTTTTACGATCGATATTTCTCTATTGTCAAAAAAAAAATCTTGTGCTCTAAATGCCCAAAAATCAATTTTTTACGACACTAAAGAATTCGATTTTGATGTATCTGTAGATAGTGTAAGTAAGTATCTTTAAAAGAAACTTGTATTACAAATTTCATTAAAGTTATACAAAAGATTTCCAGAAGGAAACTTAATTCATATTTAGAAAAGTAACGTATCTGCCAAATTATAAGCGTAGCAGTTATTTTTTCTTATTAATCGCCTAAATGATTTCGTTTTAGTCAACCTAATCAAACCGGTCTTTTCAATATCAACAATAACACAATTATAATTTTAGACTCAAAGGTGACAAACTTATTCAGGCGTTTTAAACAAAAATGAGATCTTGTTCAAAATGTATGAAATCTGTGCACTATTGTCTCTCCAAAAGTCAAAATAAAACATAAAACACATATTTTAAATTATTTTTCCAATAAAGCAAACTGGATAAGTGTCATTGGTTTGAGATTTAAAAACCGGTACATATAAATCAAAGCTATGTAATTTTTGAAGGTAATTGATCAATACATGACCAACCAAGCTAAGACAAATAATCGTACAATAGGGCAAAATTTGCTTCTAAAAGTATATACCTACTTTAAGACTAAATACAATAATACTAGCATATTGTGTGATGTGCGACATGGTAGTCATCTCGATGGGCAACCAGGTGGTATGTTCTCACGACAGCTCCAAACTAGCAGGCTGGCTGCCATAGGCTCCAAACTAGGAGGCTGGCTACCATAGCCGTATTACTTTATAGATGTGTTCTCGCTGTAGTACACCGTACTGATAAGCTCTAATTGGAGCGAAACCGGTCTGCGATTCAATATTGTCCCTATGTTAGGGGAGAAATGAGCTACGGCTACCTCACAGACTATCTCCGGCAAGATTTGGGGAGTAGGCAGATTGAGGCCTTAGAGTGTCTTTACATATTTCCTTTACCTCTTGAAAATGGCTGCAAAATGGGAGCCGAAACGTCGAGGTTTAATAAATTCTGGACGCGGTTCATCCCGAGAACTAAGTATGCCCAAATTCGCGCTCATTTGAAATTTTTTTTGTAAAGTCTCACCATCGATATCTCTAATAAGTACACCCGATCTTTTTGTTTGTCCGACGTACTTAAAATTACAATCTTTACAACTTATTTCCTAAATTCCCGACATTTTGCCCGTGCTATCCTTGTCTTTTGTGTTACCTAGCAAGTTTTTTAAGGTATTTTTTGTCGAAAATGTTAGCTGATAGTTGGTTTTTTAAAGATGGCCAGTCTGAATTTTTTAGTAAACCGGTTGATTAATTTTTCTTTAAACAAAAGTAGATATAGCAAAGACAAATTATATTAAGAACGTGGACGAACATAACGGATACACTGCTTGCCTAGTGGAAACATTAATCAAGAAAAGAAAACAAAGAAAATATTAACAACGACGTTTAGAAGAGAGAAACCCGAAAAAAACTTTGCTTACCATTTGAACCTCGAATCACGTGGGGTCTAAATGGCATTTTTTAAAAAGCCAACTTGTAGGTAACATTTTCGACAAAAAATACATTAAAAAATTTGCTAGGTATCCCAAAAGAAAAGGATAGCACGGCCAAAATGTCTGGAATTTATGAAATAAGTTGTAAAGATTGTAATCTTAAATACGTCGGACAAACAAAAAGATCGATTGGAATTAGATTCAAAGAACACTTAGCCCAATTACGTTACGGTACTGTAGATAAGCCTTCCGTCGCCCAACACATTTGGGATAATAATCATCACGTTGATAAAGATAATCTGATATTAATAAAAAATGTTAGACAACCAGGACAGCTAAACAAGTTCGAAAGCATATATATATATATATATATATATATATATATATATATATATATATATATATATATATATATATATATATATATATATATATACAGTGTGGAACAGCCAAATGGAATAAATTCGATAACGGATAAATGAGGGCGTGTTGGGAAAAACGCTTGGACACGTCGATTTGTATTTTTAACTGCGCATCTTTTTCAAGAAAAAAAAATTATATAGGGTGCGTCATGTGACAGTGGCCAATACCAACTTTCTTATTTTAAATACAAGCCCCTGTATATTATTAATTTTTTGGATTCTTCAGAAAATTCTAGACATAATTCATGTACAATGTCCTATACCTATCTTCAACTGTTTCGGAAATATTAAGTATTTTCAGATTTATTACAAAAATTAATATTAAAAATAGAAAATTATTTTATTTCACAAATTCTAATAAGAAATACTGATTATTTCTTAATAATTTAAAAAAACAAAAAAAAATTAATGTCAATGTAGTAAATGTTCAAAATGCTCGCCACGAACATCTTGGCAACATGCTATGGTATAGAAATGTCTTCTAACATTACTCAACATCTCAGGCGTGACTGATCTAATCGCAAGCGTGATTCGTCTTTTTAAGTCATCTAAGTTGAGGGGCTTAGTTTTGTATACAATACTTTTGACATATCCCCACAAAAAGTAGCCTAATAGCGACAGATCAGGAGATCGTGCTGGCCATTCTATCGATCCGCGCCTCCCTATCCACCGATTTGGAAAAATTTGGTTCAGGTACTGCCGGACATTGATTTGGTAATGGGGCGGTGCTCCATCTTGCTGAAACCATATTTTATTGGCAGGAACTTGTGGGTTTGCTGGATCTGGATATAAGTTTGTCAAAGTTGGCACGACATTATTTTGGAGCAGTTCTAAATATTTATCCCCATTCAAGTTGCCATCAATGAAAAAGGGACCTACGATATGATTTCCAACAATTCCTGCCCAAACATTAACTTTTTCAGGATATTGCGTATGTTCCTCTCTCATCCAATGAGGATTCTCATTAGACCAATAGCGGCAATTTTGACGATTAACATGACCGTGAAGTGTAAATGTGCTCTCATCAGAAAACAAAACATCTTCTAATTGGATCACATTGTTATCTAACATTGCCATCATTTGTTCACAAAAATACGTTCTCCTATCGAAATCGTCCTCCATGAGCTCCTGAGTTGGTATCATTTTATAGGGATGCATTTTACTTTCCTTTAATGTTCGAAAAATTGCTGTGTGGCTAACGTTGAATAGTTGGGCTGCTTGTCGACCAGAAGTATGTGGGTTTTCTTGAAACTCAAGCGTAATATCCAATTTCGTATCATCACTTACTGCATTGGCAGCTACTTTTTTTATCTGTCTCACATGACCAAGCTCGCGAAACTGCTTTTCTATTTTGCTAATTGTTCCTTGGGATACAGGCGGCAAATTTGGAAATTTTTCGTGAAATAAGCGAGACACTTCCATCTGTGTCCGTGTGTTATCTCCATAACCAATCATTTGTAGAATGGTTATTTTGTGCATTTCTGTTAAATGAACCATTTTTCTGATATTATTACGTACAGTTAACGAAATTCAAACGACAATAGCACTGACACTAATCACTACTGTCATGCAGGCAGACAACAAGTTGCTAAGGCTACGAGTTTTATACGAACAGAAAGAAAACTGTTTTTGTTTTTGTTTCATTTCATATCAGTAAAAAGAAACGCAGGAATGGTTTTTGTTTACTTTCTCATTATCAAGAGCTGAATGGGAAATAAGTATTGAATGCAATGTAGCGAATTTGTGAAATAAAATAATTTTCTATTTTTAATGTTAATTTTTGTAATAAATCTGAAAATACTTAATATTTCCGAAACAGTTGAAGATAGGTATAGAACATTGTACATGAATTATGTCTAGAATTTTCTGAAGAATCCAAAAAATTAATAATATACAGGGGCTTGTATTTAAAATAAGAAAGTTGGTATTGGCCACTGTCACATGACGCACCCTATATAATTTTTTTTTCTTGAAAAAGATGCGCAGTTAAAAATACAAATCGACGTGTCCAAGCGTTTTTCCCAACACGCCCTCATTTATCCGTTATCGAATTTATTCCATTTGGCTGTTCCACACTGTATATATATATATATATATATATATATATATATATATATATATATATATATATATATATATATATATATATATATATATATATATATATATATATATATATTGCCAAATATAGTTACAACAAAAAATGTATGAACGTTTCTCCACCGCCGATTACAAGTCACCTGATCGATTGCTTTGTAAAATAAATTCGCACGTTTCAACACGTCCCAGAGATAACATAAGAATACAGATATTTCCGACAAACGAAACTATGTTAATTTAGTTGTCGCTGAACCTTCCCCAAATTGTTAGAGATCGACACGTTTTAGATAAGTTAATAAAGACAGACCTCGTCCGGCGATAAAAATACAATACACTGCAGAATTTGCCTGCGACTAGCTCCCCTCTTGGTTCCGTTTCTTTACCTAAGATCCGGTATATATAAGGTGATGTTAGTTTTTAAAGTAGTAAAAAATTTTCATCCTTTGATGATGCTAACTTGGTTAGTGAAACGATCGTAAGGTCTTTGAAATATGTTTTGTGGTGATTTGGGTTCTCCAAGTGTACTTATCACTGCTCATCACAGGTTCAAATCTTCACTTAGTATCGATATCTCTCTATTAGTGGTTTTTTTTTAAATAAAAATTCACTAATAACTGCAGGAGACAAAGAATCATGGTTATGTTAAGAGGCGACATAGCATTTAGACTGTAATGATGCAGAAATATTTCATAACGATCAGTTTAATAAATAGATGCTGAAAATATTCGCCCTCATCGAGATCAGATTTACTCGGGAAAAGGTTACAAAGCTTGAACAGAGAGGAAACTATTTTCACAAGTTAAAATTTCATCTGCGGTTGTAACGGAAGTGCCGTCACAATAAAACTGCGAATTGTGCTAGGGGAGTTTTTTAAACATCATTTGATATAAAGGACAGGGCACAAAAAGCTGCTTGAAATAGAACAAAAATCACTGACAGGAATGAAATTCTTGCTGTAACACAGATCGAAATATCTGCCAGCGTTGCGGCATAGTTGCATTCCGATCTGTCTAACTGACACGCGTCTTTTATAACGACAGAGAACTTGTGCAATTATTTATTTAGTAAATCGTTTTAAACTTTAGACGAGAAAACAAAGGAAGATAATAAATGTTTCGTACATAACAACGGAATGTGTCCCTGTATCTCATAAACATTCATAAATTTTGAGGCCAAACCTCATAAATAATATGCATGAAACGTTATGTTCTTGTGATAAGGTAGATAGCTAATATGGAACAACAAATAATCGGAATAATTTTAAAATCTCTGGACGCAGCAAGTGCGTTATGGTAGTGAATTTTCATAGAAATGATCTGGCACAAAATATTTTATTATAACTTTTTTTTCTTGTAACATAGAAATCTAAATTTTGGTGTATAGTTTACTTTTTATATCGTAAACCTACCTACCAAATTTGGTTATCATATATTTTTTATTTTTTAAGATAAAATTTTTTTTCAAATGAAAACTCAAAATTTTCCCGGAAAACCTCGTCCGATTTTCCTGACTAACGAACTTATCCAAGCTATTTACAAAAGAAAGGTACATGCCAAATTTTATCAAAATCGGCCCATTATTTTTTGAGTTATCGGTGTGATACATACATACATACATACATACATACATACATATATATATATATATATATATATATATATATATATATATATATATATATATATATATATATATATATATATATATATAAACATATAAACATATAAACATATAAACATATAAACATATAAAAATTGACCCCGGATATGGGTTCTAGGGGTCCTAGTTCGCGCTCATTTGCAAATTTTTTTTCAAAATTCACTAAAAAGTTCGGGGAACAGCAAGAGCGTTACGGTAGTGAATTTTTATTAAATGCATCAAATTTGAATTACTCAATTTTCTATAAACTTAGAAAGTTTAATTTTGGTATGTAGTAAGTTCTTTCCTAAGGCAAGATATTCACAAAATTTCATTACAATAACTTTGTAATTTTCGGAGAAGAATTTTTTTTTTCGAATGAAAATTCAAAATTTGAATAACTTAATTTTCTGTAAACGTAGAAAGTCAAATTTTGGTACGTTGTAAGGTCTCTACTAAGGCAATATCCATTAAATTTCATCAAAACAGCTTTGTAATTTTCAACAGAAAACTTAAAATTTTTCCGGAAAATCCTGTCAGATTTTCCTGCTAACGAACTCATCCAAGCCATCGATAACAGAAAGGCACTCGCCGAGTTTCATGGAAATCGGTTAATTATTTTTTGAGTTATCGGATGGATACATACATACATACATACATACATATATATATATATATATATATATATATATATATATATATATATATATATATATATATATATATATATATATATATATCATATATATATATATATATATATATATATATATATATATATATATATATATATATATATATATATACTGACCCCGGATATGGATTCTAGGAGTCCTAGTTCGCGCTCATTTGAAAAAAAATTTGCAAAGTCTCACCATCGATACCTCTCTCTTAGTGAATTTTTTAAAATAAAAATTCACTAAAAAGTACACAAAATTTTCTTGCACTGGATAAACACCAAAACAATTTTATACATTTTCAATATTTACAAAGCGTGTTTATAGATGGTAATGGTTTAGGAAACAATCGCCGTAGTTGCCTTGGAAACGGACTCATGTCGAATTTATTTTGACAGTTAATAGTTTGATGCAGTCTATGAAATACTTTTAAATGATCCGGATTTTCTCAGCCTTCGATGGATACGGTACCCTTCTATTCCGGTATTTTTAACCATACAAAACGTCTTGCTGCAAGTGCACTGCCTCCAGCCAACGCATAATAATTAAACATATCACGTACATCGGCATTGAAATTATTATTATTATTATTATTCATCTTATTATTAATTTCACCAATCCCAAATGAAAAACTGCATGAAGTTATTTACTGTCAAAATAAATTTCACATAAGCTGAATTTCGAGGCAACTACGGGAACTGTTCCAATGTTTCTAAAGTACACTTTGTTAATATTAAAAATGCAATCCAAATTTTTAACAATTTTCTGACAAGAAAGTCACTATCTACACACTCTCTACACTTCAAGAGCAGTTTCGGCAATCTCTCTTTATTTATTTAATTCAATTACAACCCAACAGAAAAAAATCCATACAATAGGGTACTTAACTAATAGTAACAGAAGAAAACAGAAATATAATTAGTACACTAAACTACATGGAGGAAAACAGATGGATATTACACATTATATGTGCAATATCCATCTGTTTAGGGGAACCCCATCAAATTCGGCACCAAAATACAAAATAACTTTATTCATCAATATAGACAATTTGAAAAGACACGTTTTGCTAACATAGTTATAAAATAAAATTACTTCAAATCAAAAAAGTCTGGACGCAGCAAGTGCGTTAAGGAAGTGAATTTTCATAAAAATGTTTTTAATAGCAAATATGTCTCTTTCATGCAAGCAGGCATAAATTTGGTCACTGGTATAACCTATATAGTAGAAACAATGTACCATATTTTACCAAAATAACTTATTGTGTGAAAATATACAAACATTTTCCGAAAATAAACTTTAAACGTATCCGAGAAAACCGGTTTTCTCGCCGAAGAACCTTAGGTTAATAGCAAATTGAGTTTGAAGCATTTAATTAAAATTCGCTACCAAAACACGCTTACTGCGTCTCCATTTTTTTTACAAACATGCATCATATTTCGATGAAAAATGCAAAAATGCAATAAGGAATGTTAAAAAAATGTAGGTAACACCAACGACTTATGGGCCATCCTATGATTGTCAAAATAATTTTATAAGATGCAGCTCAATACACCCTATAATTAACGTATACAATTTTTTCTCGTATCTTGCATAACAATTATATTGAACTTTACCGTAGAAATGCGTCACCCTGTATATATGTAAGCAGAAAGTAAACCCGTATATGGATTCTAGGGGGCCTAGTTTGCGCTCATTTGAAGAAATCTTTTTAGAATTCAAAAGTCGTCGTCTCTTCCTTAACGATTTTTTTCTACCAAAATTAACTAAAAATTATAGACCGTTAAACCATAAACTTAACTAAACCTACTGCCAAAGCATCAGAGAAAGGGCCTATTTGAAATATTTTAGTAAACTGAAGCGCAATGATGGTTGAAGCTGAACCTTACGGGTGTTCAGAACACTCTTTACATGATCGGTATGTCTTTCAGGATCTTTGCCTAAATGTTGTCACTTTTGACGTTTCAAATCGCGACTTTGACCCCAATTTTTTTTCATTAAATGCCTATAATTTTTTCGTCTTTAAACTTGCAGCGCTAAATTTTGGTCAATTGTGCACCCTTTATAATACAAACACGCCTACCAAATATGGTTGCCCTTACTTTGTTATTTCCGGAGATATTAATTTTTCCTGAAAGAAAACACAACATTTTCCAGGAAAACCTGGGCAATTCTTCCTGGCTAAGGACCTTCTCCAAGCCACTTACGAAAGGAAGGTTCTCATCAAATTTGATCAAAATGGGCCAATTATCTTTTAAGGTATCGGTGTGATACATTATATATATATATATATATATATATATATATATATATATATATATATATATATATATATATATATATTTATATATATAAATTGAAACTGACCCTGAATATAGATTCTAGGGGGCCTAGTTTGCGCTCGTTTGAAGAGATTTTTTCTAAATTCAAAAGTCGGAGTCTCCTCATCAGTGAATTTTTTTAAAAGAAAATTAACTAAAACAAGCACTTCTGAAGCTACGGGAAAGGTCTACGATTGTATTAAATATGGAACGGTTTCAATAAGTTAGGGCAAGAACTAACAGCCAGATATGCTATTCAAATTTAATTAAGTCTTAAAAGTTTTCATGTTTTCTTTATTAAATTATTTTTTATACAAAAACTCGATAAAAATTCATCGGAATAACAACAATCTGATCAGAAACGGTAAAGTGAAATGAGACTAAAAAAATTCATAAAAAGCGAAATCACTAATTGGGATTAGAACTCGTCATATAGGACTTGACTATCGGACATACAGAGCTTAGCCAACTCGGCCGCGCTCGACATGACAGAGTAGCAGGTATATACAGTAATAGGTTAATTGTCTAACGTCTTTTCTATTTACACCAAACAATTTTTAGTTACAATGGATTTTTTGCTCATATTTTAACGAAATGAAGGAAAATAACGACTTAGACACAGAACTAGAAGCTTGTTAGTCATTTCGTGTCGTATTTTTCCCTCATGTTCGTACTCCTACCACGATTATCAATTTTGACGTTTTAACTCTAATCAGATTTAATTAATTAAAAAATAATATACCTCTAACTTTTTTGTCTTTTAACATACAGATCTGAATTTTGGTACATAGGATACTCTTTATGACAGAAACCAAATATCCAGATATGGATGCCCTTACTTTGTTATTTTGAGAACATTTTTTTTTTTTGAAAGAAAAGACAAAATTGTCGGGGAAAACCTGGGCCGATTTTCCTGGCTAACGAACTTATTCAAACCACTTGCAAAAGGAAGGTAGGTACTAAATTTTATCAAAATCGGCCAACCAGTCTATGTTACACAAAATTTATTTTTTTGTGAAAAGCGAAGTATAAATCCATGTAATGTCGTTAAACAGCAAAAATTCTGGACGCAGCAAGTGCGTTATGGTAGTGAATTTTCATAAAAATCTTTTTAATAACAAATATGTGTTTTTTTAAGAAAGCAGGCATCAAATTTGGTTACCAGTATAACCTATATAGTAAAAACAATGTGGCATGTTTCACCCAAATAACTTTATTGTGTGAAAATGTACAAAAATTTCCAAAAGTAAACCTAAAATGTTCCCAAAAAACACGTTTCTTGGTCAACCTTATAGGTTAATAGCAAATTGAGCTGTTCAAATATGAAACATTTGATCAAAATTCGCTACCATAACGCACTTCCTGCGTCCAGAATTTATTTTCTCACAAATATGCATTATATTTCGATGGAAAATGCAATAACATAAGGCGTGTTTGATTAAAAAAAGGAAATTTGTATCACCAACGCCTTATGGGCCACCCTGTGATTGCAGAAATATTATTTTAAGATGTAGCTCAAGACACCCTATAATTAATATATACAAATTTTCTTCATATCTTATATAATAACGGATATATTGAGCTTTATTAATTTTTTACGAAAATTCGACAAAAATTATATACCATCAAATGATTAACTCTATAGCTAAGGCTACTGCCAAGCATCAAAAAATGGGTCTATTTGAAATGAATTTTCTGCAAATATTTTGGTAAAATGAAGGACTATGACGTTTTGAGGAAAACCCCAATTTATTTATTTTTAAATGCCTATAACTTTTTTGTCTTTTGACCTACATAGATAAATTTTAATAGGTAACTTACCTATAATGACGTAAACCTGTGTACCAAATTTGGTTGCCCTTACTTTGTTAATTCCGGAGATATAAATTTTTTTCGAAAGAAAACACAAAATTTTCCGGGAAAACCTGGGCAGATTTTCCTGACTAACGAACTCATCCAAGCCATTTGCAAAAGGAATTTTGTCACCAAATTTGATCAAAATCGGCCTATTATTTTTTGAGTTATCGGTGTGATACATATATATATAAATATATATATATATATATATATATATATATATATATATATATATATATATATATATATATATATATATATATATATATATATATATATATATATATATATATATATATATATATAAACATATAAAAATTGAAACTGACCCCGGATATGTTTTCTGGGGGGCCTAATTAGCGCCCATTTGAAGAAATTTTTTCAAAATTCAAAAGTCGGGATCTCCTCATTAGTGAATTTTTTTTAAGAAAATTCACTAACATCACTTAGGAGAAAATCAAGCTCTTCGACAACTTACTTTCTTGTTTATGCTTTGCCATTCAATGTGCTACTTAATATTACAAAATACTCGAGTAGTTCTGAGAAAGAAAATAAACTATTCATTAGTTTAAAATCCAGGTTGGATCGTTTTATTAGCAACCTCGTGTTCGAGGTAATAAAGCTTCATTTAGTAATAGCAAACTCGAGCCACCATAAATCTAATGTAACAGATCATTACATTTACATAAATCAAGTAATTTTTAGCTATTAAGAATAATTAATCAAAAAAAAACATTTTTTAATTGCTGACAAATGTAGTGTGCTAATCCGCGGACCTGACTTCTCTTTGTCCATAATTGAAAGCAATAAATTTGATTGTTCGATGTGACAGATAGCGGAAAAGAGAAGAAACTGCCGAGGAATCTGAAATGCAAGCCACATCGCCAGATCTCTCACACAAACCGAGAATGTTTTATGCCTTTTTCGAGACATTGCCTGTCTGTAGGAGATAAAGGGATCAAAGTAAAAACTTTTCAAACTTTTATAACTCCTGTTTTGAGATTCCCGTTGTGTTGTACGGAATACCTAGATACTTACAAAGTTACCTTCCCTTACAATTATTACCTTCAGTGTTCCTGGGACAAATCACGGATTATAGCACCGCGAGCTGTCGTAAATGTCACCGGAGTAATTCTCCCGAAATTTATGGCAATCAAAACGTGAAACAAAATTTTAGAGTGAAAATTCTCATTGGAAAGCCATAAAACTCCTGTTAAATGCTCAGTAAAGTTCCTTGCCAAGTATTAAGTGTAAATACTATGTTACATCTTTACTTTGAAACATTAGGTAAAATATTACAAATTTCGGAACGCAGCAAGTACGTTATAGTAGCGAATTTTCATAAGAATTTAACATTATTATTATACGGCATATTAGTAAAGTTAATACTTTAAACTTACACAGACCTTGAAGATCGATTTTAGAAGTCCTAGTACGCGCACATATGAACAATTCTCTGGAAAGTGTTGCAATCGATATCTCTCAAACCGGTTTTTTCAATACCAACAATAACAAAATTATAATTTCAGACTCAAAGGTGACAACCTTATTTAGGCGTTTTACACAAAAATGAGATCTTGTTCAAAACATATAAAATATGTGCACTATTGTTTCTCTAAATGTCTAAGTAAAACATAAATAAAACATTCATCGAGCTGGATTCGATCGCGTAACCTTCTGTTTAGGAGGCAAGCGCGATGCCTCCTGCGCCATCTAGGCACACGTCTACTAACGTTTTATTCGCGTGATACTTTAGATCGGCTTCATTCCCGGGATATTATATTCAAAGTATACGCAACAATTAATTACAGAATTAGTAGACTTACCATTGAAACACATGCGACGACTGTTTCGGTCTTATATGACGTCTTATCTTTAAGTTTAAAGATAAAATGAACTATTTTAGAATCATTTTTATAGACTTGAGTTCAATTTGTTTACATTTCTGTTATATTATGCGACAGCAGAATATATGTATGCTGCGCTAAAACTGTATTTGGGGCCGTTAATAAAGTTACAAATATTGTGTATTTTAATAATTGACTGAATCCCCCAGTAAAATAACAATCACTTGACAAATTTTTTATTTTATGTCGTCTGTCATTTTCCATAATTGCGGCCGAGATTTTACGATTGCTGGTTCGGGTAGTATGTTTTCTGCCTGGTAAATATTTAGTTTGGTTACCGTTGATTTATGGTATCTACCTGTTGTATGAATCAATATATGCGTGGCAGTTAACTACTCTGTCTGTCAGGAATTGGACTTAAATCCCTAAATCGCTTCAATGCATGTCTTTGGGATTTTATTTTTAATTTGGAAAAACTCTAACTCTTGTACCAAATTACTTAAAATTCACAACATAGGTTCATTCGCACTATTTCTAGCCACATGTAAAGTGTCTTCTCAGTTACTCTGATACTTACAAAAATATAGCGTTTTCAAAAAGTGTCCCCCGATTTTGCACCGGAAAAACTTGAGCATAAAGACTGATTAACCAACTCGACCTCGGTTTTCGTCCAAACAAGATTTTTTCCAAGTTTTATCGAAATCAGTTTAGTATTTTTTGAGTTATCGCTTATAAAAACATATACAAATTTTAAAGAACAAATTCGCGCTCACCTAAAGAAATTTTTTCAAAAGCTTTTCATTGTGACCTCTCTATTAGCGAATTTTTCTTAATGAAAATTCGCTAAAAGGTGGTACACTTTATCTTAAATGTAGTGTATGCATATAAACTTTTTTAGTGATTTTTTTCATAAAAGAATTTGCGCTAAATATGAGTGTGTGTCTCTCTGTCACCGTGGCTTCAAATCCTTATAAAAGTAGTCAGATTTTCGAGTATTTTTTGTGTACCCGTCACAATTTAGTTAAAGGAGAAAAACAAATATTTAGAAGATATAATTTTTAAGAGATTGGAATCTATAGGTGTTATGGAAATGAAATTTACCCTACGTATATGGGTTCTAATAAATAAGAAGGTAAGAAAATGGTGTCTGGTGATGAATTAATCCCACTGACGTGGTATATTAAACCTTGCGGTACAAATAACTACAAAGGACTTAATAATATCCACCACAACTTGCTGCACGTAATTACGACCTCTCTTGTTCAAGTCCCTTACATTCATCTTCTGTCTTTCCAATGTAATTAATTTTGGAAACTTTCTTTTTAAGATAACAGATTTTTGTCCGTAAGGATATCAGAAATATGTGGACAAATATAAGAACAGGCAATTGGAAATATTTCGATACAAAATTTCAAGCTCTTTGTCTGAGAGAGAAGGAAACACTATTCATATAAAGATCAAATTGAATTGTTTACCAAAGTGGAATTAAGTTAAGTTTTACCAATGGATTTACATGAGTTGATGTTTATTTTAAGTAAACATTACCATACAAGAAATGTAAAAATATAATTCAAGACAATAAGGTTTTACAGATGTTGATATTAAACAATCTGTTTATTAAAATCATGCACAATAACAGTGACAGTGTTTCCAATTGAGTATTATGTATTATGCCCATTTATTAAATGTTTTTGACCTTGCAAATTTGAAAAAGCAAAGTGAGGTTTAGAGCCGTCTCACATACATGCCATCCTTAATGTAATTATGTAGAATACCTGTATACAGATTTAGTCAACCGTTTCTTCCTAATACTCCCACGTATGCAATAATCACTAGAAACACTCTTCTAGCCAGATCTAGACTGTATGTCATGCAGATTCTGACGTGGTCGTAATGGGAACGAAACACGTATCGTTTGGTACATTAAGATGACGACCGTTATCCTAGACGGATCACAAAGTGCAATTTACGACAAGTCAGCTAACCTACTGCATGCACCAAATGGTTACAAATCAGTTTAACTCTCCGAGTTTTTATTACCCAAAGAGCAAATAAAAATCCGCACAGCCAGGAAACAGATACGTCAGATCACATTTGGAAGTCTATTGAGATGCTGGCGTTAGCGTAACGAATCCCTGATTAGTTATTATATGCTTAGACAGCAAAAGATTGATCACAAGTAAAGTCTTCTACTTCAGCTATGATATTTTAGAAAAGCTTTAATCCATTTTTGTTGATCATTTGCGGCTGAACAAAGTGCTACTGCACTCATGAACAAAATTAAGGAATATACTTTTTTAATTAAATACGGATGTAGAGACTTTTTCTCTGGATTCACAAGTATTTGTATGTGCAATGTACTTTTAAAAAATTGCTATTAATTTTAAATATAAAATGTTAATATTATTTATCTGAGATAGGTTTGTAAACAAGATGCTTGCCTGTTTAAGTATCTGTTTATCTTGAGACAGAATTTTCCTACGGATAAATTTTGTCTTCAAGTTGTGGTCACATGTAAGCAAGGTGCTTACAGTTTGAGTATCTAGATTTATGATATTTCTACATACATAAATGTTTGATTTGATCTCAGAAAAGTTTATGAAAAGTCGCCATATAGCTGAATATTTTAGGCGTAAATATATCCAGCATAATATGCATAAAAATATATAGACCGCGAGCAATTTTGAAATGGTGTGGTATTTAATTTGATAAATAAAAACCAGCTGAGCCGGCTAAAGCGTGAGGTACAACGGTCAATTGAGTGCAAAAAATGAAAGAAAATGTAATTCTAAACGGCACGGCGACGATAGGACGGGTAGGTAACCTGTAAATAGACCACTTGAGTTGCAATAGAAAATTTCCGCACACTCAGTGTTTTTGGGGACTCGGCGACAGAAAAAATACGTGTCTAGAGAGAGTGTACAGGCAGCCGGCCTTCGGCTAGGCAGTGCCGCCGCGCGATAATTGTCAAGGGTTTCTGTTAAGTAAATTAAGAAGTAAGTGAGATTTCAGTGAGAGAATTAGCTTTTGTTTGAAAGGGTAGTTATCGCGAAAGATCGTGGTTCAACGGCCATAGGGGCTGGTAAGGCAGAGTACAGAGCGGGTATATTGCCTAGGATTTTTCTGGGTGAGTTCGTTACAGTTGATATTTTTGTTAAATGTTCCCTAATATGTTTTATTAAGAATGGGTCAGCTGTCTCGAGTACCGTATTAATCTTTAAAACTAAGATTGCATAGATATTTCAAACCATATGGCCTGTAAGCTAAATTTGCATAGGTGATGTAGCCGTAGGATGCTGGACTTATAATCAGAGTGAATGAAATCAGATTAAAATTTAGGTGTTGTTTTATGATAGGAATTTTAATGGATGGGGAAAATTTTGTGAAATTTTATAATACGAGGGAGAGATAGGGCTTTGAGTCATGAGGGTTTAGCTGGGAGCTGGAAGGGGTAGATAAGTGAGAGCTATAATTAAGCTAAGAAAAAGTCAATTATTAGACTAGAAAAATTATACCGGGGGCAAGAACAATGTAGTTTTCACCGGTATCAACTTTGTATAACATTTAATCCATTCTAAGGTTGGAAAAGCCTCCTACACCCTCCTGTTTAAATAACCTTTAGGATTTATACTATTGGAATTAAGAGTTCTTAGTATAAGTTTAATCAGACGGAAAACCTTTGGAATTAAGAAATTAATTTTTTTTAAATATTTCTTTTGTTTTCTTTTGTTTAATTTTAATCATACGGAAACCTTTGAAATTAAAGGGTGCATTAAAATTTATTGTGGTGTTAAAATGTTATCAGTATAAATTTTAATTTTTGTATTAAAGTAATTTTAAAAACTAGATGCTGAGTTTTATTATTAAGTTAGGAAGCCCTAAACTAGAGTTCATTTTAACAGTTTCTTATGGGTTGACTTTGATGAGCTTGGGTCACTAGGTATAGGCTAAGACTTGTCAAAATAAGTTTATAAGATGCAGCCCGAGATACCCTATAATTAACGTATATACTTTTTTGTGATAGCTTGTTATTGAGCTTTTCCGTAGAAAAGCGTCACCCTGTATATGTGTAAACAGACAAAAACTGAAAGTGACCCCATATATGGTGTATATATATATATATATATATATATATATATATATATATATATATATATATATATATATATATATATATATATATATATATAAACTGACCCTGCATATGGGTTCTAGGGGGCCTAGTTCGCGCTCATTTGAAGAATTTTTTCAAAATTCCAAAATCGGGATCTCCTCAATAGCAATTTTTTTTAAAAGAAAATTTACTAAAAGAATTAAATAAATGATACAAGAAGGTATTCATTTGTTTTTAGTATATTTTGAAATGGATTTATATTAAATAGCAGGTATTAATATTTCAGAATCAAAATATAAAAGTTTTATTTCACCTTAACAAGCTGAAATCACATACATACAACGCTCTACGATTTTTACCTACTTTCTAATCCAATACTTACAGGGTATTTTAAATGCTCTACATCTCATAATTGCTTGATATGCGGAGCAACTGGCAGGATCCCTTGCTGGCTACAAATTACTAGTAACAGTAGATATGAAGCAGTTTCCGCGACTTCCGGTCCTAATCTCTCATGAAACATTCCCAAATTGCACGATGTATTCAACTAGTAACACTGTCTAATCCGATTAACATTACTCAGTACGTTAGGGCGCGGACACACATGCGAACAGGCATTTAAATTATGTTTGCCAGTGCAACAGCTTAGTAGACAGTCAGGTTAGCTCGTTTAGTTGCTTCACCAATGGACAGGAGGTTGGCGCTAAGAAATCAAGGTGACGTCGTTTTTAAATAAGGAGTCTCCCATTTCTTATTTTTATGTCCCATCTCCTGGTCCTAGTTTACGATCCGATCCTACATTCCGTCTACCTATTCCTAGAACAAATGTTCTAATGAGATCACCTTTATACGCAAGTGTGGGAGAGTGCAATAGAATCTCTGTTGACATCCTAATGCCTGATACATAAAGACTTTTATAGCTGCTGTTTACAATGATAGTGAATTATATATATATATATATATATATATATATATATATATATATATATATATATATATATATATATATGCAAGCGTTGGATTATAAAGTAGGTAAAAATCCTATAGCGTTGTATGTGATTTCAGCTCGTTGAAGTGAAATATAAATTTGATATTTTGATTCTGAAATATTTATACCTGCTATTTGATATAAATCCATTTCAAAATATATTGAAAACAAATGAATACCTTCTTATATCATTTATTTAACTCTCTTAGCGAATTTTCTTTAAAAAAAAAAACGCTAATGAGGAGATCATGATTGAATAAATTTATTCAAATGAGCGCGAACTATGCCCCCTAGAACCCATATCAGTTTGACTGTTTTTATATACATTTATAATTATACATATACATATATATATATATATATATATATATATATATATATATATATATATATATATATATATATATGTATATATATATATATATATATATATATATATATATATATATATATGTATATATATATATATATATATATATATATATATATATATATATATATATATCCCACTGTTACTCAAAAAAGACTTCACTGATTTGGACCAAATTTGGGAATTACCTTTATTTTGTTAATGGCTTGGATGAGTTCGTTCATCAGATGTTGATGCCAAATTTTTCTTAACAGAAAATTAAAAAATATTTTTTAACGCAATACTTCTCAAATTGTTTTTGAATGAAACAAAACAAAGTATTTTGATCAAAGAAAAATAAACTTATTCTAAATTAATATTAAAATAATCCTCGACATCACTTCAGATTCTGTAATGCAATATCTACAATGTTAGACAAAGACAGATGACGTTATATGTACTGCTCTGCTATCTAAATAAATCGTTGATAGAACACAATCGAAGTTACTTTATTGCAACATGTCAGCATGTAGAACATGTGTAAGTATGTATATATGTGTGTATTTACAAACTTAGTGTAAAGGAAAATGTTACACGTTAATTATTTTAAAATATATACGTACATTTGTGTGTAGGTATGCGTAATTAAGTGTGTAGATGCTGAGATTGTATTTACGTTATTAAAAATAACAGACATAATAAAGGAAAAAATACAAATCTCAAACGAGAAGTTAAAAAATCTGTGGCTAATGACAATTCCGTCGAGGCCATACCATCTTTTTTACCACCACCACCACCAGCATGTAGAACATTGAGATATGTACGACAGGGACGCCATCTCGGTGCATCACCAGTTGCCACTGTCGTAAATCAGAATATGTAAGTATATGCTGGTCTCACTTATGTAGTTGCTATGAATTGATGCTTGAATGGGTCTAGCATAGATTCAAATAGGTAAATATCTGCAAGGACACAGACCAAACAGGTGTTTGAAGGCACCGGCAAAAAACGTAGTTGTCTAGAAAAACTATAAACAAGGAGGTCATGAATAACACCAGAAACATTTAATTCAACACAACAACATAGCAGGCGTATAAAGATAGGAACGAAGCAGCAAAGAGAAAAAAGTATCAATGCAAAAAAATAGCGAAAAAACCGAAAATAACATGAAAAAAATTACAGTCGGATTAAACTTACCAACAGGCTGGAATACTACAATACGAACCAGTGTCAAAAACTGAAGTCATAAAGGCCAACGATTGCAATACTTAATGCTAAAAAAGGAAAACATTGATAAACACTGGGAAGTCTATCTAGAAAAGTTACGGAGAAGAAATTGGGAAGATTAGTTGTTATATAGGAGTAATAGGGAAGATCAATCCAGATCATTTTTGTCATGCCTATATTACAAGAAGAATTCCTAAAACGGTAAACGCACAAAAATGCAGCCAATACACAATACTTCTACGGAGCCATGTGGCGAATATTTTTCTAATCATAGTAAAAATATAATATGAAGCAAAATTGGGAATTTGTTAGGGGGTTAGAGAAGTAGGATTTTAGCACTTTAAACAATGGGAGAAAGAAGGTAAGAAAAGACACGTTTATTGCTTCTGTAGACCTGGAAAAAGCATTAGACAAGGTGGATTGAAAAAAACCGTTCTTTCCTATGATAAAGAGAGCTGCTACATGTCATGGGGAAGAAAACTATCATTTACAAAATTCAACTCGCACAGGAACTCCACGATGATGAGCCAGACTGGAGACTACAGTTTTGTGAAACTATAATGGATTTGTGCCAAGCAAATCGACGTTTGTGTGTGCAGTTTTGTGAAGTATAGCTATTCTTCTTTGAAGGAACACTCACCGGAGAAATATATTTAAAGTTTTTGCAAAATGACCTGGTTCCAGCGCTTCCAGCAATTTTCCAAACGGTAATGATCCTAACCTTCTGGAAACAATCGTATATTTAAGCAAGACGGTGTACCTCCGCACTATGCGCACCTTGTTCCAAATTTCCTGGACAATTGTTGTGATAGGAGGTGGCAGGCGAGAACCGATAAAATGGCTTGCGGATACTTCAGATGTTACACCTGTGGATTATTTTTATGTTTTTTTAAAATCCAAGGTCTACGTCAACAGATCACAAAATTTAGCTCAACTACAAAATCTATTACAGATAAAATTACATTAAATTACAGAATTTGCCCGAAACTTATTCAAAATGCACAGGAAGAAATCCTACACAGACTGACGTATTGTCTAGAAATCGGTGGCTGGCAGTTCCAACACTTAGTTTACCAATTGTATTTGCTTGGCTTATTAGTTTTTGTTTATTTTTGTCCACAATAAAATTTTCGTTTTCTTATATTCAATCTTCATTTACCTACTCGAAATCGATTTTTTTAAAATAAGATGGCAATATTTTTAAACTCTCGGTTCGACAATGAAAATATCTCCCAAAATAAAAGAAACAGGGGTTTGTCATTAAAAAAAAGATGATATCATTCCTCTTGAACAAATGAAAGTGGAGGATCAACTTTCATGCAAAAATGTGTATTTTTACCAAATGTAGTTTTTACATAAAAAGCGTACACGAATTGAATTTTTTTGATATATTTATTAAATTAGGAAATGTACAAATTGTCCTTAATTCTTGGTTTTTCATTTTATAAAACTGTTCCGGTGTAATTAAATAAAACTGTACCCCAACAAAATCATATGTCACACTGAATCATGTTCCGATATTGATTCCATTGTGTAGATACGCCTTTAGTGCTTGCAGGTTCTAATCGGGGTACTGCGATTAGTTAGTATTAAACAACGTCCAAACACATTGTCGACAGAATGTTCCATTGACTACATTCGGCCCTTTTGACTGCTTGTTCGGGACTGGACACACAGATTGCTCTGCATCCACCGCACGAAGTGTTGGTTATAGGATTAATGCATGTTTCTACTGGTTACTGATAGCCGTATGTTCAATTTAGCAAATGGTCTTACTACACAGAGAAACAAAAAGACATTAGATTGATTGTTCTAATGCTAAGAAATGCATCTATGTTGCAGATAGTTTGGTGTACGCAACAGAATAATCCACCTTACTATTATTTTAGTTGCTCAACGCCTCATTTACGAAGTTTACAATTACCGCCGTTTATTATAATTTTTTTCATAAATATAGTTAGTCACAATGGTAAAACTATGTATGTATCCGACAGATTATGTACTTAAGAATAGTTAAGCGGTTTTGATTAAACTTTGCAGGTATGATTCATTTGTAAATCTCTGACGACTGCGTTAATCAGCCCAATCGCCCCAGTATTTTGCACAAAATAAACATTTTCGCAACACAAAAATGTATATCTTATATACAAATAATAAAGCTAGTTTGATATGGTATATATTGTTTTTTTTTTCCAATATCAAAAAAAAAAAACAGAACAAGGCTATACTCCAGACTGAATTTATTTAGTAAAAGCCCCACGCGTTTCAGCCCATATATCTGGCCATCTTCAAGGGCTTCCTGAAACATTACAAAAGGTGGGTCTGTCAGAAACAAAGTTTCTGGTAGGTCGGCAAGTATCACACGACACAAGCAGTGAAAAACCTAAGTATTCTGTGGAGTCAAGGAGCCCGGAAATGTTACTTGTTCTGTGCTGCCCGGCACGGCCGGGTAGATGTCAATGTCACTTGTCTGTGACTTGTCACTTTTAGCTAAAGGTCGTAGTTCATTTATTTGCCCCCCTTTCCGTTCACTTCAAATATTCGGCTTTTAACTGTCCTCCATTTCAAATGCGAATTTTTTTACCTTTACCGTATAACGAGATGCAGTATAGTCCGTACAAAAATTTAAATCTCTAGGTTGAAAAGAAAAAAAACGCGGGGGGGGGGGTATCGTATTTGGCTAAGGCCTCAGCAATTGGCACAGTTTGACACTAATGGAATTATGTTGTTTTCTCTAGTAGTATTCGACACTTCTCTTTAAAGTGTTACATATCCTAAGCTTATAATTGTAAAAAGAAAAAAAAAGTTATAGGCATTTAGAGAAAACAATTTTGTGTGACACTGATAACCAGATAAACGCACAAAAGCAAAATATTTTGTGTGTATAACAAAATCTATCAGATTTTATCAGATTTGACAGTTTTTGCTCTGTGGTGAATATGGTTTTGATACATACAGACAATGCTAGAAAACGGATACGACAACAATCACATACTACGAAACCTTAGAAACGCACAACAAACCACAACAAGAACAGTCCACACAACAACACACAGCGTTTTTACCATACATTAACGGTGACAAAATCAGCCGAATTTTTAGAACCCATAATATCAAAACCATATTCACAACAGAGCAAAAACTGTCAAATTTGATAAAAACTCCCAAGGATACGATTCCAAACAAATCCCACGGAGTTTACAAAATTCCTTGCGTATGAACACACCCCCGCAGTTAGAAAATCCGACTCCTCATCGGCGCTGGCCATTCATCATATTCATACAGGACACAAAATAGACTTCGACAATGCCAAAACAATAGCCCCGGTTTACAACTTCAAAACCAGAATTATCCGCGAAGCAACCGAGATCGAAAAACGTCCCGATTGTTTAAATAAGAGAGATGACAATAGACAATAGACAATTTTAATACCCCATTACCTAACTCAACAAATACCTGCAATCCTCTTAATTCTTTAAGTACCGTAACGAAGCCCCAGACTCAACAAATACCTGCAATCCTCTTAATCCTTTAGGTACCGTGAGGAAAGCCACTGACTTAATTTCCCGTGACCCCGCTCATTGCACTGATAACGAAGCAGGTAGACGAAACGGTACACAAAATACAAGACTTGCAACGAGCTGCCAGAGCTCTCTTAGGCCTAGAGTTGAACACACTGAAACCTTGGAGACGATTCCCGGCGAGATTTGGGGAGTAGGTATATTGAGTCCTTAGAGTTCATGTCCTTACATATTTCCTTTACTTCTTGAAAATGGCTCCAAAACAAGAGCCGAAACGTCGAGTTTTTATAAATTCTGGACGCGGTTCAACCCGAGACACAAGTATGTCCCATATATATATATATATATATATATATATATATATATATATATATATATATATATATATATATATATATATATATATATATATATATATATATATATATATATATATATATATATATATATATATATATATAGTCTGAAACCGACCTCGTATTTGGGTTCCAGGGGCCGTAAATAGCACTCATTTGTAGAATTTTTTTCAAAATTCAAAAGACGTGATCTCCTTATTAGTGAAATTCTTTTAAGAAAATTCACTAAAAAGCGGGATCCCCTAAAAACTAAAATTCACCTGTCTGGACGTTGTTTGTCTTTGCCATCGGGGATAAAACCTGGGAGGAAATTTTCGAAATTTTCGGTGGGCCGTTTGATTTATTTGATCTACATGACTTACTGTGGCTAATAACAAATGACTCTAAATTAGTAACAACATAAGACCTAGCCTGGCTTTTGCTATTTTGTTACATAACATTAGATGTTAGTTGAACACTGATGTTGTTTTAATACGCACGTTTCTAGCAATTTCCTGCTGAATTATCTCTCTTTGATCTCAAGTCAACTCAGTAATGAATAAATAGGTTTTAGATACGTTAATCCAAACTCGTATGTTCGTAATGTGATTCAGCGCATTATAAATTCGATTAAATATACGACTAGAACAATGTTTAACGTATGTATGTAGATGTAGGCTTGTCATTAAAATTGTTTTAGCAGTTAAATCGTACATAGGCAGCTATCTTCACTTTTGGAGTTAAGAGAAGACAACGTAGCCTAGATTGGATACAATATAGACAGTGGCGTGAGCATGATTCCTCTAAACTGCGCGATAAAAAACTAGTGAATTCCGGTAGTTTAATCACAAAAATGTCTGAACGCAGCAAGTGCGTTATGGTAGTGAATTTTCATAAAAATGTTTTTAATAGCAAATATGTGTGTTTTTCTTTAAGAAAGCAGGCATCAAATTTGGTTACCAGTATAACCTATATAGTAAATCTCGGGACGCAGCAAGTGCGTTATGGTAGTGAATTTTTATTAAATGCTTCAAATTCTAATAACTCAATTTTCTATAAATTAAAAAAGTTTAATTTTGGTATATAGTAAGGTCTTTCCGAGGGCAAAATATCCACCAAATTTCATTAAAATAACTTTGTAATTTTCAGACAAAAAAAAATGTTTTCGAAAGAAAATTTAAAATTTGAATAACCCAATTTTCTATAAACTTAGAAAGTTGAATTATGGTACGTAGTAAGGCCAAGGCAACATATATGTAGTAAATTTCATTAAAGCAGCATTGTTATTTTCGGAGAAAAAAATTTTTTTTTTAAAGAAAACTCAAAATTTTCCCGGAAAACCTCATCCGATTTTCCTGGCTAACGAACTCATCCAAGCCATTAATAAAAGAAAGGCACTTGCCGAGTTTCATTAAAATCGCTTAATTATTTTTTGAGTTATCATATCATATATATATATATATATATATATATATATATATATATATATATATATATATATATATATATATATATATATATATATAAACAAACATATAAAAATTGAAACTGACCCCGGATATGGGTTCTAGGGGTCCTAGTTCGCGCCCATTTGAAGACATTTTTGCAAAGTCTCACCATCGATACCTCTCTATTAGTGAATATTTTTAAATAAAAATTCACTAAAAACAGTGTGCCATGTTTCATCAAAATAACTTTATTGTTTGAAAACATACAAAAATTTTCGAAAGTAAACCTAAAGTGTTCCCGAGAAAACTGGTTTCCTGGTCAACCTTATAGGTTAATAGCAAGTTGAGCTATTCAAATATGAAGCATTTGATCAAAATTTGCTACCATAACGCACTTGCTGCGTCCAGAATTTCTTTTCTTACAAACATGCATTATATTTCGATGGAAAATGCAAAAATGCAATAACATAAGGCGTGTTTGATTCGAGGTATTCACCAAACTTAATCAAAATCGGACTTATTTTTTAAGTTATCGGTCTGATATATATATATATATATATATATATATATATATATATATATATATATATATATATATATATATATATATATATATATACCTACATATTACATATAAAAATTTTAACTGATCCCGGATATGTGTTCTGGGGGGCCTAATTAGCGCTCATTTGAAGAAATTTTTTCAAAATTCAAAAGTCGGGATCTCCTTATTAGTGAATTTTTTTAAGAAAATTCACTAGAACGTCTGAACGCAGCAAGTGCGTTATGGTAGTGAATCTTTAAAACGGGCACAAAATTGGTTACCAGTATAACCTTATAAAGTAGGAACAATGATCCCATATTTCATCAAATAACTTTACTGTTTGAAAAAATACAAAAATGTTGCGAAAATAAACTTAAAATACTCCCGAAAAAACTGATCCCATTTTTCTAGCGAACAAGCTATTTTTAATTAGATATAATTAGTCACAAAAACCTTTTCGAGGAAACTTCCAAAAAAAATTGCACGAAAATTTGTAAACAATGTTTTTCACGAAAATACGAAAACATTTTTTTTACAATAACTCATTAAACATTTATTATTAATTGTCAAATTTCACAAAAATCTTACAAAAAAATGATTTCTACGGCAACACAAGTTTCTGCGAAAACTGGCTAAATATTTTCTACACACAAATCTGCTGAAAGAATACATAAAATTCAAATTATATGCCTAATATGTAATCAAAATTGAAAATAATATAATTTGTTTATACGGCGCAGTTAACTCAAAAAGTGTTTTTTTAATTTAAAAAAGTTTTTATTGTCTTAAATCGTCTTAAAAGTCATGTAGAAGCGTATTATATTTTTAATGATTTGCATTCGGAAAAAACTAACACATTCAGCAGTTACTAAAACACTACAACGTTTTAAGTGGGATTGTCGAAAATTTAACCAAAACAGGAAAGCCGACGACCGCCATTAATTAATATATTAGAGAAAACATTGCCACTCGATTAGTAGCATCACCCCAAACTTCAACGACAACTTTGACATTGAACCATGATATAACTCGTCTCTTTGTAGGGACAATATTGAGAAGACGAAAATATTGTCCGTCTAAGGCATAATCGGTTCAAGAATTGTCAGGTGATGATTTCGACTGACGGCTGGAGTTTTGCGAAAGAGTGATGGAAATATGTAATGTCGACGAATATTTTGCAACTAATGTGGTACTTCCTGACTAGGCAAATTTTTGTTTAAATAGAACCTAATCGCCATAATTCAAGGTATTGGTCAACTCATACAACATCCACAAAATGTCAATTTTTGGATGGGAAATGTAGAAAACGGGCTTATAGTATTATTATTTTTAGAAACATTTTGAATAGGGGAACGCAAACAAAATTATTCCCGCTCTTCGACACAATGAGCAGCTGTATCAAAAAAGTTTAGTTTCAACAGAATGGAGCACCTCCCCACTATAATGTTTATTTGGATGCTACTTTTCCAATCGATGGATTGGACAAGTGGCTTGCTCATTCCCCAGATCTTAATCCCTTAGACTTTTTACTTTGAGGTCACCTCAAATTAAGTGTCTAGGTTATACGGCCAACTACTTTGCACGATTTGAGAAAAAGAATAATCGGAGAATGTCAATTCGTAGAGAAATCTTGAAAAACGTAGGTCAGGAATTTGTGAGCAGGTTTGCATATTACCAGAAGGTGAACGGCGAGCATTTTGAACGTTTAAAATGATTTTGTTTAATTTTTAATATTCTCAACTTGTTATTAATTTACAATAAATAAAATTAATTATTGAGTAAATGTGAAGCGCTTTATCTTTCCCGTTTTTTCAGCGAGTGATCTTAAACTCAGTATGGATAAATTCGGAAAAGCAAGGTCTATCATAATCTGCAAAAATATACGAGGTATCCTATTTAAATAAAGTTGAGGGTACTTCCGGTTAAACCGGAAGTACATTTACAACATAAAACATATCTTCAGATGCATTATACGCCATTACACTAGCTTACAACGTTTCACCAATACCATCGTTTTCGTTTTAAAGTTATCTGCTTGGTTCCATATTTTATCCCAACCCTGTATATAAGCTCCAACGGCGGCAAACCCCTCTGGACTCTTGCTAAATCTATTGGGAATAATTTCTGCAAAAGCACGTTTCCACCTCTTGTCTCAGGGGATGAAATTGTTTCTACCGCCCTGGGCAAGGCTGAACTTTTTGCTTCGTTGTTCGCCGGCAATTCTACTCTCAACCCACCTCCAAATGTTCAACCACCAACAGTCCCCAATGTCGCGCATAAAATGACGGATATCATTTTCAAAACTAAAAAGGTACGGAAGATGCTCTCTTCTCTTAATACCAGGAAAGCCTCTGGCCTTGACGTGATCCCAGGAATTGTTCTCAAAAAATGCGTACCAGAACTTGCTCCTGTCCTGACTCGTCTATTTCAGATATCTTACAATAGAGGCATATTCCCTAGTAACTGGAAAACTGCTCGAGTACAACCCATCCCCAAGAAAGGATCCAAAGCGCTTCCCAGCAACTACAGGTCTATTTCTCTCCTTTCAGTCGTCTCTAAAGTGATGAAAAAGTATATAAACACCGAATTACTAAATTTTTTTGAAAAACACAGTCTAATCCACGACAGGCAGTATGGATTCCGTCAGCGCAGATCGACTGCCGACCTCCTTTCCTTTGTCACCCATTCTTGGAACAAGTCTATGGAACAACACGGTGAATCCCAGATTGTTGCTCTAGACATATCCAAAGCATTCGACCAGGTCTGACACGCAGCGCTGCTTAATAAACTTCCGGCCTATGGCCTACCACAAAAACTCTGTATGTGGACAGCCAATTTCCTCTCCAACAGGAGCATAACTGTTGTTGTGGATGGCCACTCCTCTAAACTGTATCCAATTAATGCAGGAGTTCCTCAAGGTTCAGCTTTAGCCCCTACTTTGTTTCTTCTCCACATCAATGACCTCCTCTCGAGCACATCCAACCCAGTTCACAGCTACGCGGACGACAGCACCCTCCATTCAAATATACAATATTCTAAGCCTGTCTCTTTAGCCCAATTAGATCAGGATCGCAGACTCATGGAGGGTTCTGTCTCCGTGGATCTCCAAAAAATATTAGACTGGGGAAGTAGAAATCTTGTACAATTCAACCCCACCAAAACTAAGTCTTGCTTTCTTTCTTACAAGAGATACACCAGCCCTAGACCCATCACAATGAACAACCAAGTTATTCAAAGTAATGAGTCATTTTCTCTTGTTGGCATTTATGTGGATCGAAATCTTAATTGGCACCAACATGTCACATCAATTGCAGAAGCGGCTGCTAAGAAATTAGGTTTCCTCTTCCGGGCTCGCAAATACTTTTCACCAGCTAATCTCTATACCTTATATACTTCACAAATAAGGCCAAACCTCGAATACTGCTCCCACATCTGGGGTGCCGCTGCCGCTTCTACACTCGCTATCCTGGAATCCATTCAAAATAGAGCTATACGTCTCATCGGTGACCCTATCCTCACCCAAAGGCTGCCATCCCTTGCCCACCGACGTGCCGTTGGTGACCTCTCTCTCTCTTTTATAGATATCTTCACGGGCACTGCTCAGAGGAGCTTTCCTCCATAGTTCCCCCACCTGCTGCCCCCAACAGACCTACCAGGGGAACAGAACGAATGCACCCTTTTACTGTCCAGCTCACCAGACATAGAACATCTTGTTATGCCCGCTCTTTTGTCCCGAGGACTTCCAAGTTGTGGAATTCCTTGCCGGCACATGTTTTTCCTTCTCCCCCGAACCTCCAAACCTTCAAGTTCAGAATTAACAAGCTGCCTCTTTCCTCATTGTCAACACCCACGGTACGATAGTATTTAGGCTGTAAGCCCTCGTGGTGTGTTGTTGAAATTAAAAAAAAGCATATAAACTCTGAAAGTAACCTCGAATAAGGATTCTAGGGACTCTAATTCGCCGCAATCTTTGACCAATTTTTGAAAATTCGGAAGTCGTTCCGTTTGTAATGGAGAAATTTTTTATATAAAAATTCACTAAAAATTACTTGGTACTATTCCCAAAATAATTCTACAGAACTTGGAAGCCGTTTCTATTAGAGACTTTCCTATTATAAAGCAGTAGGCATATAAGCTCAAATTTTTAACAAAAAAATCTCCCAATGCCCTAGAATTTGATCAGAATGGCAAAAACACTGTTGAAAACTCTGCAATTATATTTTGGACTTTCTTTCGCCCCTTTGATACGCTACTGGTACAATAGCATCGTCAAAGTAATTTAGTCTGGGATCCTCTTAGGCACTGTCGTATCTACGGCACGAGAGTTGCCGCTCTCGTTGAGCAGAAATAACAGGGGAGTCATTAATTTTAATTCCTTTGCTAATTTCTTGACGCGTATTTGCTATTTTGAATGAGCGCCCCCTATCGTCTATCGCTCGAACGACGAGGGTTCTAACACCTTGGAAACAGACAGAAGCGGTATTTACATGGGCTTTCTTGATGTTCTACATGTTACGGCTCGCAAGTCATTTGATGAGAACTCTTCAAACATTGACATGACAACAGATGTATGACGATCGAACAAATAAGGGGGTGAGGAGGGTGGTTGATGAAAGCAAACAAACAACAACCCTATTATTATTGTTGTACGGTCTGAAATTTGAGACAGGTTAAGTCACACTAGAAAACATACACACACGGTAGATGCTTCGTATAGTCAACCAAAAACAGATTAAGGGGATTGTTCGTAAGTTTCCGTGTAAGTAATTATAGGTTAGGTTGTTACGTAATATCTTCCTGATGGGGAAAACATAAATTATTTATCGGGGAATTAAGAGAGAAGAAGCTAGAGATTTTTCAAGATGCGCAAATATAATATTTTAGGTATTTTAGGTAACTAAACGCGATAAAATTAATATGATTTAATCATTAGTTAGCTATTCTTAGTTTGTTCGTCCATGTATAATTTCCCAAGCAACAAATTAAGGCATGTTAACCAGCACTCGAGTCCAAATAACCTAACCAAGTTGTAATTTAGTAATAATTAACCAAAATGTTGCCTTAATTGTCATAATGACTACAAATTTGGAAATGCGGCTCCGAACTAGCTTATTTTTGGCTATTAAAATTTCTCCAAAATCAGTAACTTACAAGTAACTAAATTGGGAAAAAATTGGTTTAATTTTACTCATAAAATATACTTGAATATACTTTTGTGTTTCAATTCCAGAGTTGGTAATTTTTAGGTCCAAGTGTGCCCTAAATTGGACTGAAAATCGACTACTAAGCCCAGATACCTGAAATACCTACTTTAAGGTAATTTATTACCTAATATTAACCTGCAATATGTCTCTGTGGTGTAGTAAATTGGAGGTCTTCTTATGAAGTCCAGCTTACATATATATTACCAATTTCATTGCAATACAGCACAGGAAATATTTTAGGCACTGAGCTAACCTAAAATGGCTTTCTGATCGGCTATAAAGTCATAATTACTGCAGAAATGGTCTTTCAAGTCAAATTGCCCACCTTCGAGTTGAAAATACCCATAAAATCTGACTTGAAATAAAAATTGTCCTCAAAGTTCAAAGTGTACAGCAGTGAAATACATTTGTGAATCTTAAAGGTGTGTCAGTTGATAAACTTCATCAATAAAAGTTTATCCTTGTTATTAATGTGCATGCACCAGTAACAAATATAGTGTTACAATGCCCCTTTGAAACCAATAAAAGTTTACAGACATACTACAAACTATTATAGAGTAGTAAAGAATGCTCACAGAAAAATAGTGATAGATGCTGATCATTCAAAGTGGCTTACATCAAATCAGCACGTTTCCCTCTTCAATATAATACATCCATTTTCATGCCAAATGGAGTGAAGCAGTGGCAACACGGTCAGCTGTCATGTTTATGTTTATTTACTTACTTTATTTTGTTTCTATTTTCTATTAATGTCTATATATTATGGAATCAAACACCAAAAGCGCTGTATAATCATTCCTATATGTCTCTCGGCTGTGCACGGATATAAGTAATATATATTTCTATACACGAAAATGTTTCATTTCTAATAAATTCAAACAAAATTCGTTTACCATATAGTTGAAATTCCCATAATAGGACAAAATGCCTTTAAAGTTTGGTTAGTTTGCCCTGTCATTAGGAATTGTGACTTATAGGTAAAAAAATAGGGCAAAATTAACTTTCAGGTCAATAATGTTAGAAGGGCAGCCATATTAAATTAATTTTGCTGTATCCATCTTGCTTGTATTGGAAAATGAAAAATATTTTTTTGTTAAATATAGTGTAATCAAATTTTAGTTCGATAAAAACATTAAATAATGATTGTATATCATGACGACAAGATAGTTTTGTGTTGTTTACATCACCAATCCTCCAAAATCAGAATTTCAAGAATTTTGAATAATTTTTTATTTTCAGTAATTTTATCTTTTATACGGCGCTCGAATTTTGTCGAAGTATCATCATCATCTTAACAGAAAAAAACTTAACGGCAGTGGGTTTTGTCTTTATACAGTGCGAATTACCTTTATCATTGTTGCAAATATTTGAAGTAAGTTCTTTGATCATTCAAGAGGTCATTTTTTAACAAAGATGGACAATATCTCTACTACTCTACTGTTTGTTTATACATACATAACCACAGATCCTGCAGAACCGGATAATGTCACATGCGTAGTTCGTTGTTAAGAACGTCACGGCACTCGGCGCCTAGATGTCAGATTCAAGTAAAGCGTAGCACATATTTACCAATATATTACGTCCATTGGCCAAATGTTGAATGAAAATGCCCTAAATATAACTAAAACGCCTTGGCCGAAACGCCTTGCTGGACCCATTATCGACTTCCATATTACTTTGACTTTATTCCCCACATTGGTAATATACACTTAAATTTTACTTGAAAATGACCTGTGGTGATTTGGTCGCCGACCTATTGGTAGGGCGATTTTACGTCAATTTGACTTTAAATGTTGCTTGGGTTAAACCTTTTGATAGAAACTGTAGCGTATTTTCATATTCCTGACATAATTTCCAATTTTAGAAATACCCATAGAAATCGACCCACACAAATCGAGCATCGTCTGAGTTGCTGGCGGAAAACTCTGCTTCTTTGACGGTTACCAATTCAAATTTTTATGAAGTCTTCACTGACGGATTTCTTTGTTAGCATTTCAATAACTTCATTCTGGTCATAAATCCTCCTTATCTGAGCGTATTTATTTGTGAAACCATTTCTTATTTAGGGAATATTCTTTCCTAACGAAAAGAATCTTTATAATTAGATAGATTTTAACGACATATTTTAAATCTAAGACAACAAAGACCAGTTGGGTTTAAAAGGAAATGCAAGGTTAACGCATATGCTGTGCCAATTTATGCCTAAAAACCCGAGTGTACTTATTTGATGTTTGTCCGCAATTGATACCTCGTGACAGATTTCAGTTGGATCTAAATCCGGTCAATAATGAGGCCATAATCACCTTCCAAACCCCAACTTATTTGCATTTATCTCTCATATTTATTATTTTGTAAGATAAAGAACACACTGTTTGGTTTGAAGATGAAAAGATAATCAAATACTTACTCAGCTTTAATCTTGTTCTGACAAGAGTCCCAGACTTATGAGATATTCGAGTCAAAACACCGGCACTACGTTAGTTATTTTGAAGAGATCTACATAATAGATATGAAGAATTTCCAGCTATATATAACATTTTCGAGGAGACAACAAAAATCTCATGAAAATTTGCAAGCAATTGTTTCAAGAAAATCCGTAAACATTTTTTTATAATGACTTATTAAACATTTATCATTCGTTACCAAAATTTCACAAAAATATCTCTAAAAAACTGATTTCTACAAAAGCACAAAAAAAATTCTGCGAAAAATGGCTAAATATTTTTTATACCAAATTTTGACAAAAGCATACATAAAATTCAAATTATATACCTAATCTGTAATTAAAATTAAAAATTAAATAATTTGTTTGCACGAAAAACCGTTAAAACCATATTTTCGACGAATTTCGTTTAAAAAATGTTCCTCAGCTAAATAATTTTTCACACAAAAATTCTCAACAAATGTTTCTTCAAAGAAACATCATTAAACCCATTTATAAAAAAATTCGCTAATAAAGAACATATTGTACAAGAAAATTAGCTAATAAAAATTAATTAATTAAATAAATTAAAAAATACTTAAAATCTGATCTAAATACAGAACTAGATACTTATTCTGTGGCTTCGCAGAGAAAATTATTTTGTCTGTGGATGCTGTCAAAATTGAATCCGGTTGTAGAGAAGAAGACAACCTCTTCTGATGTCACAAATCTCTACGTCTATGTTAACTGTGGAACGGTTTTACCAACTGAGGACAACAACAGCTGCTATAAAACATTAATAAAAAGTCTTCAAAGTGCTTATCTTTCATTAGCGATTTTTTTCAACAAAAAGTCGCTAAAAAATATTGTAAATACATAAGATAAATTTAAAATTGCATCAAAGACGAAAGAAGTTTAAAAAAAGCTAAAAGAGCAATTCAATCTATGGCGAGATCTTAACCAGCGTTCCTTTGCTTATCGGCAAGCTCTTTGACCATTCGACCACACTAACACTTGTAAAATGTTGAGCAATAAAACTTAGACAACACGTAATAGTCTCCAGTTATTTATTTGTAACATGTAAGGTCTTTAGAGGCATATTTTGCAACTATTTTAACAAATGAGAAGAGTAGCATAAATCTAGAACATTCTAATATACATTTTATGCAATAGTTACGATTCATAAAACACAATAGTTATACTAATTTTCACGTTTTAAATCTCCAGTTTGACATTTACAGGAGAAAAATTATAAGATTTTCAGAGTAATTTTTCTGGTACTTCTTGAACTTTTTGCGACAGGAAAAGATAAACGTTTCCTGTAATATTTAATAGATTTTGTTTTAGCACATCCACTATTTATGTATTGCGTCTTCTCTGGCTTTTAATGTCACTAACATTTTGCTTCATTAAGTGCCTATAAATTTATTTTCTTTCACCTTAAAGGCCTAAATTTTGGTGCACAGTTTGGTTTTTAGAATGTGAACCAGCTTTCCCAATTTCGTTGCGATAGGTTTGTTATTTCCGGAGATATGAATTTTTTTCAAAAGAAAACCCAACCTTTTCCGGGAAAACCGAGTTCGATTTTTCAGGCTAACGAACCTATCCAACCTGCTAAATTTTATATAAATCGGTCAATTATTTTTTGAGTTATCGGTGTGATACATACATACATACATACATACATACATACATACATATATATATATATATATATATATATATATATATATATATATATATATATATATATATATTTATATATATATATTTATATATATATATATATATATATTATATATATATATATATATATATATATATATATAGAGAGAGAGAGAGAGAGAGAGAGAGATCAGAGTTTATCGTTTGTAGTGGCGACGCCATTAAATATCTTGGCATTACTGTAGACAGACACCTACGCTGGGATTCTCATGCTGCAGATTTGGTAAGCTCCTTGGCATATTATTATAAGCACAAGGGTGAGTTTGATATTGTGGATCATACGTATGGAGGGCGAAGAGAACAGTACATGAAGGTTCCTAGAGTGCATAAAACGGTGGGACATAGGTATTGTACCTTTATTATGCCAAGGTTGTATAACATACTACCACTAGAAAAAAAAAAAAAAAGATCGGAGTTCGTTTTCAGAAGCAGGGTAAAAACTTGGCTCTTTACAGTACCACGAAAATTAGTGCAAAATATTGTCGATTTGAAAAACAGCTGATTTGGTTAATAGTTGTAATGGGAGGATTTGTAGGATATGTGTGCGTGTGTGTGCGTTTAAGGGAAAGAGAGAGAGAGAGAGAGAGAGTATGCGGGTGCATGGGGTTGAGAATGTGTGTAGGTAGCTCTCTCTGTGTGGGTGGATGTGGTGGTAATTTCACCTACAAGGTAGGCAAATCTATATTGAATTTTGCCGACGCACAGTATCTGACTCTGTCGGTTTGTTATTATTTGCTGGTGGTGTATAAAAGGGGGGGAAACGGATAACCGTGGAAAAAAATTTGCAATGTTGATATTGTTATTTGTTGTTAAAAATCAGACTGGGTATTGTCGAGTGTCGATTTGAAAAGCCGCGGATTTGGTTTGAAAATTGTAATAGAAGGATTTGCAAAATTTGTGTGCATGTGTGTGTGTTTAAGAGAAAAAGACAGAGGGAGAGAGAAAGAGTATGCGAGTGTATAGGATTGCGAATGTGTAGGTAGCTCTTAGTGTGTGGGTGTATGTGATGGTAATATCCTTTTGTTCACTATGTGAGTTTAGTTCGGGACACATTTCTGTTCAATCACCTACAAGGTAGGCAAATGTATGTTGAACTTTACCGACACACAGTCTATGACTTTGTCGGGTTCCTATTATTTGCTGATTGTGGAAAAAAAAATTCAATATTAATTAGGTTATATTGTTGTTGTACTGTTTGTTAAAAGCCAAACTGTATATTATCAGTAAATAAATTATTATTATTATATATAAATATAAAAATTGAAACTGACCCCGGATATGGATTCTAGGGGTACTAGTTCGCGCTCATTTGAATAAATTTTTTCAAAACTCAAAAGTCGGGATCTCCTCATTAGTGAATTTTTTAAATAAAATTCACTAAAAGGGAAGTAAAATGGTACTGTAATGAGTTGAACAGAAAACTTGAAACTATAAACATGCATTAAATGTTTGTTGTAAAAATGAACTCTAGTAATAGTGGAACTTTTCCAATTTAATATTAAACCCGTATCTCTTTACGTAAGCTCCATGTTAATGCAGTCCTTACCAAAATCCTGAATATATGAGGGAAACGCGACCAGCTGGGACATAATAGAGTTCAGTATGTAGTAAACTCCGTGTATTTCGTCAACATGCAAACCGTTCATAGAATCACCGCTATTGTTGTAAACACAGCAAGGCAAACTGCAATGAAACGAGATACCGAGAGCATTGTGACGATTGCTTTATAATTTATAGCCACTTCTGGACAATGCAAACACTTGCAGAATACACCTAGTGCCTTCCACATTCAAACAACTCCCATCATGTTGTCTCTGCAAGTAATGCCCCGGAAATATATAGCCCGAATTTCGCAAAACAATCGACACTCAACGAACTATATTAATCCTAAGGCTTGTTTGTAATGGATGGGCTGTTGCACAATGCAAGAGATGACGTCATACATTTACAGTGGAGTTTGAAAAGTATAAAACACCCTAACTGTTGCCATAAGATAATGAGAATATCCCTAACTAAAATTAGATGTTCATGATCACCTCTCACTTAATCAGCTAATTTCCATGAGCTGTAACTACCACAACAGAAAACTGAGTGTCGAAAGAACAGATCTAAGGATAAATCATGTTACTGAACAAAATTATTTAAGTGCTGTATTTACCAACAACAAAAAACTCTATAATCATATACGATTTAAGGAATATCAGTTATACACAATAATTGTCTGGACGCAGCAAGTGCGTTAAGGTAGTGTGTTTTCATAAAAATGTTTTTAACAGCAAATATGTCTTTTTTTTAAAGAAAACAAGCATGAAATTTGGTTACCAGTATGTATAGTATGTGGGCTCTATAACCTGGGCGGTGAACAAATTTGCTCCATTTAACTCCGAAGACTGTGATAAGATTTTTCCGGCCCTGCTCCAGGGGGGCCTGGATATACTGCTTCCCAACATAAGGGAGGTTTTCCGGGCCAGCCTGGCGTAGGTCTATGTCCAAAAGGCCTGGCGCCGGGTTAGGGGGGGTCTTCATTCCTAAACCGGGAAGGGAGGACTACACGCTGGCCAAGGCGTACAGGCTAATCAGCCTTACATCCTTCCTGCTTAAGGCATTGGAAAAGATAGTATATAAGTTTATGTTGGGAGGGATCCTCAGGGATCACCCCCTCCATAAAAGTCAGCACTGGTACCAGCGGGGGCAATCGACGGAGACAGCGCTCCACGCTGTAACGCGAAAGGCGGGAAGGGCACATTAGCTGTGTTCTTCGATGTGGAGGGGGCCTTTGATAGGGCAAGGATGAATACGGTATGTGCCGCCCTACAGGACAGGGGATCGCCGAGGTCCCTAATAAGCTGGTTGGCGAGCATGCTGGAGGACAGGAGAGTGTCGCTGACCTTGAGGAGCCGGCGGCTGGGCTTCGGAGTGACGGGCGGCTGTCCTCAGGGCAGCTGCATTTCGCGTCATCTATGGTGTGTGGTCATGGACGGCCTCTTGGAGCGGCTAACCGGTAACGGCTTCTATGCTCAGGCGTACGATGACGATGGGCTAGTCTTAGTCACCGGCGAATTCCTCGGCGTCGTCTGTGAGTGCATGAAAGCTGCCTGGAGCATAATTGAAAGGTGGTGCGGTGAGCTGGGACTCCCTGTAAACCCGGCGAAGGCGGAGATGATCCTATTCACTAAGACGAGGAATGTGAAGGGGTTCAGGGCGCCCGTGATGTTTGGAAAACATTTAGCTTTAGTGCGGGAGGTCAAATATCTGGTGGTCTTGGACTCCAAACTAACATGGGGGTCGCAAATAGAACGAGTAGTGAGGAAGGGAGTAGCGACCCTCTGGCATCTGCGTCGAGTGATAGGGAGTACCTGGGGACTTAATCCTCGGATCCTTCATTGGATTTACACTGCGACCGTCAGGCCGATAATTCTCTATGGGGCGTTGATCTGGTGGTGTGGTGTGAACCAAACTACTACCAGGGAGCTGGCTAAACTCCAAAGGCTGGCAATCCTGGGTATCACAGGCGCTATGAGGACGACACCTTCAGGCGCGCTAGAGGTCTTGTTGATGCTGCCACCGATTACCATCTGTATCAGAAGGGAGGCTAAGGCGTCGCGTCTTAGAATGCGAGACTCTGGAAATTGGTGCGGAGAGGGAGCAGTAATAGGGCATGCAAGAGTCGCCAAGGAGGTGGAAACGGAAATTACGATTTCCGCCATCAAGGTACGGAATGCCGAGGACGATATTAGGTTGACTAGGCCATATACCCTCAGGATCCCCAGTAGGGATCAGTGGAGGGAACATGAGGTTGTATTCCAGCCCGCAAGCCTGGTCTATTTTACCGACGGATCGCGACTGGAGGATCAACAATCCTCCGAGGAAGGAATATACATCGAGAGCCTGGGGGTGCGCGAGAGTTATGCTCTGGGCGCATATACCACGGCATTCGAAACAGAGGTGTATGCTAACCTGTCTGTGGCCAATAGACAGAATGTGAGGAGGAGCCCCGAGAAATGTGTATACATATGCTCGGATAGCCAGGCGGTCACGGCCTTCATTTCGAGGTCGAGGCGGTTTGGCGACGGAACCGAGGAAGAGTAGAGCATGGTTGCTGGGTTGCTGGGGTTGGCAAAAAGGGCCCATTGTGGCCTACTTGCTTGGCGTTAGCCTCCCAACCACTGCTACTACTACTACTATGTACAGTGGGAACGATGTACCATATATCATCAAGATGACTTTATTGTTTGAATAAGTAGGAAAATGTTCCGAAAATAGACTTAAAACATTCTCGAAAAACTGATCCCATTTTACTGGCCAACAAAACTCTCAAGCTATTTACCCACCTGCCAAGATATGACTAATCACAAAAACCCTTTTGACGAAACTTCGAAAAAAAATGTCTGAAAATGTGCAATTTTTTTCACGAAATGCAGAAAAATAAATTTTACAATAACTATTGAACATTTATTATTAATTACCAAATTTCACCAAAATCTTTCAAAAAAAAAGGAGTCGCGCTTTGGAATTATAGATGCTCTAGAATGTTCTTCAACGTTTCCGTAACTGGTTTCGTTGCTTGACAGGATCCTCACACAGATAAAAATTTGATTAACTCAAGCAGTAAAACCGGTGACAGAAACGTTGAAGAACATCCTAGAACATCTGGAATTCAAAAGGGCCACTTGTTACAGTTACCTTACGCTCTGGCTACGTCGTTTATTTACAGAAACTAAACCCAACAGTGAAGCCAGATGAGTAGTCTTCAAGTCTGTATGTAGTAACAGTGAAGAATATATTATAAATTAGCCGCTGGAAATTTTAGCCGCTGGAATTTGGCTGCTAACTTTACGCCGGTAGCCAGAGAAGTAGTCTTCAAGTCTGTATGTAGTAATAGAACACTTGCTATGTGGCAGCATTGGCTCAGTTCTGCAAAAGGCTCAAATACCTTGGAGGGGTGACCTTAACACCCCAGGAAATATGGAAAATAGCCCCCAAAAAGGTAGCAGACTACATAACATGCCTGAACTATTTGTGCAACTATTAGATAAAAGAGTCATCACAAAAGGCCCAGTGGGGTTGCAACGTTGAGACGCCAAAGGCCTACTCACTAACCAATCAACTTGCTTGTTTTGTTCGTTGCACACTGAGTAGTATATGTCTGCTCGAATTGATTTTCTGTTGGCACCAATAAGTGCCATTATGTCACAATATTTGATTAAATTTTCACCTCCTTATGAAGCTTCTATGTGCAGATGACCGAGAAATCGGATAGCTTAGCTGGTTTTGGTCTACTTGCATTTTAAAGGCGCTGTTTTGGTAACTTTGATATTCTTTAACCTAATAACTTAGATAATTTTTTCCATTTCAAATGATGCTGGAAAATCTGCTGAATAATCTCTTCTCAGTAAAGCCGAACTTGTAATTGTACTTACTAGCACATCACATCTGGAAACTACATTTCTTGCAAAAATTGTACTATTTAGTGTTTATGTTAGTGGTTGCTAATACCGTATTAAAAAAGTATGACAGCTGTTTGGCTTCCTAGATTTTATTTCTAAGAGTAAACTAAAACCGTATCACTGGCGCAGTCCAACGTTACTTAATTAAAGTTAAGAAACGTGTGACACAAGCCAGTACTTAAGACTGGTGACCACTTTGTAACCTCATTCAGCTATGGTGGATTTCATAGCATATAAATCTCTTACCTTATAACAGCAGCAACTGTTGATGAGAAAGGCGAACAAATACTAAGATGAGGTCAAACTATTCATCATATCTGTTGACTGGGTATTTTGCCGTTAAAAGATACAAACAAAAAATCATTGTAAGGCAAGTGATTTTGGAAATCGATTTGGAAATCAGAGAGGTAATGTCCATTCGTTCAACCAGAAAATCCTTCTTGGATGCCGAAGAGCTTGATATCTGGACATAGGTAGGGCTGAGTCTAAGTAAACGTTTCATAATGTATAGAAATAATCTGTAAATGTAACTTTCTTTTAGAGCAAGAAAAAAACTTTCCAAACCCTTAGTGATATGTGGTTCGTAAGGTAGATACGCAATTTTTTTCTCTGTTTTATCTTTCTTAAATGTCGTGCATTCACATGTGTGGCACAACATATATGGGATAATAATCACCACATTGACAAGGAAAATTAGAAACTTGTCAAAAATGTTAGACATCAGACTATGCTTGATGTTTTTGAAAGCGTTTATATATCAAGGTCGATTAAGTACAAAACTTTTTTTTTAATTTCAACAACACACCACGAGGGCTTACAGCCTAAATACTATCGTACCGTGGGTGTTGACAAGGAGGAAAGAGGTAGCTTGTTAATTCTGGACTTGAAGGTTTGGAGGTTCGGAGGAGAAGGAAAAACATGTGCCGGCAAGGAATTCCACAACTTGGAAGTCCTCGGGACAAAAGAGCGGGCATAACAAGATGTTCTATGTCTGGTGACCTGGACAGTAAAAGGGTGCATTCGCTCTGTTCCCCTGGTGGATCTGTTGGGGGCAGCAGGTGGGGGAACTATGGAGGAAAGCTCCTCTGAGCAGTGCCCGTGCAGATATCTAGAAAAGAGAGAGAGGTCACCAACGGCACGTCGGTGGGCAAGGGATGGCAGCCTTTGGGTGAAGGTAGGGTCACCGATGAGACGTATAGCTCTCTTTTGAATGGACTCCAGGATAGCGAGTGTAGAAGCGGCAGCGGCACCCCAGGTGTGGGAGCAGTATTCGAGGTTTGGCCTTATTTGTGAAGTATATAAGGTATAGAGATTAGCTGGTGAAAAGTATTTGCGAGCCCAGAAGAGGAAACCTAATTTCTTAGCAGCCGCTTCTGCAATTGATGTGACATATTGGTGCCAATTAAGATTTCGATCCACAGAAATGCCAACAAGAGAAAAGGACTCATTACTTTGAATAACTTGGTTGTTCATTGTGATGGGTCTAGTGCTGGTGTATCTCTTATGAGAAAGAAAGCAAGACGTCATTGAATCATGCAGCACCTTTAATTTTAAGCCCTTTATTTTCACTTTGCATTTGACCAAATCCCCTTTCGTTTTCTTTGTGTCTAAGGAGTCAATATAAATACTTGCTTTTACGTAGAATAAGAAATAAATATAAATACTTGTTTTTATGTAGAATTTTAGTTGGAATATTCATCTTCTGTTAAAGTTAACATTGGGTGGTAAACAGTCGTTTTTTTCTTAAGATGTGCGGTTGTTATTGTACTGTTCGCTAGATGTGCTTGTCGGCGCACGTCACGGGCTCCAATATTCACATAGTGAATTTATAGATCAAAAAGAACGTAAGCTTCCTTAAATATCGCGGTACTTTTTATTTTAAGGCCATTATCCTATAAATTAGATAAAAACTCATAAATTTGTCAATCAGAAAATTAAAGTAGTTCTTCGACCTCGTCCCTTTAATATAGGCACAATAGGCAAACCATGGTTCGCCGACTACAATTTTTATTTCGGCTTAGTGCGTCTACCTAGGTGCGGTATAAATACATTGTATCTGCTAATTTAATTTAGAACTGTTCATCCTCTGATGATGCTGACGTGGTCAGTGAAACAATCGACCTTACCTTTTTAAAATATGTGTTATGGTGATTTGGGTTCTCCAAGTGTACTTATTAGGAGGCATATGTAAAACATTGTACCTTTCTTACACATTATTTGTGTAAACTAACCTGTTTAAAAACCAGTCGACACTAAATACATTTTACACATAATATGATTAGGTACTAATGTAATTTTTATCTATGGAGTCACTGACCTGTATGTGTCCTTTGGTGTGCTTTGAGGTGTGAACTTTTCGTATAGACCTTCTTGCACCCAAGGAATTGGCACTTGTGTATCCTCCTCTTGGAGTCGGGCGAATGGTCCAAGCGTGGGTGGTGTTTGGCGTTCTGCACACTATTTGGGGGTGTATTGGAGGAGACTGGAGGACTGTTAGGAGGTCGCGGCACGACCGAGATGAGCCTGGCCAGGCCCTGGGTCCTGAGACGCACCAACGCGTTCCTGGGCATTTGACCCACCCTCAGTCCGCAAACGTCCACTTCGCTAGCACTAGAACTGCCGTTACTATGTCCCCCTGGCCCTGACGACTCCGGACTAGAAGGTGGTGTTAGCGGATTGGGGTTCCGCGCCACCAACCGTAACGTCAGCGCGTCCGTACTGTCCCTATAACTTTCCTTGACTTCTTCGTCCTCTTCTTCCAATTCCTCCTCATCCACATCTTCGTCGATCTCCTGCTTGACCAGCACAGCGCAGGAAAGGGCACTGCCATCCCAAGAACACGGCGAACTGGCCGAACTCAGTGTGTCTAGATTACGGTCACTGTATTCTTCTATGCAGTTCACCTCGTACCACGTCCTGTCCATGTCAGAGGGGAGCTTCTTCATTTGCATCTTGGGTTCGTCTTTTAGATACCTTTCCATCTCGTAACAGGTCTGAAAATTAAAAAAACACAATGTTATTACATAATAATAGACAAAAGCAAAATATTGTAACAAATGTGAGACACAAGATCAAATTAGTTGGCTACCCCTCTGAAGTAGTCGATAGAATTATTGTAAAAACATTGAAACTGATAAATTATTTATAGTTATCTATGTAGTCGATTTGAAGCAGATAACTGTAGTAATAAAAGTGAAATCTTATTTATTCAAAAATAAGACCCTGTATTATTGAAATGTCACACTTTTGCAGACTTCACTGTAAATTGTTGTTTCCAGCTTGTTTTTTTTTTCTGCAAATTCAAAAACACTTAATCAATTTGGTTGTATTAAATTTAATCTCCTACTTTCGCTGCACAAAAAATGTATGTATACCTTGTTAAAGTCGATAGAAGTAACCGTGTTTTAGAAAATCTCATTTAAGATGTCCAGTTAACTAAATTCCAATATCCAAGTTAAGACAGACATTTTTAGTGAATTTTCTTAGAAACAATTCACTCATGGGGCGATCCTGACTTTTGATAAAAAAATTTAAATTCAAATGAGCGCAAACTAGGATCCCTAGTTTAACTTTTTATATGTTTATATATATATATATATATATATATATATATATATATATATATATATATATATATATATATATATATATATATATATATCGGAAAATCTAGTTCGATTTTCCGATCTTCCTGGATAACGAACTTATCCAAGCCACTTACAGAAAGAAGTTCCGTGCGAAATTTTATCAAAATCGGACCATTATTTTTCGAGTTATCGGTGTGATATATGATATTAAATATAAATGTTTCAAATTTGAATAGCTCAATTTTCTGTAAACCTAGAAACCTGAATTTTGGTTCAAAGTTAGGTCTTTCCCAAAGCACTATGTCCACCAAATTTAATCGAAATGGCTTTCTAATTTTCAGAGGAAAATTTTTTTTTTGAAAAAAAACTGAAAAATTTCCCGGAAAACCTTGTCTGATTTTTCTAGCTAACGAACTCATCCAAGCTATTAATAAAAGAAAGGCACTTGCCGAGTTTCACCAAAATCGAATGATTACTTTTTGACTTATCGGTGGGATACATATATTAATTATATATATATATATATATATATATATATATATATATATATATATATATATATATATATATATATATATATATAAACATATAAAAATCGAAACTGACCCCGGATATGGATTCTAGGGGCCCAAATTCGCGTTCATTTGAAAATTTTTTTGCAAAGTCTCACCATCGATACCTCTCTGTTAGTAAATTTTTTTAGTAAAAATTCACTAAAATGTTATAGGCATTTAAAGAAGAAAAAATTGGGTGCCACTGGTGATCAGAGGAAATCAGAAACATAACATACAAAAGTTAAGTTTTCTTGACGCTAAAGTTCAAGAAGTAGCAGAAAAAATATTTTGAAACTATTATAATTTCTCTTCTTAAAACGTCAAACTCGCGATATGAAACGTCAAAATTTGAAATTTTCAGACAACTAATTTGAAGCAAATACGGATTATGTCAAAAATATGTCGTAATAAGTGTGTTTTACAAAGCCTTAACTTTCAGCTTCAACCATCATTGTCCTTCTAAAATGTTTACAGAAATTTCATTTCGAATAGACCCTCTTTTTGATGCTTTGGCAGTAGTTTCAGCTGTAGAGTTATGGTTAACTAGTCTTTTAATTTTAGCAAATTTTCGTTATTGAGAAGACTAGGATTGTTTACAAATATACAGGGTGGCGCATTACTACGGTAAAGCTCAATGTATCCGTTATTATACAAGCTATGAGAAAATATTATATGCGTTATATATTATAAGGTGTCTCGAGCTGCATCTTATAAACCTATTTTGACAATCACAGGATGACCCATAAGTCGTTGGTTATACACTTTTTTTTTAAATAGACCACCCCTTGTAATTGCATTTTTGCATTTTCCATCCAATTATAATGCATATTTGTGAGGAACAAAATTGATACCATCCATCATTTTTGAGTTATCTCAATTGTTTAGCAACTATTAACGTTTTTATCACATATCACAAACTGTGATACGGCGTTTTTACCAATAGATAGCGGATCTCCATGGAAATGACGCATTTAGAGAGCTTTTTGTTTGTGTTGCTCATCGAAAAAATTGAGCTGCGGTATCCAGGCGTTCTCAAATAGTGGCTGAAATTGAAGTTTTCGCAGTATTTTTTTTGGTGTTCGTAGAAATCATTTTTTGTAAGATATTTGCGAAATGTTGTTAATTACTAATAAATGTTTAGTAAGTTATTGTAAAAAAAGGTGTCGAATTTTTGTGAAATAAATAATTTAGCGCAACATTACTGAAGGCAATTTCTGTAAAAAAAATAAATGGTGAATTTATGTCAAAGAAACTGCTTGCAAATTTTCTTTTTTTTTCAATTATGGTCATAAAGCTGTTTGTGAATAATTATATCTTGGCAGGTGTGTAAACCGCTTGTAGAGGTGCTTTGGCCAGGAAAATCGGACCAATATTTTTAACGTTTGTTTGTACTTTTTGAAACAACAAAGCTATTTTAATGAAATATGTGACATTGTTACTGCTTTATAGATTATACTCCTTACCAAATGTCCTTCTTTTAAAAACAAGACATATTTGCCATTAAACACATTTTGACGAAAATTCGTTCCCATAACGCACTTCCTGCGCCCAGACTTTTTTAAACAACAATTTGCCGAGTATCTTAAAAACGATAATCTCTAGAGACTTTGACAAGGTAAACGTTTTTGTGCAGAAAAAGGAAGATATTTAAACTTCTTCGTAAGTTGAGTCGATATACGGAGCGCAAGAAAGTTCTGCCGTTGAAAACGCACAGTCTGTGACGTAGGTGGAGCGTCTATGAGTGACAATAAAACTACATATATCCGAATTTAAGTTTTCGTATCAATAAACCCAAGAATCGCAAATTTCATGTGGTTGTATCGATTTATTCAGATGTTATGCCGACAGATTTTTAAACTAAACGTTGAGACCATGTATCTTTGTTATTACCTACTTTTCGATATAGATAAGTGTGGGAGAAAGAGCTTGTTTTCTTTTCCCAATGTGTTACAGGTGGATTGATCCCACCCTCGCTAACTAGTCGGCTTTACTAATTAGCGTTGGAAGAATAATATGTTGAAGATGTGGACTGTATTTATAACTCTAGGTGCACTGGATTCCAGAAGATTTCAATAATACACTTTTTATATTTATATGTGTTGTATTGTTTACTATGTACACGTTGAACTTAGCACTTATTTAGAATTTGCGGTTTTACACTTGATTTAATGGGTTACTCAGGAGATTTCATAATCTTATTAGCTACTTGCTCTTGCATTTAACTGCGCGTATACTTTCTAATTTAGAAGAAAACACCGACTTTTCACTGTATCATTGTACGAACGGAATTTCTGTAGGAAGATTGGAACTTGAACTAAACCGGCTTAATCACACTAGCGAAGTTTACGTAGAAGATTGTGATCTTAGAAGTCCCAAGGAGCGATGAAGATGAGATTCGTTGCAGAACTGTAGCAATGAACTGGCTTAAACACGCGAGCAATGGTTAAGTAGAAAATTGGGAATTCGGAGTCCCACGAATTTAAGAAGAGGAGATCGAACGTCGAACTGCACTGTAGAATTGAACTGGCTTAAACACACGAGGGATGTTTAAGTGAAAGATTAGGAACTCGGGGTTCCAAGAAGCGAAGAAGATGAGATCTGGAGTAGAACTGACTTGTACCTTGCGAAAGGCTTGCTTTTATCGAGCTTTCGCGTAACGCTAGGTGACATAACATAATGTCAGTAATACAGAATGGCCAACTAGGTAGAAGCATTATTCCTAGTGAAGAAAATCCACTGGGTGCATCTAAAGAATACGTCAAAGACACCTAAAGCTATTTACAATAATGGACCTAACGGTATATAAGTATTCTTTGTATGGCATTGTTCATGCATAAACCTAATGCGATACAGACGGCTAGAGGATAAAGATTACCAGCAAATTGGAAACGATTGTGAAATCCAGAGGTAACTAATTCCAGGTAGAAACTTAAAGGATAGTGCAACCGAATGAAAGTAAAGAGACAGGGGCGTACCAATTATGTTTCTCCAACAGTGAGTATGAATTAATCACAATATATTTACATAGTTAATCTGTGGCCTCGCTGTCTACTATTAATTACTGGTTAGGTGGTTAAAGTCTTCAAAACTTTCACGAAAATCTACTCAACGCCCTGTATCAGAGTATCAGGACATAAGACACCAGATTTGTGCTTTTTTGTGATTACCTATTGCACTGCGCATTGGGTTATGTCATGTATATTACGCTTAGAGTCACCATGTTTAAATCATGGACAAAAAAGTCCCCCTGAAAGATAAATTAAAATCGTTTTATTTACACAATTCGCCAACTGCGTATGCTTATCTATACGACTCCGTTGATTTCCACTACATAACCTATATCACATAATAAGAAAGAACAATAATTCCTGATAGCATTAAGTAGCATAACAACGGAGTCCACCACCTCCCAGCTAAAGTTATAATGAGGGGATTAAATAACGGGTAGTATAAGAAGCGTGCCTTATCTCTTCGGTTGCTAACCAGCGCCTTTACACCGAACTGTGAACTTTTCCGGAAGGATCGGACAGAGACAACAGCATACTTTTCCTTGTGCGTGAGATGCGACATTACCAGAGATCTAACGTGGTAAATCTCGGACTCAAAACGACATTCCGATGGAAATGTGGCAGTTAGAAGTATCGAGCACGCACCTTCCGATACTTGCTCGATTATTGTTTATGTTTCTCCCCTTTTTTACAATAAAGCTGGTGGAATCGCGGAGAGCCGGTTAAAATAAAACTGTTGGCGCAGTCGGCGAGATGGGGATTAGGATTAATCTATGGATTTTACAGTTTGGTAAGCACGTATACAAATCATTTCGGTTAATTTATTGTTCAGCGAGTGCGAGTGGGTCGCCATAACGGAATCGATTGGCAGAATATTGCATTCCTTCTGTCGCCCTTTTGTGCGTTCCTCTGCAGAGGGAGTGGAGACAACTAAGTACATTAGGTAAAGTGACATGCAGTTGTCCTATCTGTGCCTTTTTATAGCTATTGAATGTTAAATCTGAATTTGGCTGAACGCGGAAAATGACATTTGTTTATCATCAAACAGTATTTTGAATAGAGATATAGATACCTCTTCCCTGGTTTCATAAGTACTCGTTTTCTTCAGTGCAACCGGTTTTGCCTTTAACGTCGTTGTCAGGCAGGATATAATTTCATTTGTTTATAAGGTGATATAAAGAGAACACTAGGAGGGGCTACACCAACAAGCGGATCCTCATATCCACAGACAGCCAGGCAGCCCTTAAGGCACTAAGTAGCCCACGGGTAAATTCCAGGCTGGTAAGTGAATGCCGAGACAAGACGGGAAATCTGGCTGGGAAGAATAAGGTCACCCTCATCTGGGTGCCGGGTCACTCGGGTGTCAAACGCAATGGATTTTTTTCACGCCCGAGGAGGTCTCACCCCGTACATCAAGGGGCCACTGAAGTCCCAACGGACGTTTCCGGTCCTGGTGTATGAGTCGGTGTCCCTTATAAACAAAAATGATGATGGCTCCTCCTTGTACAAAAGATTCGGGAGATAAAATACTCCTCAATTCGGATCTCCGGGAAAGGGGTGTGCAGGGGGCGCCGGCATCGAGATTTAACATATCCTTCTCGAACATATGTGGCCTAAATTCTAACCTAAACTCCGTCCACCATTTCCTCCAGGCTAATAGGCTCCAACTCCTCTTCCTCACCGAAACCCAAATCAGCGCCAAAACAGCCACTAATCGCCTTAATTTTTCGGGGTATGAGCTCCTTGCTTCCTTTAGATTGCATGGAGGTGTGTGCGCATACGTCCGTAGCAATCTACTATGCACCAGACTCGCCAATTTGGAAGCCCGGAGCAAAGACATACTTTAGATGAAACTCTCTCAGGGCTGCAACAAAATTTATCTGTTGCATTTACCGGTCACCTTCTGACAACAACTTTGTCCAGCACTTCGACTACGTTTCTGAAAAAACCGACCATCTGATTTCTAAATATTCTTCCTCCGAGGTCACTATTCTTGATGACTTCAATGTCCATAATAAGGAATAGCTAGGATCCTCAATAACCGATCCACAAGGAGGAGCAGCGGAGGCATTCGCAGTCAGCAATTCTTTAGCCATATCTAAAGCATTTGACCAGGTCTGCCACGCAGCGCTGCTTAATAAACTTCTGGCCTACCACCAAAACTATATGCCTGGACAGCAAATTTCCTCTCCAACCGGGAATTTCTGTTGTCAAGGACGGCCATGCCTCTAAACTGTATCCAGTTAATGCAGGAGTCCCTCAAGGTTCAGCTTTAGCCCCTACTTTGTTCCTTCTACACATCAATCACCTCCTCTCTAGCACATCCATCACAGTTACGCGGATGACAGCAGCCTCCACTTAAATATACAATATTCTAAGCCTGTCTCTTTAGCCCAATTAGATGAAGATCGCAAACTCATGTGGGGTTCTCTCTCTGTGGATCTCCAAAGAATATTAGACTGGGGAAGTAGAAATCTTATACAATTCAACTCCAGCGAATATCAGTCTTGCTTTCTATCTCATAAGAGATACACCAGCCCTAGACCTATCACAATGAACAACCAAGTTACTCAAAGTAATGAGCCATTTTCACTTGCTGGCATTTCTGTGGATCGAAATCTCAATTAGCACCAACATGTCACATCAATTGCAGAAGCGGCTGCTAGGAAATTAGGTTTCCTCTTCCGGCCTACCTTATATACTTCACAAATAAGGCCAAACCTCGAATACGGCTCCCATATGTGTGGTGCCGCTGCTGCTTTTACACTCGCTATCCTGGACTCCATTCAGAAGAGCTATACGTCTCATCGGTAACCGTACCCTCAGCCAAAGGCTACCATCCCTTGCCCACCGACGTGCCGTTGGTGACTCTCTCTCTCTCTCTCTCTCTCTCTCTCTCTCTCTCTCTCTCTCTCTCTCTCTCTCTCTCTCTCTCTCTCTCTCTCTCTCTCTCTCTCTCTCTCTCTCTCTCTCTCTTATAGATATCTGCACGATCACTGCTCAGAGGAGCTTTCTTCCATAGTTCCTTCACCTGCTGCCCCCAACAGATCTACCAAGAAAACAGAGCGAATGCACCCTTTTACTGTCCAGGTCATTAGACATAGAACATCTTGTTATTCCCGCTGTTTTGTCCCGATGACGTCCAAGTTGTCGAATTCCTTCAAGTCCAGAATTAACAAGTTGCCTCTTTCCTCCTTGTCGACACACACGGTACGATAGTATTTAGGCTGTGAGCGCTCGTGGTGTGTTGTTGAAATAAATAAAAAATTAAAAAATTTGGACTTTGGACACATTAAAGCCCAGACAGTTCCGCTCACAGCAATCAGCTAAATGTCTAAGTTCTTCTGCAAGAGACAGCAGTCTTTCCAAGATGAAATGTTGTGGAACAGCTCTAAGTCATGGGCACACAAAAGATGACCAACAGAGAGGTACAGGTGATCACAAACATTTTACAGCTAGGTACGGTGTAGAAGAAGACGTCGCTGAAGAAAAGGTCAAAACCCATATTTGCCCCTAGCCACGTGTGTAGTAAAGCAATGTGAATATGTACTTAGAGATGTGACGCTTCTACGTTTATGTTACTACTTTCACTATGTTAAATTTATATTTTATTAACACAACTGAAAATTTTTATATTGCAGAAAATGCACTATAATATAGGGCAATTATTTATTAAACTATACAAATTTAAAAACAGGTTTTTTAAATTCTTTTAAAATCTCTTGCCCCATAAATGCTTGCTTTTCTTTTCTCTAAATATTTCTCCTGCCTCGCGATTCCGTAAAAGGCGAAACTCGTCCCTGAGAGAAAATCAAGCAAACATAAATGCAAATAAAAAGTTTTTGTTTAGTATGAAATGGTTTCACCAAGTAGGGGCAATAAATGTAACATCTTTTTCATCTTCTATTCTAGGGAACAATATGCGAATGAACTAAAACGATATGTAAACTTGTAATGTAGGGAGTTTCAATTAGCTGGATATGCTCCTTACTAAAACTATCATGTAATTGGGTAGCACATAAGCTTGAAATATAATGCAAGAGTACTTAGATTTATTGCAGCTTCAGCCAGCACCTGGGGCCATTGGACGTTTACATAGTTTGCACACTATTACTCTTCATTAGGCGTACTTCGCCTCTACTAAGTTTTATACTTTGTTAGCTACAAGATTACTCGACATCGAGCAAAAATTTCAGAGCTCTAACTCTTAAAATCTTGTAACTGGCATGGACGCCATTAATATTAGAACTCGAAATGATATTTCTTATATGCATTTTGTAATGAAAACTTAAATCAAAACATTAACGCAATGATTCAACTGGTAAATTATAAATATAACGCCTTCTGTGAGAAGAAAAACAAACTAATTTTAGCGATTTTGAGCAAGAATTTCGCTAATGAGATCTCGACATTTGAATTTTCAAACGAGTTTTTCAAATGAGAACCCTCCCTAGAACCCATATCCTGGGTCAAGTTCAATTTTTATGTTTGTATATATATATATATATATATATATATATATATATATATATATATATATATATATATATATATATATATATATATATATATATATATATATATATATATATATATATATATATATATATATGAGACATACTCGGTTCTCGGGTTGAACCGCGTCCAGAATTTATCAAAAGTCGACGTTTCGGCTCCTGTTTTGGAGCCATTCTCAAGAGGCAAAGGAAATATGTAAGGACATGAACCCTAAGGCCTCAATCTGCCCACTTCTTAGAGCGGTGCACATAGGTGTGTTGGGTTGTTGTAGCTCGATTACGGGGCCTCAATCTACCTACTCCTCAAATCACGCCGGAGATCGTCCCTAAGGTCTCAGTATGTTCAGCCCTAGGCCCTAGGCAGTTCGTCGCAAGTCTTGTATTGTATGTACCGTTTCGTCTACCTCTTTCGTTATGAGTGTAGTTAGTCGGGTCGCGGTCAATTATGTCAGGTCAGATCAGATCGGGTCAGGTCACGGTACTTAAAGGAATAAGAGGATTGCAGGTATTTGTTGATTTAGGGGCTTTCGTCACGGTACTTAAAGGATTGTCGCAGGCATTTGTTGAGTTAGGTAATGCGGAAATAAGATTGTCTATTGAATTTATTATCTTTTTGTTTGTTTGTAATGAAGATGTAATAGGTTTTCAAGTAATAGGAAGACAAAAAAGGTAAGATGCTTACTAGCAATTAGGCCATTGCTGACCTTTTTTGCGCATCTAAACTAACCTACCCTCCACCTTGAGCTCGATCTCAACGACAGCAGTGATGTGAAAAATCATCCGCCGCCGGTGAGGCTCGAACCGTCGACCCCCGAGTCCGTATTGGAAAGTCTGAATCGACTTTCCGGCACGGCCACGGAGGCGCCAATATAGGAAGACAAAGACCATCATGTCTCTTATTTAAATAATCGGGACGTTTTTCGATCTCGATTGCTTCGCAAATAATTCTGGTTTTGAAGCTGCAAACCGGTACTATTGTTTTGGCATTGTCGAAGTCTATTTTGTGTCATGTATGAATATGATACAGGGCCAGCGTCGATGAGGGGTCGGATTTTCTAACTGCGACGGTGTGTTCATATATTATATCGTGGATGTGTCTATTTGTTTGTCCTACATAAGTTCGGGAACAGTCGGAACAAGGAATTTCGTAAACTCCGTGGGATTCCTTTGGAATCGTATCCTTGGAAGTATTTATCAAATTTGACAGTTTTTGCTCTGTTGTGAATATGGTTATATAACATCAAAACCACTGACAATTTTGAGAAAACCCGTTTTGAGGATAGTAGGCTATGAAATCCAATACCAGAAAACAAATGACAAAAAAAGTGTTCGAAAAGCAGTAGGCGATGGAGTCTAACAATAGACTTCTACTTTTAACATAATTTTCCGTAATGATCCACGATAAGAAAATAGAAACTTTGAGCACACCAATGAATCGGCCCATTATTACAAATGATATTTTACATTACAACATTATCCTAAAAATGTTATAATTTAATTAAATAGGTAAACCTAGTAAATAACTAAATTTACTAACAAAGCTCAATAAAAATCAGATTAATGATTTACGAAGACGCCTTCGAAAATTGTTTGATTTTTAAAGGTACGTTAACTGATAAACAACAGCAGAAAGGTTCGTATGGATATAACACTATCGCGACGATTAAGAGTACAGTAATTCTTAATTATCTGAACAATTTGAGGTGTATTTAACACGTTGCTTAAAATTTTGCACTAAATAGTTTGTTTGCTGTTTATTTTAAATATTATTCAACAATATGTTCAGTAATAAAGAATATTTTAACATGTTGGAATGTTATATTCGTTCTAACTGAAATACTGAGGCAGCTGCAAATTCATGTCAAAATAACTACCCAGAAAGAGCGCAACCAAAAACACCAAAATATTTCGCAGGATAGTGACAAATCTATTGAAAGACGGTAGCTTCCACGCAAAGAAACTACCAATGCCTAGAAATGAAGAAAGAAATAATGCCGTCTTATAGGTTTCAAACGAAAACCCTCCGCAATATGTTCGGTTTTATGGTGAATAAATTGACGTTCCAAAAAGAACGGTACACCGTGCATTAAAACAAAGTCATTACCATCCATACATCCTAAAGGAAGAAAGACGATTGCAAGACCGATTTGGTATTAATGTTTGGTGCGGCTTATTAGGTAAAAAATCGTTAGTTTTATTTGTAGATTAGACAGTTAATTTGAAAAAATTTCAGGTAACTTCATTGTTGGTCCGTTCTTTTTCGAAAATAATTTAGCTGGGGAAAGGTATCTAAATCTATCGTGAAATGATACCTTATCAACAATTAGAAGAGTTCATGATAATTCAGACGAGACAAGACGGTTGTCAAGCTCACAATGCTAGGATCGTCAAAGAATTTTTGTACCAAAATTTTGATATTCGTGTCATTTGTAACAATGGGTCGGCTCACTGGTGTGCTCGAGGTCCTGATATAACACCCATTTATTTTTATTTTTTGTGTATAAATTCGATCCACCACAAAATGACAATGAATTACGAAACATAATCACGGAAACTATAAATCATTAACCAAAACACCCTTACCAGAGTTTTCAGGCATGTTTCAAAAAGGTGTATAAAGTGCATTGAACAAAACGGTGGTCATAATGAACAATTTTCTATTTAGTGTATTTTTAAGTTTCTATTTTATTATTTGTTAAGTTCCGTTTATTATTGTGTTGTTTTGTGGAGTTTAAGCTTCTATTTGTTATTTCCGGGTTTCGTTATTAAACTGTTTCACATAATATTACCTAGCATTATTACCTAATTAAGTATTGTAAATTAAATCACAATATTTTTTTATCGTGAATCATTACGGAAAATTATGCAAAAGTAGAAGTATATTGTTAGACTCCATGCCCTACTGCTTTTTGGACACTTTTTTGTCATTTGTTTTCTGGTATTGGATTTCATAGCCTACTATCCTCAAAACGGTTTTTCTCAAAATTGTCAGTGCAATTACAAGATTTCTCGAGCATGTTGTACATCATGGAAAGCTCTTTCCACAGGCTATCACATGAGCAAAAAATCCAATATGGCTGCCATAATAAACACTAACGTTGATACATGTACCTCAAAAACAAATGACAATCGAAGGTTGAGAATAGCACAAAAAGATTACTCTGTAAAAAGTGTCCTGATAATGTGCAAGTCCTAGACATATCAAATCAACGCCTACTTAGATATTGAAGAAAAAAAAAACGACATTTTTTTTTCCAAGATAACTCGAAAAGGAAAAGCGGCAGGGCAAAATACAAGTCATATTTGGAACGACCATGTAATTCTATCTCTAATAATAACGGAGATAGCAATATATTCCCATCCAGTTTGGGACACACTATATATATATATATATATATATATATATATATATATATATATATATATATATATATATATATATATATATATATATATATATTTGGTTAGAGTTTTGACTTCGAGAATTGGCTCATTCAGTCACTGTCAATCTTCAAAATGAATAAGGATGCATCTGACCTTGCCTTTCACAATGGCAAAACCTGTCTTAAGATGTTAATCTATCAAGCTTTTTAACTTTTTTCTTTTATTTTCCTTTATATCCCTATACACTTGCTGTTTACTAAAAATATATACTAAAATTAAAACCTACACACATATCCATCCACCCTCACACGTACGCGAGCGCATATAAACTCATGTATACGCACCCACGTCAATAGGCTTTATACGTCCAGTACTTAACACTAGGTGCAGGACAGAAAATGCACATTATTTCTTCATGTGCATATATATATATATATATATATATATATATATATATATATATATATATATATATATATATATATATATATATATATATATATATATATATATATATATATATATATATATATATATATATATATATATATATATATATATATATATATATATATATATATATATATATATATATATATATATATATATATATATATATATATATATAATTTAGGTAAAATACTGTAGATGATTTCTATGAAAATTCCAGACTTTGTTTTAAATGTCGGTCTAGCTTCTTAAGCTTTGTGTTCAAATCTGAACGGACCTTTATTTAGTTTCAAGTTTCAGTATCACTTCTCTATTTTTCACTATGCAGCAGTCTTCTCCACACTTATTGTCCTGTGCTGAATGCATATTTGAGCGAAGTATCTACTTCTGTGTACTATAACTTTTCGACGAGCTTGTATCTGTTTGCATTGCCGATCTGTCTTAAAACATCTATGTTTGTTGTTAAATCCATCCATGCGTACCTAAAGTACTTCCGAACTACTGCTTATGCATATGCAACATCATTAACAACACACACCTAGTTTATTCCTAACGTATAACATGTAATATGATGCAACAATGTAACCGAGAGACGATAATAGCTGTTATCTTGTCTGTCCAAACACGCTTTACAATTCAGTCAGTGTAGTAACTGGTAGAAATGCAGAGCGGAATACAGTAGCAGAGTAGCAGAGAGCAGGGTAAGGTCGGGATCTCGGATACTAGTGGGTACAATGTGGTAGTAATGTAGCAGTATCGAATCGATTGATTGTATTAGATGATGCAATCGGAACGCATCCATTAATTGATTGATGGATTCCCTACAATCTGCATGCATGAGAAACTGTAATATCGGCATATCTCTCTTACTTAATCTGCTCCGTTTATTGATATTATACGCTCCCTGGTACATTGATACATTTGCGGACTATTTATTTGTGGATGGTCAACTTTTTGTATTCCGCCTATGGGGTAATAAAATCGATGTTACAAATACAGACAATTGCATCAGGTTCCTCCGATTACTGGTCTTTATTCTGTTTATAGCAGCTGTAATCAATGTGAATGTCTAAAAATTATAGTATATCCATAACTGATAGGTCCATAAAAAATGCAAGAGAAAGATATTACTTTTCGGAAAATATCAATATCTTTTTTTTTATGTCAACAATACACCACGAGGGCTTACAGCCTAAATACTATCGTACCGTGGGTGTCGACAAGGAGGAAAGAGGCAACTTGTTAATTCTGGACTTGAATGTTTGGAGGTTCGGAGGAGAAGGAAAGACATGCGCCGGCAAGGAATTCCACAACTCGGAAGTCCTCGGGACAAAAGACCGGGCATAACGAGATGTTCTATGCCTGGTGACCTGGACAGTAAAAGGGTGCATTCGCTCTGTTCCCCTGGTAGATCAGCTGGAGGCAGCAGGTGAGGAACTATGGAAGAAAGCTCCTCTGAGCACTGCCCGTACAGATATCTATAAAAGAGAGAGAGGTCACCAACGGCACGTCGGTGGGCAAGGGATGGCAGCCTTTGGCTGAGGGTAGGGTCACCAATTAGACGTATAGCTCTCTTCTGAATAGAGTCCAGGATAGCGAGTGTAGAAGCGGCAGCAGCACCCCAGATGTGGGAGCAGTATTCGGGTTTGGCCTTATTTGTGAAGTATATTAGGTATAGAGATTATCTGGTGAAAAGTATTTGCGAGCCCGGAAGAGGAAACCTAATTTCTTAGCAGCCGCTTCTGCAACTGATGTGACATGTTGGTGCCAATTGAGATTTCGATCCACATAAATGCCAACAAGTGAAAAGGACGCATTATTTTGAATAACTTGGTTGTTCATTGTGATGGTTCTAGGGCTACTGTATCTATTATGAGAAAGAAAGCAAGACTGAGATTTGGTGGGGTTGAATTGTACAAGATTTCTACTTCCCCAGTCTAATACTTTTTGGAGATCCACGGAGACAGAACCCTCCATGTGTTTGCGAGCCTCGTCTAGTTGGGCCAAAGAGACAGGCTTAGAATATTGTATATTAGAGTGGAGGGTGCTGTCTTCGGCGTAACTGTGAACTGGGTTGGATATGCTAGAGAGAAGGTCATTGATGTGGAGAAGAAACAAAGTAGGGGCTAAAGCTGAACCTTGAGGAACTCCTGCATTAATTGGATATAGTTTAGAGGAATGTCCATCCACAACAACAGAAATCCTCCGGTTGGAGAGGAAGTTTGCTGTCCAGGTACATGGTTTTGGTGGTAGGCCATAGGCTGAAAGTTTATTAAGCAGCGCTGTGTGCCAGACCTTTAACCAAGGTGCGCCTTTGTTATGTGTTTATTCGAAGGACCATGTAGATTATGTTTTGAGTGATATTAAGTTATTGGATAATAGTCGCGTTGAAAATTGGACAAGGTTTTCCGGGAAAATTTTGAGTTTTCTTTCGAAAAAAAATTTTTTCCCTGAAAGTTACAAAGCTGTTTTAATAAACTTTGGCATATATGTCGCCTTAGGAAAGACCTTACTGCATACCGAAATTCAACTTTCTAGGTTTATAGAAAACATTGCACTTTAACGGTTGAGAGCTGTAAAAGCTCGATGTTAATGAATTAATATAAAAAAAACCTGAAGAAGCCGCGAGAGAGGCGGCGAAACGTCGTTAAATCAAAAACACAAATGTTGTTTTAATTTTTGTCCAAAAATGAAGAAGTTTACATGAATTTAAACCCGATAACTCGTAACATAACTCTTCACGAAAAAACTAACCACGAGTATATATATATATATATATATATATATATATATATATATATATATATATATATATATATATATATATATATATATATATTCACAGCATATATATTGGCCTAGAAATAAATACAATAAAAAAACCTGACTAGCTGTGGTCTTGTTTTCGTGGGAACAACATTCAAAGTCCGCCTTCCAATTGCGGAAAATTTAATCAAATTGTATCGCATTAAAGATATATGACTTTCTGATAGGTAACCGTTGGTTTTATGTATACTAGATACATGGCAAGAAGAA